>OZ010670.1:63262502-63775002 GCA_963932185.1 Troglohyphantes excavatus
GGATTTATAGAGCTTTGAAATATTCCTTGTTACGCGTCTTTAGCTGAGAGTCGACCTCTCCGCGCTTCTCTTAATTTATGAGTTTGGAATAATTTTGTTCTTTCTAAACAGTTTTACAGACTGTGTAAGTTACCTATGCCGTAATTGAACTTTAATATGGTAGTTTGGCTTCATAGTAAAATCTATACCAAAAAGTGCCGCTTTCTACACCGAACAATTTTCTCGCAAATAGTTTAAAATGTCAAGTGGTCCAATAGAATTAGAAACCTTCTAGTTCTCTTCAATTTAAACACACACTTCTTTCGGATCACACAACTGTTTGACAAGCCGTCTATTAGAACTAAACTCACAGCGGCTTAACCACTGATCTCTAACTGTAACTTCTGGATTGGGCAAGGCATTCTGTTGACTTGAAGCCAATTGAAAGGTTAACGATTGTACCCCACTTTCATCGATACCGCTATATTTCGTATATTTTTCTTGTTAAAATAAGCCGCCATGTATTGCTTTTGACCGTTTTTTTTTTTTTTTTTTTCTTCCTTCTATTTTGTTTTAAAACCTATTTTAATTGCAATCTGCTATTAAGATAGAGTGTCATTTTCAGGTCAAAGTCGACGCGGTTAAAAAGCAAGAGCAAGAACTATTTTTTTAGTAATATAAAAATTAATTCCACGAGAAAATATGATATTTATATGTATTTAATATTTCTACAATGCTGTGGTATTAAAAAACAAGACTAAATCATTAAAATAATTTTTTAGAGGTATAGTATGGTTGCTTCCACATTGGCTTCTACGCGCCCATAGAGGAAATACAATTTGAGCCTTCCAGAAGTTACAGTTAGAGCTCAGTGTGATTAAACCAATCAGAATATTCTTGTAATTTGACGGGGGCCCAGACAAAAGGTTGCCATGGGCCGCAATTGGAACTCTCCGGGTTGGGCTGTCCCGCTCGTCTTCGACTAGTGACCCTTCAAGGTTCCCATCTCCTTTCTTAGAGTGAGGCCTCCGTGGCCCAGTGGATAAAGGCGTCGGCTCCGAATCAAAGGGTCCTCGGTTCAAACCTGTGCGAGGACTAGACTAAAGAATAGTAAAAAGTAGCGATATTGCGATCGGAGGGTTGCCAACTTCGCTACCAAAAAAATACAAGAAAGTCGTAAATACTAGAATGTCGTCCAGAACATCCACAAAAATTAACTGTGTGTATACGGGACTGGTGCAGGATAAATCTGATCGGGGTCCAAAGTCCCGACGTGAATTGAAGGCGTTGGGTGCTAGCTCAGGTGTTGTCCTCGTCATCTGACCATGGTTCAAAAATACGAGGCATCGTTCCCGGGTCTTTCCTTTGAGATAGGCCCCGAACCGTCGCCAATAGCCCACTGTGCAGCTCTATTGATTGTTATTTAACCAAACCAAACCAATCGACATGCATCATGAGTCGATTTTAAAGACGTTACATGCCAAAAAAATAATTATATTTATGTAGCTTAACAAACTGACCCTTACAATACAAATACAACGTTAAAATACGCAATAAAAGTCCATCATATCTGGACATGTTTCGGAAGATAAATCTCCCTTCATCAACAGAAAATGAAAAGTCTGTGTGTGCAATAAAATAGAAATAAACCCAGAATTGAAAGTGTTGCCAAAGAACAAAAAACTATCTCAATAGGTTGGAGTTAACTAATGTGTGTGTCAACAAGCGGGAAATACTAGGACAGCAAATGTTTCATTGACAATCGAATCAATATTGCTAAAAATATGAAACGCCTCCAGGAAGTCCAGTTCAACTGGAGATTTGGGTTTGCAAATTAAATGTGGGTTAGAAAAATTAAATATGTCATTATGTTTCCGAGAGTGCTTGCCAATGGAGGACTTCTTTATTTCTTGTTTGACAGTAATACGCTTGGTGCTCTTTAATATGAAATCTTAACGCTCTCTTTGTTTGACCAAAGTTGATATTCGTAATGATAAACTTCATTTATGCAGCCTAGAGCTAATGTTATGTTAAATTAATTGTCATACTGGAGGCGAAGGCTTCTACGGAGCCACAACCTTCGTAAACCCTAAAGACTCAACATTCAGATTTTAATCTGAATCTGAGATGGTGACTTTCTGGGAACTATATATAAGAAAAAAAAATCCTGAAGAACTAACAACCTGCCTAATACTCCTCCTGTTCAACAGTTATGACAGTTGATCGGACCCTAATTTAACCGAGATGCCACCTTCAAAGTTCATATTCGTAATGATAAACTTCATTTATGTAGCCTAGAGCTAATGTTATGTTAAATTACTTGTTATACTGGAGGCAATGGTTACCTTTGGTAAAATCCCCCCCCCCCCCCCCCCTCCTAGTGAAACTTTAAAATCAAAATTAACATGTGCATAATACAAAAAAAGTTAAAGTTCAATTAATTTAAAGTTTCCATGTCATTATTATAACATACATGTACAATTAAATTGATATTTTTAATTAAGTTATTTGGTTCGTTATTTAACTATTGATAACTACCACTATTTTGTATAAAATTAATAATATATAAAAATAAAATTATCTTTTTCAATTATCTATCAATTCAATATGATATGTGTAAAAACTATTTCGATGGACAGGATTGAAATATTTTTAAAATATAAAGAAGTCATTGTTAACAACGCCCAGAATTTGTCCCTACATGTTATATTCATTACGTTACCGAAAACTGGTTTAAGTTCGTGTTTCCAATTAAATAATTAGTTAAATTTTTAGATGATAAAAGTAACCGTTATATAGATGCAAATAGTAAGCATCGTGTGGTAGCAGTTAATTTGACAATAAATTTTTATCAGTAGCGTGAGGACTTTCAATTTTCATGAGGAAATCATAAAATTGTAAATTTTTCGAATTTTTTTTTATTAATTATCAGCAAAACAAGTGTAAAGCATGCTTATCTATTTGTAAAGAAGAATGTTTATCAGCAAAACAAGTGTAAAGCTTGCTTATCTATTTGTAAAGAAGAATGTTTATCAGCAAAACAAGTGTAAAGCTTGCTTATCTATTTGTAAAGAAGAATGTTTATCAGCAAAACAAGTGTAAAGCCTGCTTATCTATTTGTAAAGAAGAATGTTTATCAGCAAAACAAGTGTAGAGCCTGCTTATCTATTTGTAAAGAAGAATGTTTATCAGCAAAACAAGTGTAAAGCTTGCTTATCTATTTGTAAAGAAGAATGTCTCATACAGTTGTTGTTTATTCAAATCTACACTGTTATTCCGATTGATGACATTTTGCTCTATTCAAAACAAGCGATAAATCACTGTCTACATGAGAATTTAAAAAAAACATGCACACACACATAACCCTATCCCATTTTTTTAACCCTTGAAGCACAGTAACAATGAAATATTTCAATATTATGTAACAATTGAATATATGCGAGGCATTCTGATTAGCTGATGAGTAAATGTCGCCAATATACCGCCAAAAGAACGAAATGTCGCCAATATACAGCCAAAAGAACGAAATGTCTCCAATATACCGCCAAATGAATAAATATGTCGTCAATATACAGCTAAATGAACAAACATGTCGCCAACATTTCGCCAAATAAATAATAATGTCGTCAATATACCGCCAAATGAATAAAAATGTCGCCAATATACCGCCAAATAAATAAAAATGTCGTCAATATACCGCCAAATGAACAAAAATGCCGATAATATACCGCCAAATGAACAAAATGTCGTCAACATACCGCCAAATGAACAAAATGTCGTCAATATACCGCCAAATGAATAAAAATGTCGCCAATATACCGCCAAACGAATAAAAATATTAGTCATATGTGTTATGTATATTATTTAATATCATCAAAATGACGATATTGGTGTTAAAATGATAAAAAGTATGCCAACTGTAAAATGGTGAAATTAATTAAAAAATTATTTTAAAAAATCCCCCACACCTTAAATCGGAAATGACTTCATACTAAAATCGCCATATAACACTACGGTGAAGAAATCGACAACACTGCGTAAAGCCCGAGCAAATTCGGATAAACTTCAGCTATAGTAAAAAATATAAACAAACGTGAACTTTAGACTTTTAAAGTATAAAATTTTTAAGTGTACTGCGTCGGTGTGGAAACTTTTTATTATTTCATTACATTCGTCTTTATTTATTTCATTTTTGAAAAAAATTTTATTCATATTATTGAAATTTGTAAAACAATGTCTTGTCTTGTGTATTTATTGCTAGCTTAATATATTATATATACAAAGCTGAAAATGTGTGTACTTATTTATTTAATTTTTTTTTATTGTACTGTCGTTTATTGTACACTGTTAAAAATAGGTATTCAAAAATAAGTAAAATGTACACATTTTCGAATACATTCGATGCTTATCATGGCCTCTTAAAGTTTATAAAGATTTCCTCTTAAAGCTTATCATAAAGTTTATATAATTTGCAAGTACGAAATTGTTACTTGTAGATATTATACGTCATTTCATTTTATCACTTTGAAAAATTATCGCCTTCCAACGGCACTCTGCCACTTAGATTTAATCCTTTTTGAAATATTTAATTTTATGTCATGTAATACATACATCAAACTGATTATAATACATAATTTGAAAATCGGAATATACTTTATTAAGATTCTTCCATACACTCTGTATCTCCAGAACATGTTTTACTCTAAATCAGTTGATGCTGCTTTGATTACATGTCTATCCATTGCATGACAATCGAGAAAACTTATTATATTTGTAAACCATTCTCTAGTTGGCTTGAAATTGGCATAACATTTTCTCCAAGTTCACAAACTATAAGATAACACCTATCAGTTCTTAAGTTTCACTCCAAAATTTAATTTCATACTTATATCACAAACGGACAAAAATTATTATGTGAATAGTTAATATTTTTTTGTAATCGATTTATTTGTAAGAACAAGTTCCAATTTATCATATTATCAGAGACAAGCGTTCATTAATGAGTCTACTCATATTATTTCAAATAATTTAGAATAACTGGAAAACTATACATTATACGCAAGTTAAAGAACAGAGTTTAGACCTAGTATACACCAGAGAGTTGTAATATTAAATAGAGAGCGCCTTCAATACCAGACTCTCGTAAGGCCACGGTGTCAACATTGAAAAGAAAAACCCACATCACGTGGTTATAGCGTTGCCACATTTGGCGTTCAGACATCTGCAGGAGTTTCAAATTTGGCGCACTTTCTTCTTTTTTGGAGATAAGGAGTTCTGTCCGTATTCAACTTTTTAACATATATCTACGTATTTGCTTATTTTCAAACAATATGCGCTAAATAATTTCCTCTTCATTAACGAAACGAAAATATTTTATTTGTGTTCAATACTCGAAGAAGCGAAACTCTTTATATTTCTCAGCTTTTATTGTTCATATTTTCTTATTGAAGTATACAAAATAACAATTGAAAGAACTTGGCTTATGGTAAATTTTTTTACATAAAAACGTAATGCAATTATTTCAAAACTACAAAGTAAGAAAAATCTCCTTAATATATCTGTTAAACTCCCTTAAATTGTGCCACTCGCTCAAAAAAAATATATTTAAATACAAAATTAAACACAAAACCATATTACAATACTTCGATCTCGTTTAGTTCTGAAAGTCGCCAAGGCCTGCCAAGTAATATTGGCGCATGAATGAATTGGAATTTCCACATATCACTAGGTTTCAATGATGGACACACGGAAATCAGCATTTTTATTCCTCTATTTGTATCATTACTCTATGGTATACACGGGTCAGTTACTTTATTTTTAATATTTGGTTAAATATCGTAAGAAATATGTTAAATGGTTACGACGCTTGCCATTCATCAAGTATGTTGATTTAAATTGCATCAATAGATTGTAAAAAGTACTCGTAGAGTTCTTTTCGGGATCGAGGTAGTCAATCAATGTTAAAAATCGCCCATTTTCAGATTATCCAATATTGTATCCTTTGAAAGGATACAATATTGGACATCGTGAAGAAATTTCACTTAGTCTTCTACTTTTTTTTTACATAAACTGATAAATGTAACTTACCTAAGTACAAAGTCAATAGTATCTTACCTTTCTAAGCAGTTTACTATGCTTGGAATATGAATAACTAAGGAATTCTAAAATGCATGCAGTGATTTCGAAATATGTCTTCTAAACTGTTGAATTTTATTAAAATTGATTTATTTATTCTATTTAATTTCATTGTAATAAAAACATAACCATACTATTATTACAACAATATTAATTTCCTGCTTATATATTACACATAACAAACATATAATAAAATAATGACTACATTTGAATGTTTCAACAATGCTTACGAAAAGTCTATTGATAATGTGCCTTTGTGGGGTTTTAAACAGACGAATTCAAATAAAGAAATTTTATATTATTAACCACATTCGAAACGTATTATTCCGTAAATGGAATAGAAGAATTAAAATATTTGCAATATTGTTTTCACATGACAAGCAAAATGTTCAAAGCAATTAAAAATATCCAGAATGAAACATTTAAAATTTTACTTACACACAACTTACTGTCACAATTATATTTAACCACAGTTTAAAGAAGTTACGCTAATGGTAACAACGTGTTTTGTCTTCATTGCTCTCAAGATTATCAATTTACTTATATCCAGCCAATTCGGAAGTATACTTATAATGTACTTTCTGAAATACCCGTTCATCGTACGGGAAAGAAATAACTTACAATACAAATACAATATTTATAAGCAAAATAAATAATATTCTTAATTTGTCACCCATCAGAGGCAACCAAAGAGTTAAAAGTTCTAATTTAAAACGAAAATTCTATGAGCAAGTTCCCGCGAGAACTGGATAATATGGCGAATTTGGCGATAAAAAAAATATATTTGACTTAAAAGCAATTTTGGCAGGCAATCACAACCAGTCATAAATAAATTGATATATTTAAACACGGCAATGTAATGTGGCTGACACATATGTGACCTACCTCACCTTTTTTTAGACACCTATGTCAACATTTGTCGTTAAGTTTCCCAAATTGGGTAGAATAAGAAAAAAAATATTTTAAAAGGTTCACTTGCAATGTTCAAAATTTATATATTTCCCTTTGTACCTTAAACACAATCAATATGCGAAATTTCACGATTATTAGGACACATAAAAGTGTTCAGAACTAACGTCCTGTAAAAATAAATAAATTTGCAACCAATTTTTTAATGTTCCACGCGCGAAATTGTAGAGCCTCAGATTGTTTAAATGTTTGTTTTGTATGGTCAACCTTATTAATATGCGAAATTTCACATTGTGACTAATTCTTGAAAGAAAAACAAAATGTGTAACTAGGTTGGAAAAATGTCGTGATGAATTATGCAAATATTTTACTGTCTAGTTTAAACAACAAATATACACAAATAGCAATGACAGACACAGTGATTTGGCAATATTTTAGTAAATTTGGCACGATGTAAAATTTTAGAACCACAATTTTTCATAAAGCTATTTGTTAAAATACAAATACAACGTTAAAATACGCAATAAAAATCCAAGAGATCTGCATATGTTTCGGGAGATACATCTCCCTTCATCAGCAAAAAATGAAAGAGTCTATGTGTGATTTTCTGCTGATGAAGGGAGATGTATCTCCCGAAACATGTCCAGATCTCTTGGATTTTTATTGCGTATTTTAACGTTGTATTTGTATCTCAATATTCTTAACACAATGTTCTATAAAACGAGTTTTTTATCTCAAAGCTATTTAGTTGACAACTTTCATTGAACTTCAAAAGTTATAATTATGCTTAATACTAATAAACAACAACAATAAAAGGACTTTAAAACAAAATTTAATATCTCTCTATTTTAAAAAAAAGTAAGCCCTAGGGGGAAAAAGTAAGACCTAGGGGGAATTTTCAGTTCTTTCAATGTTATTCAGATCGTATCTCAAAATGTAAAAGTCCTAAAATTACGAAATTAAGTGAATTTGTTAAGAAATGTTTGATAAATAAGAAGAATATATTTTTGTTTCAATACTGTTATTAGTTTATAAGTTATTTAATATTAAAGTCGTCGTTGATAAAATTTCGCTTACAAGTAATTTTGTATGTCGAGTTTCTGAAACACTATTAAGTGGAGAGATCCAATTTTTTTAGGGAGTGTACAAATAGGTTTGAACTGGAAATCCAAGTAAGCATTTTTTTAAATTCGAATTAGTTTTGGATTTATAAGTTTTTTTAACATTTAAACACGCTCCACTTTTTTAAGTTTTTTCACCCTCATTTTTGAAACGTGATTTCTAAATTGCTATAAGTCATTTAAAATTACATATTCTTTTATTCAAAAAAATATATTAATGTTCGCTAAAACTTCCTCTTTCTGATGTTATAAAGATTATATTCTTATCTTTACAATTAAATTAGATATGGTCAATTAAGATAGGTATAAAAAATAGCGAAGAAGGATAAAAATGTCGGATATTTCGAGAAAATTTTAATTTGCGACTTTTTGTCTCATTGTTCCGCTTGCATCTCAGAAAGTAAATGTCCTAAAATTATGAAATTATGCCAGTTTATTAAGAAATATTTGGGTAATAAGATGAATATATTTGTTTTTCAATACGATCAGTATATTAGACATTATTTTATGTTAAAGTCATGATTTTAGAAAATTTTGAAAACAATTCATACATTTTTGTATACTTGTAAATTTGTATATTCAACAAAAAAATAAATAAAAAATTAGGGGTATAGATTAAACTATTGGCTACAAATGATCCAGAGCGTTTGTGAAATTTCGATTTAGTTTTGTAGTTATAAATTTTTAAATAATTGACCAAATGTCTGAAATAATCGTTAATTTTACGCGTAAAATTTTAAGGGATAAATTAAAACTGCTCTAAGTAGTTCAAAAATATACTTTTTTCCCGTTAAAAAAATATAGTTATATTCGTAAAATTTTCCTTTCTTGAATGGTATCAATACTGAAATTCTATCTTAAAAAATAAATTAGATGTAACTATTTAAGTGAAGTACTATAATTATTATTAAAAGATATTTCGGAACAAAATGCTAAGGTTGGCAAAATGCCAACATGTATGTAAATCCAATAGCTTAATCCCGTAGCTTAATATATATTTTAATGGGGAATTATTATTAGCGCCAATTCACAATAATCTTACTTTATATAAATAAAAGTTGGCGAATTAGGCTTATTTTTGTTTGGCGCGTTTTATGCTGTTGTTTGTTTACACGTTTCGCTTTTCAATGAGTAGAAACAATTGCGTTGAAGCAGTTCTGCAGTTGAGCTTTTCCAGTTATCAGACCCACCACAACGGCGGCAACGTTTGTGTGTATGTGTGTCCCCCCCCCCTGTAAACTTGAAACTTTAAAAGTTGGGGTTTTCGAATTTTAAAAATCCCTTTGTTGGGAAAATTTATGCCTCAGGAAAATTAATATTATTAGCAAATGAAAGCGACGGAAGACTAGAAATTGCCCAGCTTGTATCAAGATGAAACTTAAATTAGATCACAAAACGGAACACTGCATTGGAACATGCGTGCAACAAATCAATACTTTCGAGAGAACTGTTTAATATTACCTATAAAAAAGCTGACAAATGTCTATAAGTTGGAACTGGGATTTTTTTAGCTGTTGCGTTGTGAATTTCGAATCGTTAAGTGTGGTCTGGTTAATAAACGTCGCACTAGAGCTACACATTGAACTACTGGCGTTGGTTCGAGCAAGGCTTCCTTGATTGGTTATTGGTACGTATTTACTTACTACATCAAGGACGCTTTGGTTCGAGGCCTTTCTCGAAGAAAAGACCCGGGCACGATGTCTCATATTTTTAACAATGGTCAGATAACGAGAACAACACTAGAGCTGGTACCGACGTCTTTAAGTTGGGAATTTTGAATTGTTCACTTTCGGAATTTCGGATCGTTAAGTTGGGAAATTTCTTGTCTCAACATCCCAAAAATAAATTTGTGTGACGGCACTGCCAGCAATAATTTATATAACTAAAAAAAGTATTGTTGTTAGGACACAATGTCATTGTCTACAGTGTATGAAGCCGGTATTGTTTGCGAAGCAAACTAAAGAAGATTGCGTAGCAATCCTCCGGGGGTTGGTGAAGCGTTAGCGGAGCAGGGGGCGGAGCCCCCTAGTATATTAAAAAAATACATACCAATTTCGATCTTGTCGCATGCGAGATCAAAATGCTGAAGGTTTTCTACTGAACATCATTTATCTACTGAACAAAGTTAAACTCATAACCTAAATATATGAAATCTAAAGAGCTACTGACGGTAACAGTGAGGGAAATTAGATGACTTTTGTTTAAATACGGCACCGTTTTACTCTAAGTATCCAACAAATAAAAAAAAGTATTTTATAATTTAATTATTTGAACATTCTCTTTATATATAACAATGGGGTTTCGTTTCTGACCATGTTGGGAATGAATTTATTATTTTGTATTTTAAATTGAATTAAAATTAATTGTATGAAAACTCTTTTAAATGTAACTATTTTTTAATAATACATTTATTTTAAAATTTCGACCTCTTTCAAAAGAGGGATGAGGAAAAAAAAGTCCTAACTAAAAAACCAACTGGTACTGGGACCAGGGCTCTAATGCAGTAAATGTGATTTTTTTTAAAAATCTTGTCAGCAATTTTTATTCAGGCAATATTTTTCTTATTACATTTTGTATCGCAGAACTTTTTATAAATTATTATAATTAAAGTAATTTTTTTTTTTTTTTTTTTTTTAAAGGAACATGTCCGCCAAATAGTAAATAAAAATAATTACATTGTTTTCAAAAGCCAATTTAAACATCGCGAAAAAAGGCGTCATGTAATCTTCACAAGGTGCGGTTATATCTTGGCAAGGTTAAATCTTGTGCGACATGTATGCGAATCGCATACATGTCGCACAAGATATAATATGCGTGCCTCATACATATAAAATTCCACATGTATGCCATATTAATATGAGATATTCTCACAGAGCACGCCAAGGCATAATACTTGACATATTCGTGGCATACATACCACATGTATGCGTGCAGTGTTAGATATACTAGAGGCACAATCTTTTATACTAACCCAGGGTATGATATAAGTAAATTTTGATTTATTCATTTCAAACTAACATAAAAATGTAACTTTTTCCATTTGAAGTTGAATGCATTCAGTAACCCTATTTACATTGTTCTCTTTCGGTAAAATTTCTAAATCGGCCCGATTTAAAGAAAAAGTATTTCTTCTCACATACACATCTGATGGTATGCATCAGCATATTTTTTTTTATTAGCGCTCTGAGAAATCTTCAAAGAACAGTACGGGGAGTTGTTCAAATTACTAAACTCTAGAAAAAGACAAAATATTGCTGTTTACAAGCAATGAACCAAATTTAAATTTAAAATATAATTTTTTATGAAATTTCAATTAATATTAATGATATAATATACGTATCATAAAAATCCCTCTAGCTCTTTTTGTTTATAATTAAGTACCACTATTTTAGTTATTAAATTTTCAATATAAAATACTTTATTTCATCATCTATTATTGTTTTCTTTTGAAATTCGGCTCTTAGAATATGTCAGTTCAACAATTGGATAGACATGTAATCGAAAGAAAAACTAACTAATGAAATTATTTGTATTACTGGGGTATGAATAAAACATATGTAAGTAGTTAGTATAAATGCAGTTGACTCAAATAGTAATACAGAAAAGACATATTATTATCAAGAGTTGAGAAGATTTCTTAGACGAAAAGTATTTTTTTATGAAGCGTCTTTACAATTTTTTTAAGAGCACTGACTGACAACCCCCCCCCCCCATCGGTCTGTAGTTTTAAAAAAAAATTCAAAATATAATGCTTTTTTTAGTTTGAAAAAAAATAAATTCAAATGTATTTTTTTACATTTCAGAATCTACCTTTGTTTGCGAAAATAATATATATATATATATATATTTGGAATTTTGTCACTGAAAACTTTTAACAGACCCAATTGGAATGTGGTCGCGGGGGTGTTCGAGCCTGAGACGGCTCTCTATAAGCAGCTGCTTATAGGCATGGCCAGAACAGCGTTTAACGAGTCGTCAAAAGTGAACCATTCTCCATTTTCACCCAGACCAGTGCCGTAAGCAGGGGGTGGTTGAGGGGGGGTTGTACCCCCCCCCCCCCTAATCAGTATGAAGTTTTAAAAAAATTAGTACAAAAATAATGCTTTTTTTCCCGATTAATTAAAAAATTCCAAAACAAAAAAAAAGTTTTAAAAAAATACGTTTTTTTTTTTTTTTTTGCATTTAAAACCCTACATTTGTTTGCAAGAAAAATGACAAAATTTCGGCGCGGGGTACTGACAACTCGTAGATATCGACATATCACCACTGAACTCTAACTGTAACTGCTGGAAGGCTCAAACCTTGTTTCCTCTATGGGCGCGTTGAAGCCAGTTGAAAGCTGCCATGCTGGGCCCAAATATTTTTTTAAAAGTGATTTAGTGATTAAAGTGATTTTTTATTACTATAGCATTGTAGAAATATTAAATGTATATACATTTTATATTTTCTTCTTATAGAAATAATTTTTATATTGCCAAACAAATAGATTTTGCTCTTGCTTTTTAACTACTTCTAGTTTGACTTGCAAATGACTTCCTATTTTAATTGCAGATTGCAATTAAAATGGGTTTAAAAATGAAATTAAAAAAACTTAGCCAAAAGCAATATATGTTGGCGTATTTTAACATGAAAAATATACGAAATATTGCGATATCAAGAAAAGTGGAGCACATCATGGCCGCCTCTACATCGACTTCAAGTCACCAAAATGTCTTGCCCTATCCAGAAGTTACAGTTACAGTTAGAGTGCATCTCACATCCGTGCGCGAGCCCCAGTTGCTCAGTGGATAAAGGCGTTCATCTACTAATCAGAGGATTGGTGGTTCGAATCCGGGAAATGGACTCGACATAGAAAAGTAAAAAAGTAGTGATCTTGCGATCAGAGGGTTGCCAGCTTCGCTACAAAAATACTAGAAAGTCGTCCAGAACATCCAACAAATTATATCGGCGTGTATACGGGACTGGTGCACGATAAATCTGATCGGGGTCCAATGTCCTGACGCCTATTGAGGTTGCGTCGTGTGCCAGCTCAGGTGTTGTCCTCGTCATCTGACCATGGTTCAAAAATACGAGGCATCGTTCCCGGGTCTTTCCTTCGAGATAGGCCCCGAACCGTCGCCAATAGCCCACTGTGCGGCTCTAGTGCGACGTTAATTAAACAAACCAATCTTCGAGATAGGCCCCGAACTGTCGCCAATAGCCTACTGTGCAGCTCTAGTGTGACGTTAATTAATCAAACCAAAAACAAAACAAACCAAATCCACCATGATATCGGAGTTATGTCATCGAGCGTGGATCCCTCCTAGTTGAGAAATCATAAGTTTATAATCTCGCTAACATCAAACTGACATAATCTGACTGGTAGAGTGAGGCCAACATGTATGGCCTCAGACACGTGGTTTAATACGTCATCCATTCATATTTTTCTTCTAGTTCATTCATAAAAATATCCTGTACTTGATGAAGTACAAATTTACTATTATTTCCAAATCACAAGCCAATCGCGAACGTTTTTTCATTCATACATTTTGAAAGGAAGTCACGTGTCTGGTGCCATCAGGTCTGAGATGTTTGCATCACGATGATGACGTCATATTCGCTCTACTACAGTCCATTCATGCTCGAAGATTTATGTAGTTGATTTTATAGTACTCCATAAAACAAATTACAAACGAGGTGAGTTATCGGACATAACCTTAAACCCTCCCAATGATTAAAATTCTAAGATACATGATTATGATGAATCTTAACAAGAGAGTACTACTTTAAAAATCCATGATTAGACCACCGCTGTTATACACCACTGATCTCTAACTGTAACTTCTGGATAGGGCAAGACATTTTGGTGACTTGTAGCCGATATAGAGGCCGCCATGATGTGTCCCACTTGTCTTGATAGCGCAATATTTCGTATATTTTTCATGTTAAAATACGCCGATATATATTGCTTTTGACTAAGTTTTTTTAATTTTATTTTTAAACCCATTTTAAATGGAATCTGCTATTAAAATAGGAAGTCATTTGCAAGTCAAAGTAGAAGTAGTTAAAAAGCAAGAGCAAAAACTATCTGTTTGGCAATATAAAAATTAATTCTGTAAGAAGAAAATATAATATTTATATACATTTAATACTTCTACAATGCTTTGGTAATAAAAAACACCACTAAATCATTTTTAAAAAAATGTTGGGGCACAATATGGCAGCTTTCAATTGGTTTCAACGCGCCAGTAGAGGAAACAAGGGTTGAGCCTTCCAGCAGTTACAGTTAGAGTTCAGTGTTATACACCTGTCTGGCATGGGCTAAAGTCCGGAGAACAGACAAAAACTAGAAATATTTCTGAACAAAGCACTTAAAAGGATTGCAAATGCACCCAGATATGTCAGGAGATTGATACTACACAGGAATCTGAAAATGGACTCAAAAGACTCAGCAATTTTAAGTATATCACGGGGCCTCCGTGGCCGAGTGGATATAGGCGTCAGCTGGGAATCAGAGGGTTCCTGGTTTGAACCTGAGCGACGGACTTAACAAAGAAAAGTAAAAAAGAGTAGTGTTCTTGTGATCGGAGGGTTGCCAGCTTCGCTTCAAAATACTTGAAAAGACGACCAAAACATCCACACAAAAATATCGGCGTGGACTGGTGCACAATAAAAACATATTTTTAAATTTGAATAGTGGTAATTTTTTTTTGTTTTTTTTCCTTTTCTGGACATTATATGAAGAACTTTGCGCAGTAGCAGCACTTGCATAGCCTTTCTTGAATGGGTCACCACAGTAAATCTAGACAAAAAAGTCAGGATAAAAACTTCATCAAAGTTGTGAGATTGAAGGTTTTATATCGGAAAATTTAATTTTTTAAAAGTTATTTTAAAACTTTAAAAACAATTAATGTATTTGTTCCATATTCCTTTATACAACCCGCAAAGAAACTTTTAACATTAAAAAGCATAAAGCATTAAAAATATTGAAAGAAATTTGCGGATTTTGATAAGGATAAAATAAATTCTTGAAAAAAAACACAGTTTTTCTGTTCCAAGTTCCATTTTGAATACGAGGCCTCCGTGGCCGAGTGGATTAGGCGTCAGCTGGGGATCCAAGGGTTCCCGGTTCAAAACCTTGCGATGGACTAGACTAAAGAATAGTAAAAAGTAGTAACTTGCGATCGGAGGGTTGCCAGCTTCACTACAAAATACTAGGAATGTCGTCCAGAACATCCACAAAAATTATACTGGCGTGTATACGGGACTGGTGCACGATACATCTGATCGGGGTCCAAAGTCCCGACGTCTATGGAAGGCGTTGGGTGCCAGTTCAGGTGTTTCCTCGTCATCTGACCATGGTTCTAAAATAACGAGGTGCATGTATGAATGTGTGTGTGAATGTGTATGTGTTCCCGGGTCTTTCCTTTTCGAAATCGACCCCGAACCGTCGCCAATAGCTCAATGTGCAGCTCTATATTTTTAAAACAATAATTTAAAAAAAATATTCTATTGTATACGTACACCTTAATGTAGAAAATTAAATACTTGAAAAAATAAAACTGTTTTTTGTTCCACGTTACATTTTAAATACTGATTTTTTTTTTTAAACTGAGAATTCTGCTTTTTATTCCTTTCATCTAAAAATACCCTTCTTTTCTGCAGACGATTCTCGTGGGAGACAGCGGAGTCGGCAAGACCAGCCTCTTAGTCCAGTTCGACATGGGGACATTTCACACCGGATCTTTCTCTGCGACCGTTGGCATCGGCTTTACGGTAAGTAGCCTCGAACCACTCAGCTTCCTAATCCCTCGAGGGAAAAGGATTATCGCTTGGCGCGACACCTGGTTAAGGAGATTAACTTGTTGCACTTTTGCTTAATTTTTCGTTTCTTACAATTCTGTACCTCAGAGCTAAACGATCTAAGTACCATTTGGGCTACTTTACTGGAGAGGGAGGGGGGGGGGGCGGGGTGCAAATAAAGTAATTTGGGCTTTGAAAGCTAAAGGCTTAAAAGTAATTTTTAAGTGTATTTTGATGGTACACTGTTAAAAAAGGTACTTAAAAATAAGTAAAATGTAATCGTTTTTTATTAGATTCTATGCTTATCGTAGCTCCGAAAACGTAAGTTTCATTTTTGAAAAGACATGTACTCAAAAATGAGTAAAATGAATGAAAAGAGCAGTAGCTTGCCTACATAGGCTGCCTTCATAAATCACTTTCAAAACATTTCAACAATTACAACCTTCGAGCATGAATGGCCTGTAGTAGAGAGAATATGACGTCATAATCGTGAAGCCCACGTCTCAGAGCGAAAGGCCCATATCACGTGACATCTCTTCAAAATTATGAATTAAAAAATACTCGCGATTGGCTGATGAATTGATAATGTGTACAGTAAAAATTTATTAATGGAATGACGTAATTCACCACGTGTCTGAGGCCATACATGTTGGCTTCACTTTGATGTTAGCGGGAGTGACGTCATGACTCTTCTACTGCAAAGGATCCATGCTCGAAGATTACAACCAGGACTTACTGGGAATCGAACCTGATTCGTCTACCTGATGTCGTCCACATCAAAGCCCAGGGCCTTATTCGTTGTACCAGCAGAGCGACAAGAAGAAGTTATAAACAGAAGTTATGTTAAAAAAGTGTGGCAAAAGAATGGGAAGTAAGATAATTGAGTCGTAATAACACAGTTTCCATTTAAGCAATCGGCATCAATTAATGTGGAAAACACCATCTTCTGAACAACTATTTTAAGTTTGTCATGTCGCTTTGTGAAGATGTCTCCTCAGACACCGCAGTCCAGTGCCTTATTCATGGCGACTTGAAGAAGTTATAAACAGAAGAAATGTGAAAAAGGTGTGCCAAAAGAACGGGAAGTAAGATAATAGATTTGTGATAACTCAGTTTCCATTTCGGCAAACGGCATCAAATAATGAGGAAAACCATCTTCTGAACAACTATTCGAACAAATATCGCCAGATTTGGCGAAATCTGTCTCTGAGGTACAGAATTAACCCTTTAAGAAATGTGATTCTGAGTCACAAAAATAACAACCCGTTCTTTTGTTTCCTGTTCTTTAAATTAAATTTGAACTGCTTGTTCTTGAATATAAAATACGCTTTCCTTTTGTTAGCTTGTCATTAATCTGACTTTATTTACATGTATGATATCGACATATTTTATTAACCTTTTGCTCTCGAGTGTCGTTTTCAAGTCATTAAAATAACGATGTCTTATTTTTTTTTTCTCCGTTCTTCAATTGAAATGTCATGGGATATTTTGGTTTTCTAGTAAATCCTTCTACAAATCGTCCCTTTTCATTCCCCTAATTATCATTATCTAAACCTGAATTATAGACACACACTTCAGATCGTCATGCATTTTTTGGTCAACCAAAATCTTAAAATGAGAAATTTTAATTACCTCTTATATAAAATTCCAAAGATTTTAAAATACGGAAACTTTTTCAATGTTAAATGTTCCTTTACTGTAGCGCCATCTTTTGAAGCATTTTAAAACTAAATATGGAATCGTAATTTTCAGTTATTTCTCGTAAAGGTAGATTGTTTATGAAATTTTATAATAACTATTATTTAATAAGCTTGTATCCACCAGAACCTTTAATTTTGTCGTGTTTATAACAAAAAACATTTTTCTAAAAAAATATACACAATATCAAAATATATAAGCGAAGTACAATTTGCGAATAGAATATTTATTTGAAGGAATTTAAATATTAATATGAAAAAAAAATTAGATTTACAAAGTACCAGGTTTTTAATTTTTATTTAAAAAAAAGATATTTTATTATTGGTTTCCTTGCGAAACAAGGCAGGCGTAAACCAGAATATAATGAATCATAGTTAAATAGAGGATCTTTTATTTTTGACCATCGTCTCTATCCTACTCTAGCTGATGGAGGAAAAGCATATTCATAATAAATAAAGCCAAAATAGGGACTAATTGAAAAGATATTATTTGTAGATTTTTTCAAAATAGTTTTTGCAGTATTAAAGAGTATTTTTTGGAGGGCGTAATATATTTCGAATTTAAAACATTGCCTCATCAAACAAACATTAATTAAAATATAATATTTTATCGCAAATTTACTAACATTGTATGCAATTATTCAAACCAAATATATATTTTCCTTCTTTACATCGCATTAGGAGCATAGAAAAATCGACTCAATTAGTGTACTTAAAGTAAAAAACAGACTTAGTTAAAAAACCATTACCATTATATTAAAACAATGATGTCATTTTCAAATAAGTATATGTAATTAAACTCGCGCAAGGGCACCAGTTAAAAGATCTTTTTGTTTGAACGAATGGAATTCGAATGCATAAAAGACCTTAAAGAACAATTAGAGAGAACTGTTCTAAGGCTTTGGCAGTTAAAGAATCGTAACATAAGGATTCGAATAAAAAATATATATTTAACAGATGCAGCAGACACAATTGAATTGTTGCAATACATTGCAGTTAAGAAAGTATAACGAGGATCGATAATTTTTCCTAAAAGAACGTTCTTTGTATAATTCTGAATGTTTGTAAGTAGTTAAAGAAATTAATTCAAAGGTTAGTGGGAGGCCTCGGTGGCCGAGTGGTGAAAGGCGTCATCTGGGAATACTGAGGTTCTCAGTTCGATGCCAGGCGATGTACTTGACAAAGAAAAGTAAAAAGTAGTGATCTTGTGATCGGAGGGTTGCCAGCTTCGCTACAAAATACTAGAACAGTCGTCCAGAACAACCGCAAAAATTATCAGCGTGTATACGGGACTGGTGCACGATCAATCTGATCGGGGTCCAAAGTCCAGACGTGTATTGAAGGCGTTGGGTGCCAGTTCAGGTGTTTTCTCGTCATCTGACCATTGTTCAAAAATACGAGGCATCGTTCCCGGGTCTTTCCTTCGAGATAGGCCTTGAACCGTCGCCAATAGCCCACTGTGCAGCTCTAGTGCGATGTTAAGTAATAAAACCAAACTAATCAAGGCTTCGTGTCAAATAGCTCATTTTTAATTGGTCTATTTGTTACAGAGTTATAATTTGGGAAGGGTTCCCCAATAAACCCAACATGTTGTTTCAATCCTTATATCCCTTATATCTGATTTTCAACGTGTTTCATATCAAAACGATTTTAAACAGTCACACATTTTACCACGAAATGAAAAAAAAAATTGTCCGTCCGCTGTTAAAAATAGGTATTCATTAATAAGTCAAATGTACTCATTTCTGAGTATATTCGATACTTATCATACCTCCGAATACATGAGTTTCAATTTTGAAATAGTCATGTACTCAAAAATAAGTACAACGGGTAAAAAATAAAAAGAATGTAAAAACTTTGGGCTGCGATCTCCCAGGTCTTCAGGGATTGCAGCCCAATCCCTTACCCGTACTACCAGGGCGACGTGAAGTTATAAACAGAAGAAATGTTAAAAAGGTGTGAAAAAAGAATGGAAAGTAAAATAATTTAGTTGTAATCTTCGAGCATGAATGGTCAGTAGTAGAGAGAATATGACGTCATAATCGTGAGGCAAACATCTCAGACCAAATCGCTACAAACACCTGACTTCTTTTCAAAATTATCAATTAAAAAGTACTCGCGATTGGCTGATGATTTGGAAAATGTATAACAGTGAAATTTTATGAATGCATAAAGTCATTAGTCACGTGTTTGTAGCAATACATGTTGACCTCACTTTGATGTCAGCGAGATGATATCCCGATGTTTGCTCTACTATGAGGGATCCATGCTCGAAGGTTGTAATAACTCAATTTAAATTTAAGTAATCGACATCAAGTAATGTGGAAAAACATCTTCTGAAAAACATCTTCTGAAAAACATCTTCTGAAAAACATCTTCTGAAAAACTATTTTAAGTTTGTGAGGTCGCTTTGCTAAGATGGCTTGAACAGAAACTGATATGAGCAAAATTAAATCACAAAAAAATATTCTTGTATTAAATTAAAGGTTTCACAGATACGGTTCAACCAATACTGGTTTTATTTTTTTACGAGATGTAGTTCGGCTGCTGAAATATGTTTTACGGACGCGACTTAACATTATGAGTTGGGCGCTGTATGTATAAGCTCTACCGGTCGGGCGTTCGTTTCTTATTGGCTGCTTTGGCGAGATGGCGTTATTTCTTCTTTTTTGGCTTAGCGTTGCGAACCCGACCGGGTCGCTTGATAAACAAATTGCGTTTGGTATTATATATTCCGATGCAGTATGGGTAATTCGCCAAAAATTTAAGGCACATTAAACACATGTGCCTTGTTTTCGAAACGGTTTTCGTCAAAAATAGCAATTACATATATTTTTTTTTTCAAAAATATAGTAACGTTGAAAAGACTGGGCTTTTTGGCTTACGTCACTTTCAGTTACAGTAACTTGTTTATGAACTTTTTATGTTAAGGATATGTTGCTTGCACCCATCTTTCTTCGTTCCGTTTTAAGATTTTAAAATAATCTTTTCGGCGGCCATTGCTACACCACATAATTCAGTCCAGGGCTTACACGAATCATAATCAATATTTCGTTCAGAGAGTTGCCAGATTCGTTCTTCGTCATCATACGGGAAAAAAAACCTTTGCTGTGGATAGGAGGACTAGTACATGTTAAATCTGCGTAGACCAAACATCCTCACGACTACAGAGGTGCATGGCTGCCAGCTCGGATGGCGTCATCGTTACCATGGTTCAAAATTACGAGGTTGTATTCTTTGATCTGTCCTTCGAGATAGATCCATAGAGTAATGATTCAACTACAGGAATAAAAATGCTGATTTCCGTGTGTCCATCATTGAAACCACGTGATATGTGGAAATGCCAATTCATTCATGCGCCAATATTACTTGGCAGGCCTTGGCGACTTTAAGAACTAAACGAGATCGAAGTATTGCAATATGGTTTTGTGTTTAATTTTGTATTTAAATATAGTTTTTTTGGCACAATTGAGTGGCACAATTTAAGGGAGTTTAACAGATATATTACGGAGATTTTTCTTACTTTGTAGTTTTGAAATAATTGCATTACGTTTTTATGTAAAAAATTTACCATAAGCGAAGTTCTTTCAATTGTTATTTTGTATACTTCAATAAGAAAATATAAACAATAAAACCTGAGAAATATAAAGAGTTTCGCTTCTTCGAGTATTGAACACAAATAAAATATTTTCGTTTCATTAATGAAGCGGAAATATTTAGCGCATATTGTTTGAAAATAAGTAAATACGTACATATATGTAAAAAAGTTGAATACGGACAGAACTCCTTATCACCAAAAAAGAAGAAAGTGCGCCAAATTTGAAACTCCTGCAGGTGTCTGAACGCCAAATGTGGCAGCGCTACACCCACGTGATGTGAGTTTTTCTTTTCAATGTTGACACCGCGGCCTTACGAGAGTCTGGTATTGAAGGCGCTCTCTATTCAATATTACTACTCTCTGGTCAAGTTTGTTAACCTACAACCCTTTTCATGCTAAACACCGGAATATTTTTAGGATAAAGGGTTGTTTTAGTTCATTTAAATGTAGAACTAGACCTACGTATTTGGTTACTAAGGATGGTTCGGGGTATGGGTTTTGTGAAATGAAGGGTTTATAGAATTGTGTATTATCTAAAACAGATGTCAACTTTTTTACCAAATTGAGCACTGTTTGACTTCGAGCGCAATTGGACAGAATGATTATTTAAATAACTAAGTTGATCTACACTGATTTATCACATTCATGTTTCGTTAAATCAAAACTAGATAGAGACATTGAAATTGAAGCTATTAGGTTTATTGGTATATGAGATTATCAAGTTTTGGATTGAAAGTGAGATTTCGGATAACACATCATCCGTACATACATTTCAATGTTTTCGTCAGCAGAATTTTATCTTATCTCAACATCCCGATCTTCAAATTCAAATATGTTCTATCTCCTCCTTCAGATTGTAAAGGGACCTTATGCACTCTCATCAAGTAAGAGATAATTAATAAATCAGTAGTCTTATAAATATAAAGTAACTTTTTATACAAAAAACACCTAATGAAACTAATGAAGAAAACTAATTACCAAAACGTAGCCCAATGTCGTCCATCCCAATTCAAAATCATACCGTTAGCCAGTCAAGTTTTTTTTTTAAATACCTAACACTAATAAACCACATTTATGAGTTAAGGGGGTCCGATACCTTCGACATTTTTTTTTTTATTTTTATACTTGTACAATCCAATTTTTTTTCTCTTTCTAAATATGCATAAAAAACCATTTTAAGACGCTCAATTTTTTTTTCAAATTGCACATTTATTTTTAAATTAAAATTTTAGTAAATTTTTTAACAATTTTAAAATTCCTACTCCTTTTTTGTTTTTCAATATTTTGAAGCAATTTTTTTTATTTAAGATCTTGAATAATATGTAAATAGATGTATGCATTCAAATTTTGATTCAGATACATCACTTTAAAAAAATAAAATATATTAGAAATTTTGGAAAACAAATTGACGAAAAAAAATAAAATTCCATTTTAAGTTGTTTTAAAAAACAAATTATGGTAAAAATAGGAAATCTGAATGCATACATCTATTTAAAATATATTTATCTTGCTATACACACAAAAATTATGATTTTAAGTATAATAGTAAAAAAGCCTTAGCATTTTTAGTGTTCATTAAATTTCAAAACCACGAACAGAGATATTTGCTTTTAAAGTTTACATATAGTGATACAACTATGTTATAGGAACACATCATTAATATAGTGTCTCTTTAAAACATTCATAACTAAAAAAGTAATAGGAATTTTTTGAAGCAGTTTTTTGTGAGTTATTAAGATAAGTTTGAATATTATTTTTTAAATATAAAAAAAAATGACTTTTTTTGCGAATTTTGGGTATCGGACCCCCTTAAATACTGATAAGTGTCACTTAGGCCTGTTTTTTCACACATTCCGGCTAAATCGTAGCCTGTGACGGTTACTCTGGTTAATTCATCATCCACCTACCTACTTTAGGCTGCCACATTCGTCATTTACTCAAAATATTTTTTTTTTAATTTTTGGCACGTGTTAAATGCTGTAGGCTTTGTAAAAAATTTACCTCAAACTAAACTGTTAATAGTTTTTTAAACTTTAAATTTATACTATTTGACGTATAAATAGACTTTTTAAATTATGTCATAAATTAAATATTGTATTACGAATTAATGAACATAAAAATGTGAATATTTCTTACGTTGTGAACTTAAAATAAGTTTTAAAAAAACAACAATTAAAACACAAATCGGAAAAACCTTTTCATACGTCTGTAATATAACGTTATTCAATCACTGAATTCTTTTATATTAAAAATTGAAGAAAAGGTAGGTTTAAAAATAAATGGGGGCTCGGGTCTCTTTTAAAAATATAAAAATACTTAGTCATTTTATATTTTAAAATAACTACCGTAATATTTTATTTAAAAAATACTATGAATAATTTTAAAATTTAATTCAATTAAAACTAATATTCTCTCTTTACTTTAGTTAAAGCATCCACAATTCTTATTTTGCGTGAAGCGGAAATTGTAATTTTATTCACTACCTCATTTGCGTAGCTTTGTTCGCCGAAAGTGTAATATATATATATATGTTACGGTGAAAGACCGAAATTGGAGAATGTCGACATTCACCGGTGAATGTCGACATATACCAAATACGTCGGTGAAAGATCGAATATTTCATTACATTCTTGTACATTCGGACCCTCACCGGTGTATGTCGACAATCACAGATATGGGCTGGTGAAGGTCGAAAATAGAGGAGCCGAGGTGTCGAAAGGAGCCGACAAAGAGGCGACTGGCTGTCTCCCGCCTAATCCTATGTTCTGCTGGGTGTCAGTCAGCTTTGTTAGTCGTGTGCAAGGTTTGATGGTGCGAGCAACGTTTTCTTAATGTTTTTTTTTCCGATACCCTAATTTATATTGAATGGATACTGCAGTGAATCGTGATCTTTTTCTTGAAAAGTTAAATGCATTAATTGTGGGTAAACGAGAAGACAATTTTTTTTATTTTTCTCAAGAAAAGTACACTAAAATACTTTCTGAAGTGGTTTCTGCTAAAACTACGGGCAACACACCTTTGAATTACAGACGATTAAAACGTTTTGACGTTTTAAAAATTAATGGTGAAGGGAAGTTAATTGTACCATTAAAACCTGGAGAAACGAATATACAGTATTATGTTACTAATGAAAAATTGTATATGAAATTCACACCAGAATAGGCCACGGAGGAAGAACACGTATGCTTAAAGAGTTGCAAGTTAAATACAAAAATATTACGTATGAAGTTGTAATGTTGTGTTTAAATTTATGCAAACAGTGTCAAATGAAACACAATGCACCTAAGAAAGGTATTGTTGTGAAACCAATGGTCAGTTCTGAGTTAAATTCAAGATGTCAAGTTGATCTGATAGATCAGCAGTCAAACAGAGATGGCGGGAATATAAGTTCATAATGGTGTAATAATGGTGCAGCTGCAGCTAATTCGAGAAGCGGGGGGCAAATACACGCTGTCATTGCAAAAGGAAGTGTTCCACAAATAAATGCAGTTGTAAAAGCAAGGGGCTCTTATGCAATTCAAAGTGTCATAATAGTTTAAGTTGTTGCAATAAATAAGATTTAAATCACATAATTAAGTAAGTTTTTTATTACTATTATTTTCTTTTCTTATTTAGAATGTACTGTATAATTAAGTAAGTTTTTAATTACTATTATTTTCTTTTCTCATTTAGAATGTACTGTATGTTTTAAGTTCTTGGTCACTCCTCTCAGAAAGAGAGGCGAAAACGTTACGTCACCCTTGTGACGTTTTATCTCGACTGAAATACGGAGAAGAAAATATAAATCTAACACATGTTCAACATTCACCATTAGTGCATGGTGAATGTCGACATTCGCCGGTGTAAGTCAGAAATACGGGTATTTAGCAAATATTTCGGACATACACCAAGCGACTATGTGAATGTCGACATTCACCGGTGAAAGTCGACATTCTCCAGATTTCGGTCTTTCACTGTAACATATATATATATATGTTGTTTGTGCCATTTTCTGTTGAAAATTTCCTAAAAATTTTAAAACTAATTACTTATTTATTTTTAAACTAATTTGTTATTAATAACCCAGAATGGTGTTACTGTCCTGATACCACATGTTGTTTATTTATCGACGTTTCACGTCATAAGCTTCACTGTCCTAAGCAAAACAATAATAAAAAAAAGACCCACTACGCAAATGAGGCAGTGAATAGAATTACAATTGGTTCATCACAAAATAAGAATCAAACACAAAATAAGAATTGTGGATGCATTAACTAAAGTAAAGAGGGAATATTAGTAATAATATAATTGTATTAAATTTTAAAATTATTCATAGTATTTTTTAAATAAAATATTACGGTAGTTATTTTAAAATATAAAATGATATAAGTATTTTTATATTTTTAACCTACTTCTTCTTTAATTTTTAATATAAAAGAATTCAGTGATTAAATAACTTTAAATTACAGACGTATGAAGACGTTTTTCCAATTTGTGTTTTAATTTTTTTTTTTTTAAACTTATTTTAAGTTCACAACGTAAGAAATATTCACATTTTTATGTTCATTAATTCGTAATAAAATATTTAATTTATGGCCTAATTTAAAAAGTCTATTCGTACGTTTATAAAATAAATATTAAAGTTTCAAAAACTATTGACAGTTTAGTTTCAGGTGAATGTTTTACAAAGCCTATAGCATTTAACACGTGACCAAAATTAAAAAATATATATATTAGTAAATGCCGAACGTGACAGCCTAAAGTAGGTAGGTGGCACTAACTATATTGCACTAACTATATTGCAAAAACTATATTGCACTAACTATATTTCAAAAACTATATTGCACTAACTATATTGCAAAAACTATATTGCAAAAACTATATTGCACTAACTATATTGCACTAACTATATTGCAAAAACTATTTTGCATTAACTGTATTGCGAAAACTATATTGCACTAACTATATTGAAAAAACTATATTGCATTAACTGTATTGCAAAACTATATTGCACTAACTGTATTGTAAACATTTTATTGCACTAACTATATTGCAAAACTGTATTGCAAAAACTATATTGCAAAACTATATTGCACTAACTATATTGCATTAACTGTATTGCAAAACTATATTGCACTAACTGTATTACAAAACTATATTGCACTAACTATATTGCAAAAACTATATTTCAAGGCTATATATAACTATATTGCAAAAACTATATTTCAAGGCTATATATAACTATATTGCAAAAACTATATTTCAAGGCTATATATAACTATATTGCAAAAACTATATTTCAAGGCTATATATAACTATATTGCAAAAACTATATTTCAAGGCTATATATAACTATATTGCAAAAACTATATTTCAAGGCTATATATAACTATATTGCAAAAACTATATTGCAAAAATTATATTGCAAAAACTATATTGCAAAAACAATATTGCGCTAACTATATTGCACTAACTAAATTGCAAAACTATATATAACTATATTGCACTAACTAAATTGCAAAACTATATATAACTATATTGCAAAACTATATATAACTATATTGCACTAACTAAATTGCAAAACTATATATAACTATATTGCAAAACTATATTTCAAGGCTATATATAACTATATTGCAAAAACTATATTTCAAGGCTATATATAACTATATTGCAAAAACTATATTTCAAGGCTATATATAACTATATTGCAAAAACTATATTTCAAGGCTATATATAACTATATTGCAAAAACTATATTGCAAAAATTATATTGCAAAAACTATATTGCAAAAACAATATTGCGCTAACTATATTGCACTAACTAAATTGCAAAACTATATATAACTATATTGCACTAACTAAATTGCAAAACTATATATAACTATATTGCAAAACTATATATAACTATATTGCACTAACTAAATTGCAAAACTATATATAACTATATTGCAAAACTATATGTAACTATATTGTAAAACGATATATAACTATATTGCAAAAACTGTAAAACCTTTTTCAGTCAATGCACGTAGCTATACATTTTTAATTTGCTAAAAATCCAGTCCACAGTAGAAAGAATAAAGGTAAACAATTAAATCGGATACAAGGTGATATGTAAATTTTTGTAACACTAATTTTTTTTCCCTGTGGTAGGTAGAATATAAATTCATAAATTTTTAATTTATTAATCCCCTCCAAAGTAAATTTGAACCTTACAGAGAATCTGTCTTTGTGTCTGGTCAACATTACCAACCAAACACGAAATTGTCAATTTAGAAAGTCAACAAGGGAGCCAATAATGAAGGACAAGGGGTCCATTTATTCTATTATAACGACATGAGTGACATACGCCGGCCTATCTACCCCAAACCTTGATGGTCATCGCTACCGTGAAGAGGGAGGAGGGCTTGCATTTATGTAAAGGTGTTATGATTATTTGAAAGGAGAGAGAGAGACCACCGCATGTTAGATTGATTTAGTGGTTATTGTCTAAAGGTTGTTAATGTTTGGTTATCTGATTTTGTAGAACAGGACAGAAATTGGGCATTTTTTTATATGTATGTCTTCTCCAATTCCATAATGGGAAAAATAAGTGAAACGGACTTAGGGGGGGGGGGGGGGAGCACGAACACCTGTGCCTCTCTTTTGGATCCATTGATGGTCAAAGAAAAGGTTTCACCGTTTATATAATTTAAATGAAAAAACATACACCTAAAAAGTTGATAGTTTAAATTATTGCTATAAACACACATACAATAAACAAATTATGAACAAAAAACTCTTACAATTCGACGCTAGATTTACAAACAACCACTCTAAAAAAAAAACAGTCGCAATCAACAGTTCTAAGCCACAATCAACAGTTGGATGTTTATCAGCCCTCCCAACAGATGGCGCCACCACAAACCGAGTAATCTCTTCCACTTTTCTGTCCCAGGGAGAAAAGCAACAGTTGGTCAGGCCACAGAAAAGACGTAAAACTCCGCAAGTGCGTGTAGGCGGACCGGGCGACCCAGTGTGTTCACACCTGTTCCTTTCACCCACGCCGGCTTTCTCTCTTCACTTCGCGTCATTTTTTGTTTTGTTTCTTTCGTTAAAGTGCAAACGATTTTTTTGTTAGTGTGTCGTTGTGAGTGTGTTGATATTCTCTCTTCTTTTTTAAAAAATAAAATAAATGGCAGACGGGCAGAGAATCATCCACAGGCGGTTGTCCCGCGATTACAGCGATTCGTCGGACGATTCCGACGAGGGGACTCCGAAGTCGACGATCAAGCAGACGATAAAGACAGCGACAAAATCGAACGCGAATCAAGCCACGAATGATAATAAAATTCCGAAGAAGAACGGACTAGTGTTGAAGCCGTCGCTAAGTTTGGAGCCCTACGATGTGTCCTACAAGGTAAGTCTTTGTCACTTATTATTTTATTTATTAATTAATTGTTATTTTTATTAATTGATAGAGTTTAAATAAATATAAATGCTTATTAATATATATCGGTAATATACTGTATTAGACCAATAATATTTACAATTGCTGAACTTCATTTGATTGTTTTTTTGGTTTGAGTAATTAAACTAGCACTAGATCTATTGGCGACGGTTCGGGGCTATCCCGAATGAAAGTTTGGTTTGGTTTGGTTAATTCACGTCGCACTAGAGCAGCACAGTGGGCTATTGGCTACGGTTCGGGGCCTATCTCGAAGGAAAGGCCCGGGAACGATGCCTCGTATTTTTGAACCATGGTCAGATGATCTCGAAGGAAAGACCCGGAAACGATGCCTGGTAATTTTTGAACCATGGTCAGATGACGAGGACAACACCTGAGCTGCCACCCACACTTTCAATAGGCGTCAGGACTTTGGATCCTGATCAAATTTATCGTGCACCAGTCCCATATACACGCCGCCGGTATAATTTGTTGTGTGTTTTGAACAATTTTCTAGTATTTTTGTAGCAAAGCTGGCAACCCTCCCATCACAAGTTCGCTACTTTTTTTACGTTTCTTTGTCAAGTCCATCGCATGGGCTCGACCTAGCAATCCTCTGAACGCCTTTTTTCACTGGGCTACCGGGCAACCGAATTTCATTTGAAGAGGGTGTTCTCAATGTATTACATCCAAAGACGGATTTAGATGGGACCCTTATTTTAAGGGGGCCTCAAAAAATGCTTATAAGTTAAAATAAAAATGAAAAGCTAATGATTAACTAGTGACTAACTAATGATTTTTTTTAATCAATAATTTATTTGTTAATTTTTTTTTGTAAAACTTCTACTATTTTATCCAATCAAATCAAGGGCTTCCAGCTTCCCAGTGGATAAAGCCGTTTAGCTGGTAATCAGAGGATTGATAGTTTGAGCCCGTGCGGTGGACTTGACATAGAAAAGTCAAAAGTAGTGATCTTGCGATTGGAGGGTTGCCAGCTTCGATTCAAAAATACTAGAAAGTCGTCAAAACATCCGACAAATATTATACTGGTGTGTATACGGGACTGGTGTACGATAAATCTGATCGCTTTCCAATGTCCTGACGCCTGTTGAGGTTGCGTCGGGAGCCAGCTCAAGTGTTGTCCCTGTCATCCGACCATGGTTCAAAATTATGAAGCATCGTTCCTGAGTCTTTCATTCTAGATAGCACCCGAACCGTCGCCAATTGCCCACTGTGCAGCTTTAGTGCAACGTTAATTAACCAAAACCATGAAATTTAGTTCTTCTATATTCCTGAAAAATCCCTACCTGAAAAATCCCTTCCTGAAATATCCCTACGTAGACCATCAACGTACTTTCTCCATGAACCTTCATTTGAAATCCAACCGTTTCTGCTCTAGTTTCACGAATATGCCTACCTTATGGCTGTAAAGCACATAAACCTAATTTGCGTGAATTATCTTTCATGTAAGGTACAAGATAAGGCTTGGGGTATGGATCTCTCATTTAACAGTTAGAAAGAAATTCATTTCCACAGGTTAACAATTAGTTTGATGTCAAAATCCGGGATTCATCATAGGGTGATGAGAACAGGCTTAACACTGTTTATAGTGTTTTTAAGCTTAACTCTTGGTTAGATAGGATTTTGATAACTTTTATACAATAATACGGTAATTAATTGTATTGTCTTATGTCGGCCAATCTTTCTATATGGCCTTGTATGTTCTTTATTAAAGTTGTGTGGGATGCCAGCTTTTGTGTTGACCTCATCCGACCCCTGTTCAATATTATAAAGGAGAATTACATGTGTTTCCTTTCGAATGAATCTCTTAGGCACCCATTCCCTATTATGTAGCTCTAGTGCGACGTCATTTCATCCAACAAAATAAACAGTTATTGAGCAGATGGCGAAAGTATATCCAAACGAACTATTATTACCTTCGAGCATGAATGGACTGTAGTAGAGAGAATACGACGTCAGCATCGTGATGCAAACATCTCAGACCTGATGGCACCAGACACGGGACTTCCTTTCAAAATTAATGAATGAAAAAACGTGAGCGATTGACCTTGTGATTTGGAAATAATAGTAAATGTGTTACCTCATGAAGTACAGGATATTTTTATGAACGAACTAGAAAAAAAAAATATGAATGGATGACGTAGTATAAACCATGTGTCTGAGGCCATACATGTTGACTTCACTTTGATGTTAGCGAAATTGTAACCTTATGATTTCTCTACTGTTACTTTGTCTTTAGGTCTAGTTTATAATAAAAAAAGTATGCATGGCACGCAAAACACTGTCTTTCACTGCTTGGACGTGTCTGAAAATGTGTATATATAGATAATATACGACCTCTAATTGTTGTCCTGAGGCTAGGAATTTTAAAATTAAATTTTGTTTTCCGTTTATAACGGTTTTAGTAGCCAATTTTTTAAAGGTTCACATATAAAGAAATAGTATCCACATTGTTTAGAAATCTCATTGTTATAAAATCATAAGATGTTGACAACAATGATTTACTTTAAAATAAATTATTATATATTCACTGCTTTAAACAATTGAAAATTGGCGATCAAAAATTACTTTGGCGAAATAACTCTTTCTGACAATTATGCTTCAACGGGAAAACTAACCGAAAAGCTAACATTCGGTGATGTCTGAACAATAAACCAGTTATTTTGTCTGTGAGATAATAAAAGAAAAGGAATAAATGGTTTGGTTACTAAACGTCGCACTAGAGCTGCACAGTGGGCTATTGTCGACGGTTCGGGTCTATCTCGAAGGAAAGACCCGGGAACACATACATATTCACACACACATTCATACATGCACCTCGTTATTTTAGAACCATGGTCAGATGACGAGGAAACAATTGAACTGGCATCCAACGCCTTCAATAGACGTCGGGAGTTTGGACTCCGATCAGATGTATCGTGCACCAGTCCCGTATACACGCCGTTAATTTTTGCGGATGTTCTGGACGGCTTTTCTAGTATTTCGTAGCGAAGCTGGAAACCCTCCAATCACAAGATCACTGCTTTTTTTACTGTTCTTTGTCAAGTCCATCGCCTGGCATCGAATCAGGAACCTTCGTATTCCCAGCTAACGCCTTTAACCGCTCGGCCACGGAGGCCTCAGGAATAATGGGAAAAAACAAACCAATACAGTAAAAAAATTTTTAACGCATGTGAAACCACGTGTATCAGCTAGTTTTCAATATCAATCTCTACGTGTAAACAGCGCTATTAGTGAACTTATGAACCATTGAAGATATTATTTGAAATCTATTATCTAATAATTCAAGTTATGTGCAAGACCTTTAACAATTGAGAAAAGCTCGCTTATGATAGCCATCACAGCTATAGTATAGACGTTCTTAGCAGATTTCAGGTACACTGTAAAAAAAAGTACTTAAAAATGAGTACCTGAACATATTTGTTTTTCTTTGAGTACATTTCCATAGTAAATGAGCGATGACGTACCCAAATTTAAGTAATCGTACATTTTCAATAATGAGCAGTGGGATTTAGTATTGCTCATCTCAGCTTCTGTTCAAGCCATCTTATCAAAACGATCTGAACATTTTAAAATAGTTGTTCAGAAGATGCTTGTTGACATTATTTGATGTCGATTACTTACATGCGAACTGAGTTATTGCAACTCAACTATCCTATTTCCCATTCTTTCGGCACACTTGTTTAACATTTCTTCTGCTTATAACTTCTTTACGCTCCCCTGGTAGTTTAACAGATAAGGCTATGGACTGCGGTACTTGGGACCCGAGTTCGATTCCCTGGTTCCTTGGTTGTAATTGTTAATATTTATTGAAAGTGATTTATGAAGGCAGCCTATGTAGGCAAGCTACTGCTCATTTTATTGATTTTACACATATTACTCATTTTTGTGTACATGTCTCTTTCAAAAATGAAACTTATGTATTCGGGAACTTTGATAAGCATCGAATGTAATCAAAAATGAGTACATTTTACTTATTTTTGAGTATCAATTTTCAACAGTGTAATAGTATGTATCCCTTTTACACAGTCAATAACGCAAACCACAGACAACCGGCTTAAATAATTGTTTTACTGAATCAAATAAGCACGTTCACACCTGGACGTAGCACACAATTCAATGGAAGGTACGTGTGAAAGCTGCCCAACTCTCGATTATTAGTTTTACTAAAAATTACAGCGATTTTAAGGTAAATTCACGTGTGAACTTGAAAATATAAAGGCACGGTGAAGGACTTTCAAACCCTTCTCCTCTTTAGCGGTGCAAACGTATGGTAGATAATAAAGAAGAGATGTTGACTTAATGTCAACGACAAGTGATAAAATTGTAATCAGCTCTTTCGGAAGGGTCGTAAAATTACTGTTACGTGGAGCAGTCTTCAACTGGCAGTGTGTACTTTTCAGAATTTATCTATCTTGTTATACTGGTTTAACGATTAAACAGTTTACTAAAGTATTAAGTTTAATTATAGGGAAACGGTTTATTCAAATTAGTCTGTTAAGTAATTTAGATGTTTATGAGTTGTTGATGATTAGAACATCGATGTATATTGTAAAACAATCCCTGTCAATGTCGATGAATGCTGGTTAAATGAAATGTCAATGTTGAACAACTTCTGTTAAACAATTATAATGTTTTGAAATCGGATAAATTGTTTAAAAATACTGCGGTTAATCGACATTTCCGGATATATAACAGTCGGATAACCGATTATTTTTTTACAGATTTTGCATAAGCGGATTTTTATCTATCCAATAAAAAAAGAATTTTCGAAATCGGACAATATTTTTTTTTCTCAAACGGTCCGGTTAATTGAGAATTCCGAATAATTAAATGCCGGATAACCGGATATTTTTTTTCAAATGACTCATATGTGAAACATTCCCTATCAAACAAATTTTTTTTCTTCAATTATTTGAATTAGAACCGAAATTTTGCGCGAACATACATAAAAAAAAACATAACTGTCGAATTGATAACCTCTCGACTTGCCGGTTTTATTTGGAATTTTGGTTGGCGCGCTGTTCAGTTGGTTAAAAAACTGCTATTTGTGAGAATTTACTTATTTATTAATTTTTAAAAACGCGATTCCGATTTGGTGTACTTTCTTTGGGTCGTACGACTAATTTACATTTTATTTTATGTCTGATGCTTTCCAAACGGAAGTCAACGCCTAATTTTGATTTTTAACCACAGAAAAGCGTGCCAACTAAAACTTTAAAATAAAACCACCGAAAATTTTAAATTAAAACCGCCAAAGCGCGCCAAAAAGAGAAAGGTTATCGATTCGACTGTTATGTTTTTTTTTATGTATGTTCGTGTAAGATAGATTTCTGTTCTAATTCAATGTGGCCATTTTTTTTTTGTTGGATAGGGATATGTTTCACTTGGACACCTTTTGAAAAAAAAATATTCGGTTATCCGGCATTTAACTATCCGGAATTCTCAATTAATGTTTAAAAAAAAAATGTTGTCCGATTTCGAAAATTATTTTTTTGTTAGATATAGAAAAATCCATTTTGGCAAAAATAAAAACCGGCTATCCGGCTGTTATATATCCGGAAATGTCGATTAAACAGACTTTTTTTAACGGTTTCCCCAATTTCAAAATGTTTTCATTGTTTGATAGAAATCATAGCTCTGAATACATAAGCTTAATTTTTGAAAAAGACATGTACTCAAAAATGAGTACAATGAATAAAAAGAGCAGTTACTTGCCTACTTATACTGCCTGCATACATCACTTTCAATAAATTTCAACAACTACAACCAGCACTTACTCGGAATCGAACCCAATCCGTTTACCTGATGTCTTCCGCACCGAAGTCCAGGGCCTTATACGTTGTACCACCAGAGAGCGACGTGAAGAAGTTATTAACAGAGGTAATGTTAAAAAGGCGTGACAAAAGAATGGAAAGTAAAATAATTGAGTTGTAATAACTCAGTTTCTATTTAAGCAATCGACATCAAATAATGTGGAAAACCCTCTTCTGAACAAATATTTTAATTTTGCCAGGTCGCTTTGTTAAGATGGCTTGAACAGAATCTGATATGAGCAATGCGTACAATTGCATTTACGATGCAATTGTACGCAAAGAAAAACAAGTACGTCCATGTACTCATTTTGAGCAAATTTTTTTTACAGTGTATGCATATATAAAAGAGCGAAAAGTATTCGAACAAGTTATGATAGAAACTGAAACGTGACAAAAAGCTGCAAAGGAAAATATAAGAAGAAATAGGACTAGTTTTATTGTTTTTAAAATATCCATCTTGCCTTGTCACAAGTTTAGATGTTCTGAAAACGTCTGGTTTACACAGTAAGCGAACTTTATGCATAGTCTATAAAATGTCAGAATTTTGCACTAACTGTCAAACTTCTAAAACTTTTAATATTAAATACACCATTTATTGATTCTGTCACCAAAAACCAACCCCAAACCAACGGGAATATTGAAAATAAAATAAGAATTGAAGCAAGTGTTAAAATCGCTGACAGCAAAAGGCCGCAGAAAATAATTAAATATAGATAAAAATCCTGTCAATAGTAGTTGTAGAAACAGAAGATGACATCGCATTATGTTCAGCTGTTCGGTTTACACTTTCAACATTCAGAAATTACATGCATAAATATGGAGAGAATAGACGGAGTGTTAGACGAAAGCTGTTTGTTAGTCAAAACAATGGAATAGGCGGTTTCATTTTGAAAATTAATACAAGTCACGAATATACGTAAATTTTGTAAGTTCGGGTTTTATTGTCATAAAATTGTTTGGGAAAATAATAACCTTCTTTTAATCTTATGGATTTTTACATTTAACCATCTAGTGAATGATTTTTTCTTTTTTAATTAAATAATTTTTTTCTCGTTTTTTTTTGCCCCTGGACCGCTGAAAAAATATGCAAAAAAAAATCTTTAAATTAATTTAATTAAATAATTAATTAAAGTTGTATATGCAACATCATGTGTAATTACTAGAATAATTCTCAAAAAGTATGGAAATATAGTTAAATACAATCTACATATCTCTGGTATTAGCTAGGATTTTTTGTAGAGCCAGATTATACTTATAAGTAATAAAACAATCTTCGAAAACTTTTCCTTCATGGGCCAGTTTCTGAACAACAGACCTCGAAGCAACTGATTGCTTTTATCACAATCATTTTTATAAAGAAAAGGTACCTTGCGGCGGTTAGAAGAACTAGGCACATGACAATACTATAATATTTAACATAAAACTCAATAGATGCAACTAGCGGTCATTTTACAGTTATGTAGCCTATATGCTACACTATGCACTATAGGGTTAAGTACGATGGTTTGTAGCACAATGGCCTCATCCGCTAATCACAACAAAAATATTAATTGGTTTGGTTTGGTTTTATTAATTAACATCGCACTAGAGCTGCACAGTGGGCTATTGGCGACGGTTCAGGGCCTATCTCGAAGAAAAGACACGGGAACGATGCCTCGTATTTTTGAACCATGGTCAGATGACGAGGAAACACCTGAACTGCCACCCAACGCCTTCAATAGACGTCGGGACTTTGGACCCCGATCAGATGTATTGTGCACCAGTCCCGTATACACATGTTAATTTTTGCGGATGTTCTGGACGACTTTTCTAGTGTTTTGTAGAGAAGCTGGCAACCCTCCGATCACAAGATCACTATTTATTTACTTTCTTTGTCAAGTCCATGGCCTAGGACCGAACCAGGAATCTTCGGATTCCCAGCTGACGCCTTTAACCGCTCGGCCACGGAGGCCTCTCGCAGTATCTTGGATGTTGCTACATCTCTTGTTTGGTTGGGTGGCAATAGCCCAATTGCGGCCGAAGGATGCCGGTTTACCATATTCTCAAGAAAGAAAACCATTATTTATCGCCCAGACAAAAGGTTGCCAAGGGCCGCAATTGGAACTTTCCGGGTTGGCTGGTCCCGCTCGTCTTCCAATAGCAACCCATCAAGGTTCCCATCTAATTTCTTAGAGCAGTAGATTTTGGGTTGGTTGAAAAAACGGCGCACTAGAGCTGCATAGTGGGCAGCTGGTGACGGTTCGGGATCTATCTCGAAGGAAAGACTCGGAAACAATGCCTTGTAGTTTTGAGCAATGGGCAGATGAATAGTCTATTTTGGGACCCAGGCACCCAGCAAAAAAGTCAGCATAAAACCTTCATCAAAATTTTGAAATTGAAGGTTTTATGCATGAAAACTGCAGTTTTTTTTAAGATCTATAAATTTAAAGGTTTTTGTTTCAATATCTTTCATAAAAACTGTAGAGCCCCAGTTGCTCAGTTGGTAAGGCGTTCAGTTACTAATCAGAGGATTGGTGGTTCGAATCCGTGAAACGGACTAGAAAAGTAAAAAAGTAGTGATCTGGCGATCGGAGGGTTGCCAGCTTCGCTACATAAATACTAGAAAGTCGTCCAGAATATTCAACAAATTATACTGGCGTGTATACGGGACTGGTGCACGATGCATCTGATCGGGGTCCAAAGTCCCGACGTCTATTGAAGGCGTTGGGTGCCAGTTCAGGTGTTTCCTCGTCATCTGACCATGGTTCTAAAATAACAAGGTGCATGTATGAATGTGTGCATGAATGTGTATGTGAATGTGTATGTGTTCCCGGGTCTTTCCTTCGAGATTGACCCCGAACCGTCGCCAATAGCCCACTGTGCAGCTCTAGTGCGACGTTAATTAACAAAACCAAACCAAAACCAAACCATAAAAACTGTAAAAAAAACTTCATAAAAAACCTGCAAAAAACTTTCAATTTTTAAATCATGAAGGAACAATTCAGTTATTTTAAAGGTTTTTATGCAGGAAAATTAAAAACTTTAAAAAAATGCAGTTTTTTGTTTCAATATCCTTTATAAAACCTTAAAAAAACTTTCAATTTGACAATTTGTATTAAGGTTTCATGCCGACTTTTTTTGCTGGGCAACTGCACATTGTTTTTTTTAAAAAAAACAGCTGATACCTCCTCAGTCGTTTAGGGCTACTCTTTCCCCTCCGAGCAGTCGGTTTGTGGCACCTGGAAATTGCACATTGCCTTTAAAAAAAACAGCTGATACCTCCTTCGAGCAGTCGTTTAGGGCTACTCATTCCCTTCCGAGCAGTCGGTTTGTGGCACCTGGAAATTGCACATTGCCTTTAAAAAAAACAGCTGATACCTCCTTCGAGCAGTCGTTTAGGGCTACTCATTCCCTTCCGAGCAGTCGGTTTGTGGCACCTGGAAATTGCACATTGCCTTTTAAAAAAACAGCTGATACCTCCTTCGAGCAGTCGTTTAGGGCTACTCATTCCCTTCCGAGCAGTCGGTTTGTGGCACCTGGAAATTGCACATTGCCTTTTAAAAAAACAGCTGATACCTCCTTCGAGCAGTCGTTTAGGGCTACTCATTCCCTTCCGAGCAGTCGGTTTGTGGCACCTGGAAATTGCACATTGCCTTTAAAAAAAACAGCTGATACCTCCTTCGAGCAGTCGTTTAGGGCTACTCATTCCCTTCCGAGCAGTCGGTTTGTGGCACCTGGAAATTGCACATTGCCTTTTAAAAAAACAGCTGATACCTCCTTCGAGCAGTCGTTTAGGGCTACTCATTCCCTTCCGAGCAGTCGGTTTGTGGCACCTGGAAATTGCACATTGCCTTTTAAAAAAACATCTGATACCTCCTTCGAGCAGTCGTTTAGGGCTACTCATTCCCTTCCGAGCAGTCGGTTTGTGGCACCTGGAAATTGCACATTGCCTTTTAAAAAAACAGCTGATACCTCCTTCGAGCAGTCGTTTAGGGCTACTCATTCCCTTCCGAGCAGTCGGTTTGTGGCACCTGGAAATTGCACATTGCCTTTAAAAAAACAGCTGATACCTCCTTCGAACAGTCGTTTAGGGCTACTCATTCCCTTCCGAGCAGTCGGTTTGTGGCACCTGGAAATTGCACATTGCCTTTAAAAAAAACAGCTGATACCTCCTTCGAACAGTCGTTTAGGGCTACTCATTCCCTTCCGAGCAGTCGGTTTGTGGCACCTGGAAATTGCACATTGCCTTTAAAAAAAACAGCTGATACCTCCTTCGAACAGTCGTTTAGGGCTACTCATTCCCTTCCGAGCAGTCGGTTTGTGGCACCTGGAAATTGCACATTGCCTTTAAAAAAAACAGCTGATACCTCCTTCGAACAGTCGTTTAGGGCTACTCATTCCCTTCCGAGCAGTCGGTTTGTGGCACCTGGAAATTGCACATTGCCTTTAAAAAAAACAGCTGATACCTCCTTCGAACAGTCGTTTAGGGCTACTTATTCCCTTCCGAGCAGTCGGTTTGTGGCACCTGGAAATTGCACATTGCCTTTAAAAAAAACAGCTGATACCTCCTTCGAACAGTCGTTTAGGGCTACTCTTTCCCTTCCGAGCAGTCGGTTTGTGGCACCTGGAAATTGCACATTGCCTTTAAAAAAAACAGCTGATACCTCCTTCGAACAGTCGTTTAGGGCTACTCATTCCCTTCCGAGCAGTCGGTTTGTGGCACCTGGAAATTGCACATTGCCTTTAAAAAAAACAGCTGATACCTCCTTCGAACAGTCGTTTAGGGCTACTCATTCCCTTCCGAGCAGTCGGTTTGTGGCACCTGGAAATTGCACATTGCCTTTAAAAAAAACAGCTGATACCTCCTTCGAACAGTCGTTTAGGGCTACTCATTCCCTTCCGAGCAGTCGGTTTGTGGCACCTGGAAATTGCACATTGCCTTTAAAAAAAACAGCTGATACCTCCTTCGAGCAGTCGTTTAGGGCTACTCATTCCCTTCCGAGCAGTCGGTTTGTGGCACCTGGAAATTGCACATTGCCTTTAAAAAAAACAGCTGATACCTCCTTCGAGCAGTCGTTTAGGGCTACTCATTCCCTTCCGAGCAGTCGGTTTGTGGCACCTGGAAATTGCACATTGCCTTTAAAAAAAACAGCTGATACCTCCTTCGAACAGTCGTTTAGGGCTACTCATTCCCTTCCGAGCAGTCGGTTTGTGGCACCTGGAAATTGCACATTGCCTTTAAAAAAAACAGCTGATACCTCCTTCGAACAGTCGTTTAGGGCTACTCATTCCCTTCCGAGCAGTCGGTTTGTGGCACCTGGAAATTGCACATTGCCTTTAAAAAAAACAGCTGATACCTCCTTCGAACAGTCGTTTAGGGCTACTCATTCCCTTCCGAGCAGTCGGTTTGTGGCACCTGGAAATTGCACATTGCCTTAAAAAAAAACAGCTGATACCTCCTTCGAACAGTCGTTTAGGGCTACTCATTCCCTTCCGAGCAGTCGGTTTGTGGCACCTGGAAATTGCACATTGCCTTTAAAAAAAACAGCTGATACCTCCTTCGAACAGTCGTTTAGGGCTACTCATTCCCTTCCGAGCAGTCGGTTTGTGGCACCTGGAAATTGCACATTGCCTTTAAAAAAAACAGCTGATACCTCCTTCGAACAGTCGTTTAGGGCTACTCATTCCCTTCCGAGCAGTCGGTTTGTGGCACCTGGAAATTGCACATTGCCTTTAAAAAAAACAGCTGATACCTCCTTCGAACAGTCGTTTAGGGCTACTCATTCCCTTCCGAGCAGTCGGTTTGTGGCACCTGGAAATTGCACATTGCCTTTAAAAAAACAGCTGATACCTCCTTCGAACAGTCGTTTAGGGCTACTCATCCCCCTCTGAATAACCAGTTTTGACACCAAGTTTTGAAACGTTGCTTTTAAAAAACAGCTGGGGTAGAAAGTGTATAGTTTACATTAAATAAAACAACAAAAAAAACTCGATTCGAAAAAAAAATTAAATTAACGGTCTGCTTATGGATGGCAGCATTGTCAACGGCTTGTTTTAAAAAAAACACGTTAAAATAAATTATTTTAAATGCTTTAAAAAAAACATTGATGTTTTTTAGATAAAAGTACGATTCGTCACTGGTCCGTGAAATTATCTTTCTTTTGTTTTCTCATCTGTTAAGATTTGTTATGTCTAAGGGATATTTACTATATCAATAATATATATGATGATGCGATTACTGCCAAACAGTCCAAACAATTTCTAAACACCATGTCCTGACGATATTTACAGTAATTTGCATAGTGCCAACCGCCACTATATAAAATAAACTAGTACGAAATTTCCGATTTCTTTCATTTCGATGCAGATTTATAAGACCCGGCATCTTAATTTAATTTAAAGAATTAAAGTGTTGTTAATACTTTATATAATTTAAAATATTAATGATATATTTTCTTACAAAAATAGTGGTAGAATAAATTAATTTCTAATATGGTTCTTTGTGATTTAATTTAACTTACTGTCGTATAAAAGATGTGGTATACGTAAGTATGTTATATGTAACATGATCAAAAATGTAACAAACATACACTCAAACCTGTTTTTATGCGGTGGATAAGGACCGCATAAAAAAAGTCTCACATAGAAAATAACTCAAAACCTTACGAAATAACTAGGAATTGCTTTATTAAACGAAATCAAAACACGAGGTTTGCCAGCTACTTGGAATCTTGCCAAACCTTTTGGAATCTGATTTAGAAAATACACATGCGAACATTTTTAAATATTTTATTTACATATGAACTTATTTTACACATACAAAACTTTTCAAAACGTATAACCATTATCCTTCATAGTCTGACAATACGCGAACTTGGTTCAAAATCGCTTTCGTCACTTGAAGATACTACCTCGCACTCGTTTAGAGTTGACTTTTTTTCCATGTAGTCAGTCAGTGATCAGTTTTTGCGACGACTGTTGTTTCACTAGACGCTTTTATATGTATCGGTAGCCAAATAATCAATTCTGTTCCAATATGATTGAAACTTTCATATACCGCACAAAAAAAATCGGACAAAAAAAAAAGACCGCACAAAAACAAGTTTGAGTGTATAAATTACCGTTTGTGATGGAAAGTAAATATAGTAACTTTGTAATATTTGAGATTCACTTAATTATATATTAATAGTTAAAATATAAGCTAAGTAGTAGAGCAGAAACCTTATTTATTATACTAATACAGCTAAATTCGATTTGTTATTATTTGGTTGTTTAACTACACTCAATAAATCCTTTTTTTTTATCCTTAGTTATCCTGCCAAAAGAATAATTTTCGTATCCCTTATTTTAATATTTTGTTCGTTGGTACTACAACTAAACGACTTGGTTAAAATATAAGCTAGTTGAGCAATATTGTGCGATAATTATCGTATGACCCCCCTACCCCCACCTATAGAGGCTCCGTAGCCGAGCGGTTAAAGGCGTCAGCTGGGAATACGAAGATTTGTGGTTCGATGCCAGGCGATGGACTTGACAAAGAAAAGTAAAAAGTAGTGATCTTTGTGATCGGAGAATTGCCAGCTTCGCTACAAAATACTAGAAAAGTCGTCCAGAACATCCGCAAAAATTAACGGCGTGTATACGGGACTGGTGCACGATACATCTGATCGGGGTCCAAAGTCCCGACGTCTATTGAAGGCGTTGGGTGCCAGTTCAGGTGTTTCCTCGTCATCTGACCAGGGTTCTAAAATATCGAGGTGCATGTATGTATGAATGTGTGTGTGTGTGAATGTGTATGTGTTCTCGGGTTTTTCCTTCGAGATAGACCCCGAACCGACACCAATAGCCCACTGTGCAGCTCTAGTGAGACGTTAATTAACCAAACAAAACCAATCCCCCACCTATACACCACACACCCAAGAGAAAATATATTTTTAACAAAATATGTTAACGATTCTTCTATTGCAAAAAAAAAAATTAAAAAAAAATAACTTTCTGCTCATAGATGGCGGCATGATCAACGGCTTGTATTTAAAATAAATTATTTTAAACCAATTTTTTTAAAAAAAACTTTGATATTTTCGAGATGAAAGTACGATTCCTCGCTGGTCCATGAAATTCTCTTTCTTTGGATATTCCATGTGTTAAGATTCGTTGCGTCTAAGGGACGTAAAAGGGATCTTTACTACAGAAATAGATATACTAGCATGACTGTGCGATAATTATCGCATGACATTCTCTTCCCACACAAACCTATTCGAAAAATAAACTTTAAAGTTGTGCTCATAGATGACAACATTGTCAACGGCTTGTTTAAAAAAATAACTCGTTAAAATAAATTATTTTGAACGAAATTAAAAAAAAAACGTTGATATTGAGATAAAAGTACGATTCGTCACTGGTCCGTGAAATTCTCTTTCTTTTGTTATCTCATCTGTAAAGATTTGTTATTTCTAAGGAAACTTTACTACAGCAATAATATATATGATGATGCGGTTACAACCAAACAGTAACCATCTACCCAACAATTTCTGAACGATATTTACATACCTGGCGATATTTACAATTATTTGCATAGTGCCTCGCCACAATATAAAATAAACTAACATTTTAAACCACTATGGAATTTCTGATTTCTTTAATCTCGATGCAGATTTATAAGACCTGGCATCTGAATTTAATTCAAAGGAATGAATCGCTATCAAATTTAAAAACTAAAAAAAATATTTTTTTAATATTGTTGTTGCTTTTTAAATATCGTGGTAGTTTACATTTTTTTTTAATATTGTTGTTTGTTACTTAAATTATCTTACTGTCATGCAAAAGACGTAGTATACGTAAATGCCGTTATGTGATTTATCTCGAACTTTATCAAAGATATAATAAACCTATAAATTGCAATTTTTTATGGAAAGTAAATATATTAATTTTTGAATTCACTGAATGATATATTAGTAGTTAAAATATAAGCTAAGTAGTTGGACAACAAATATTTGTTATGTAAAGGCAGCTAAATGTGATACAGTCAAACAATGACAATTGGCCAGTAATCTGTGACCACTCTGCATTAAATTTCATTATAAAATATGTTTAAATTAAAGGAAAAAAACTTGTGACTGTAGGTGTTATATACTTCATGTAGACATTATTTATTTATCAAACTATCACTGATTATCAATCAAACTATCACTGATAGAAGTGAATGCCAGAAGTCATTGTTATACGAATTGATAAAGGAAAATTGATCTTGTGACATCTGGTCAGTTATTATATTCCTGACATTAAAAAAACAAACATTTTATTTCATTTTTTAATATTTTTTTTGTCCTATACAAGCGATTTGTTGTATCACTTTCGTATTTTTCGAAAAAACATAATGCATTATTGAGAGTGATATAATAAAACTCATTCCTTGTACTATTTGCACTAGGTAATTCTGAATTAAACATAAATAATTGAATGAGCGTGCATTAACTAATGTCATTATAAAATTTAATTATTGATTTTACGATTGGCAAAAATATATCAATCATGTCAGAAAATGTCGGTGCCTCTTCGGTGCCGGTATAAAAACTCGTTCTTTGTACTATTAGCAATAGAAAATAAATTCGGAATAAAACATAAATAATATAATAGAGGGGGGCGGGGGGGTAGCTATAATCAATGTAATTATAAAATATAATTATGGATTTTACGATTAGCAAAAATGTATTCGGCCTATCAAAAAACTTCGGTTCTTCTTCGGTGCCGGTATAAAAACTCGTTCTTTGTACTATTTGCACTAGAAAATTGTGAATAAAACAAAAATAATATAATAGAGGGGGAAGGGGGGGGGGTGCATTAATCAATATAATTATAAAATATAATTATTGATTTTACGATTAACAAAAATGTATTCGGCCTATCAAAAAACTTCGGTTCTTCTTCGGTGCCGGTATAAAAACTCGTTCTTTGTACTATTTGCACTAGAAAATTGTGAATAAAACAAAAATAATATAATAGAGGGGGAAGGGGGGGGGGGGTGCATTAATCAATATAATTATAAAATATAATTATTGATTTTACGATTAACAAAAAAGTATTAGGCTTATCAAAAAACTTCGGTTCTTCTTCGGTGCCGGTATAAAAACTCGTTCTTTGTACTATTTGAACTAGAAAATTGTGAATAAAACATAAATAATTTAATGGGGGGGGGGGGGTAGCATTAATCAATGTAAATTATAAAATATAATTATTGATTTTACGATTAGCAAAAATGTATTATGTCTATCAAAAAACTTCGGTTCTTCTTCGGTGCCGGTATAAAAACTCGTTCTTTGTACTATTTGAACTAGAAAATTGTGAATAAAACATAAATAATTTAATGGGGGGGGGGGGGTAGCATTAATCAATGTAAATTATAAAATATAATTATTGATTTTACGATTAGCAAAAATGTATTATGTCTATCAAAAAACTTCGGTGCTTCTTCGGTGCCGGTATAAAAACTCGTTCTTTGTACTATTTGAACTAGAAAATTCTTATTAAAACATAAATAATTTCATGGGTCTACATTAATTAATGTTAAAATAATTAGAGTAATTATAAAATATAATGCTTGGTTTTACAATAAGGAAAAATGTATAAAACCTGTCAGAAAATTTCGGTACTTTTTAGTTCCGATACGAAAACTCGTTCTTTGTACTATTTGCACTAGAAAATTCTGATTAAAACTTAAAAATTTCCATGGGTCTGCATTAATTGATGTTAAATTAATTTAATTATAAAATATAATTATTGATTTTACGGTTAGCAAAAATGTATAAAATCTGTCAGAAAATGTCGATGCTTTTTTAGTGCCGATACAAAAACTCGTTCTTTGTACTATTTGCACTAGAAAATTCTTAATAAAACATAAATAATTTCATGGGTTACCTTTAACTAAAGGTAAATTAATTAGTGTAATTATAAAATATAATGTTTGGTTTTACAATATGCAAAATGTATAAAAACATGTCAAGAAATTTCAGTGCCGATACAAAAACACGTTCCTTATACTATTTGCACTAGAAAATACCGAGTAAAACATTATAAATTTAATGGGTCTGCATTAATTAATGTTAAATTAATGAACGTAATTATAAAATATAAGTATTGATTTTACGATCAGCAAAAATTTATAAAATCTGTCAGAAAATTTCGGTGCTTTTTTAGTGCCGATAAAAAAACTCGTTCTTTGTACTATTTACACTAGAAAATTCTGAATAAAACGTAAATAATTTCTTTGGTTACCTTTAACTAATGGTAAATTAATTAGTGTAATTATAAAATATAATGCTTGATTTTACGGTTAGCAAAAATTTATAAAATCTGTCAGAAAATTTCGGTGCTTTTTTAGTGCCGATACAAAAACTCGTTCTTTGTACTATTTACACTAGAAAATTCTGAATAAAACGTAAATAATTTCATTGGTTACCTTTAACTAATGGTAAATTAATTAGTGTAATTATAAAATATAATGCTTGATTTTACGGTTAGCAAAAATTTATAAAATCTGTCAGAAAATTTCGGTGCTTTTTTAGTGCCGATACAAAAACTCGTTCTTTGTACTATTTACACTAGAAAATTCTGAATAAAACGTAAATAATTTCATGGGTTACCTTTAACTAGTGGTAAATTAATTAGTGTAATTATAAAATATAATGCTTGGTTTTACAATATGCAAAATGTATAAAAACATGTCAAGAAATTTCAGTGCCGATACAAAAACACGTTCCTTATACTATTTGCACTAGAAAATACCGAGTAAAACATTATAAATTTAATGGGTCTGCATTAATTAATGTTAAATTAATGAAAGTAATTATAAAATATAAGTATTGATTTTACGATTAGCAAAAATTTATAAAATCTGTCAGAAAATTTCGGTGCCGATTTAAAAAAAATCGTTCCTTGAACTATTTGCACTAAAATTCTGCTTAAAGCATAAATAATTTAATGGGTTTGCACTAATGAATATTAAAGATTTTTTTTTATTTATAAAATATTATGGTTGATTTTACACTGAGCAAAACTATATACGTATATAAAACTTGTCAAAATGTTTCGATCCCCAAATACACGAATGCCCAAAAATCATATTTGTAATTGGTTGACAATGATATTGAAGGAAAAATACTCATTCTAAATATTAATACAAAGGCAGAAGTTTCACCGCAATAGGAAAAGAACGTATCTCCTTCCTACACGTGTATGAAGCCCGGAAGTTAACATCTTCCTTCTATTAACTCTCGTAGGCTAATCTCTGACAGAAACCGGGAATTTGCCTTGCCCAAGTGTTATTTCTGTAATTCTTGATATTTCATTCATCTAAACTGCGATTTCAAATTTTGACGTAAAACGTCTTTACAATCAGCTACATGGGATATCCGATAGGAACACCATTTTATTAATAATAATAACTATTATTAATTATTACCATTTTATTATTTAAATCTTATTATTATTAATAATTTTATTTATTTGAATTCTTATTAATTATAATAACTATTATTAATTATTACCATTTTATTATTTAATTCTTATTATTATTAATAATTTTATTTATTTGAATTATTATTAATTATAATAACTATTATTAATTATTACCATTTATTATTTGAATTCTTATTAATTATAATAACTATTATTAATTATTATTGTTATGATTTTTTTAATTATTGTTATGAATGATTTAATTATTGTTATGAATGATTTAATTATTATTGTTATGAATTATTTAATTATTATTGTTATGAATTATTTAATTATTATTGTTATGAATTATTTAATTATTATTATTTATTTTTATTATTAATAATAATTAGTCATTTAATTATTAACATTTTATTATTATGATTAATTAATTATTTGATTATTACCATTTTATTATTTAATCATTATTAATTAATTATTTGATTATTACCATTTTATTATTTAATCATTATTAATTATTTATTTAATCATTATTAATTATTTATTTAATCATTATTAATTATTTAATTATTATTAATTATTTAATTATTATTAATTATTTAATTATTATTAATTAATTATTTAATTATTATTAATTAATTATTTAATTATTATTAATTAATTATTTTATTATTATTAATTAATTATTTAATTATTAATTAATTATTTAATTATTATTAATTATTTATTTAATTATTATTAATTATTTATTTAATTATTATTAATTATTTATTTAATTATTATTAATTATTTATTTAATTATTATTAATTATTTATTTAATCATTATTATTTAATTATTATTAATTATTTATTTAATTATTACAATTTTATTATTTAATAATTATTAATTAATTATTTAAATATCACAATTTTATTATTTAGTTATTATTAATTATTTATTTAATTATTATTAATTTAATTATCACAAGAACCCTCAACCCCCTCAAAATGAGTCGAATACTCCACCGCTGAGCCACCCACTGGCCTCCACTTCTTTATTTACGTCAACTCTGATCTCTACCTGTGACTTCTGGATTGGGCAACACATTTTGTTGACTCGAAGCCGATTGAAAGAGTAACAACTGTAACCCACTTAATCGATACCGCAAAATTTCGTATATTCTTCATGTTAAAGTAAGCCGACATGTATTGCGTGGAAAAGAGGGAAAATTAAAAATATTAATGTAGTACCGACAGTTCAATTCCAGTTACTTAATAATCCTCATACTATTAAAAGTGCAATTAAAATCCAACTTCAACCTCTTCTTCTTCAAATGCAATCCAAACGATATTAAACTTCGAAATCGCGTATAGAGTCCTGCTTACTACTTTCTCCAATTTGAGAATTCTTTCGAAACAAAACTTGAGTGATCACATACGAAAATGAGTTTGCAAAGTGCCGTGAAATAATCCAAGAAATCCAGTGAAGAAATATTCGAGGGCACATAATCAATTTAAAATGTCTCTGAAGAAATAAAAGAACTTATCCAAAACTTAGCATAAAGAATTTCCGCCATTTTTTTTTATTATTAAATTTCGTTCCAGGTAATGGCGGACGGTTTATTATTTGTCACGACCTTTTTCAAGAAGGTAATCACATGACACGGCGCAATCTAGTCAAGCGAGAGAAGATTGAATTTGCGTTCATGCGGTTTTTGGAATGTGTTTTCTGGTTTAAATTGGCGAGAAATGTTCTTTTACATCACAAATGAACGTCAGAAGGTGTTTTCCTGACATAAATGGTTAGGTTACGATTTGAGTTTTAAGTAGGGAACCGTGCAATTTACGATGAACAATAACAGAGAATTTTTTAAGCGTATAATAGTTCTAAAATAGTTTTCAGTACACAATCACCAAATTTTATTTTTACGTAGAATACATTACAATGAAACTGCTGAACCTAATTTTAATTTTGGACTAGAAAAAATTACCATACTTTTTTTTTGAAAATAGGTAATTTTTGTTTACTTTTTAACTAATATATTCGCATACATATTTTTTACTCTAGTAAATACTTATTTGAATATAAAATTGTTCGAGGCACCAACCCGAAGGTATTTTTCCTCTTCATCCAACTTGGGCCTAAAGGCAACTAAATTTCTGAAATATCTGGTTTAAAAGACTAAGGACAGGACAAATACAGAACATATACAAGAAAAATATAAAAACTGTGAATGGTTTTTGATTCTGGTAAAGAGAGTAACAAACAAAAAGTAACATTTAGATCGAAAATACAAAATCCAAGATAGTGCCGAAAGGCAACTGGTTTCGAGATATATAATAATATATCATAAGGTAAAAGCACAGTGGGGAACATGATATATACATATACATACACACATACATTCACACACATACATACATACATACATACATACATATATGTTACCGTGAAAGACCAATTTTTTTTGTAAGACACAGTAAAAAATTTAGTACACAAGCAATAGAATAGTTTATTTGTGCAGATGTACACTAGAAAAATACCGAATATTAAAAAATTCGAATTAACATTTAAATACAAATAAAGTTATATGTTACAAAAATTATAGTTTTAAATCTAATTTGGCTCTCCGTTTATTTATTACGATTTGCAACCAGGCGCCGACTTACAAACTTAGGGGTCCGATACAAAAGAACATTAGTGGACCCCTCGACGCAATTCAAAAGAAAGAAAACTGTTAAATATATGAATAAGCACACAATGCAAAATAACATAATAAATCAGCAATGCCAGTATAAAATACCTTAAAAAAATATTTTTTTAAAACTCTCACTAAGTTTTTTCTTCTGATAATCCACGGAGAAGAAAATATAAATCTCCGACCTGTTCAACATTCGCAATTAGTGCATGGTGAATGTCGACATTCGCCTGTGAAAGTCCGAAATAAGGGTATTTAGCAAATATTTCGGACATATACCAAGCGACTATGTGAAAGTCGACATTCACCAGATTTCGGTCTTTCACTGTAACATATATACACATATACACACACATACATACACACATATACATATACCCCCACATATACACATACAAACACACATACATACAAACTATAATATATACAAAAACGGCCTAACAGCAGGCTGCATCAATTAACTATAACAGCAAAATAAATGGAAAATATATTAAGCTTGAAAAAGAGAGGTAAGCACGGCATCCGTGAGTCTAGTAAAACTAGTTAAAATTTAGGTTTAACATGTAAGTTACTCATTAAACTAATTGTAGATAAAGTTTCGTTTTGATTGGCAATATAATTTTTGAAAAAGTGTAACAAAAGATGGAAAAAAAAAAACATTCATTTCTTAAAAAACTATAAAACATAAAGTCACTGGTAAAGTTTGTTTTCTTGGTATTGTGCAAATATTTCTGAAATATTTAGGATCAGTAAATGCGAAAAATTGTAACTTTATTTTAAGTAATTAAATATAAAAAAAATTTATAAAGAATGACTGCTTCGAAAAGGGAGCAAGTCAACTTTTGCTTATATTTTAATTTCGAATTTTTTGAACTTCTTCGTAAAATTAAAAATTATATTTTTCTTTTTAGCGCTTCTTTTTTTTCTTAGTCGGTTTTTCGAGGCCTCCGTGGCCGAGTGGATAAAGGCGTCTGCCGAAAATCAGAGGGTTCCTGGTTCGATCCTGCGCGACGGACCTGACAAAGAAAAGTAAAAAAGTAGTGATCTTGTGATCGGAGGGTTGCCAGCTTCCCTACAAAATACTAGGAATGTCGTCCAGAGTATCCACAAAAATTATCGGCGTGTATACAGGATTGGTGCACGATAAATCTGATCGGGGTCCAAAGTCCCGACGTCTATTGAAGGCGTTGGGTGCCAGTTCAGGTGTTGTCCTCATCATCTGATCATGGTTCAAAAATACGAGGCATCGTTCCCGGGTCTTTCTTTCGAGATAGGCCCCGAACTGTCGCCAATAGCCCATTGTGCAGCTCTAGTGCGACGTTAATTAATAAAACCAAACAAAACGTAGTCGGTTAGTCGGTAAAAAAAAGATTATTTTATTTTTCATTTTTTTAGTTTTTAATTTATCAGGGGGCTTCGCCCTCTGCTATTATTCACCAAAAAATTCAAGTTGCTACTTTTTTCCACGCCCGATTAGTATATTTTGAGATTATCCGGTTCAATAAATTGTTCAATCAATTTCATTGTTAGACAATCTCTATCCAACTACGAAAATATTTTAAAATCGGAGAAAATGTTTTTAAAAAATTTCCGGATAAATAAAAGCCGGATAACCTATTAATTGTTGCTTTGCATTTTTTGCCCATGTGGACTTTTCTCTATCCAACAACAACAAAAAAACTCAATCGGATAATATTCTTTTAAAACGGTCCGTTTAATTGAGAATTCCGGATAGTTAAAATGCCGGATAACCGAGTATTTTTTTCAAAAGGTGCCCAAGTGAGACACCCCCCTGTCCAACAAAAACAGAATTTTCCAAATATCTGAATTAAAACAGAAATCGTGCTCGAACACAGATAAAAAAAATACCGGTCGAATTGATAACCTTTCTCCTTTGCGATTTTTGGAGGTTTTGGTTGGCGCGCTTTTAAGTCGGTTAAAAATTTAGAAAAATAATAATTCATTTATTTATTGATAAATTATTGAGACATTTGCTTTATTTTTTGATAAATTATTGAGACATGTGTTAAAATTTTGTTATTCTTTTTTCTAAATTAGGCATCATAAATATAAATTCGATTTCTGTACTGTTAGTCACAACGCAGTTCTACGTTTTGAAACGTAAAACAAACACCCAAAAAAATAATCTGATTCAAATTTTTTGAACCATTGAACAAATCCTTTAATTATAGAACAACTTTAATTTAGTGCACGAAATTATAAACGGCTTTCACGAAATACAATGGAAAACACACTTGCTACAATTAACGTATTTAAACATGATTAAAGCAATGCCATCTGTTGCATAATTTTGCAATTAAACTTTTTTTGTTCTTTCTTTTCTGTAAAAGAAGTATTTTCATAAAAGATCCAACTTCATCAAAATCTACGTCATTCTCCATAAATAAGAACTTATTTTTTTGTGAAAAAAAAAAAGATTTTTAAAAATTCTTTATCGGATTCCGAATAGATAAAAGGGAATTTTAGAAGTAGCCATTTTTTCTTTCTTCTCTCGCATGGAAGTTAAGTTGAGTTGAACATTACCGGAGAACAAAGAAACGCGAGTTGAGTGGTTGAACTTGACGGTAAAAAAATGTCGTCTGCTGTTCCGAATTTTTTTTCCTCTTTTCTTTTAAATTCGATTTAACAGAGGAAATTAAGGAAAGGACGTTTCCTGCTTTGACTTTTTCAAAAGTTACATGCAAAAAAAAATTCTACAAATTCGGTATCTGAACTTAGAATAAAAGTAGTGTATGTCCATACTCAATGTCGAAGAATAATTATTTTCTGTTCTTGAAGAACATGATTAAATGGTCTCGTATAACATATTGTAACAGTTTAATCTTTCTTACCTTGAAAAAGAAACTTTGTGTAGAATGAATATAAATTATTCTTCGAATTTGAGTTTTGGTTTTAGCCGAAATAATTTCTTTACTATTTTTTTTAAAGGTTTTTAAAAGTTTCTAAATTACTTTACTAGTATCTTGGATATAATCGAAATATTTAGTCCTTTCAAAATATAAATTTCTTATTAACAAAAAGGTGATCTAAAGGCAAATGTAACAATATGAGCTTTTTTTTTTCAACCCAATTGGTGAATTAGACTTTTATGTCTTGATCGGATTTATGGGTACCTATTTTTACTCTCCTTAAAGTACATATAAATAGAACAATGTTAATTTTTTTTATTAATTTGTAGTCAAGTTTTGGATTTAAAAATTGTGCTAATAACTTGAATACCTCGTATACAGATATTTACTTTAAATGCAATACGTTTTAAACTATACACAGAAAAATAAAATTCAGAGAATGTCATAGGATTTACACGGTGAAAAAATTGTGCTTAAAAATAAGTACATTGACGTACTCGTTTTTCTTTGAGTACAATTGCATCATAAATGAACGATGACAAACTTAAGTAATCGTACTTTCGCAAAAATGAGCAGTATCTTTTAATATTGCTAATATCAGCTTCTGTTCAAGCCATCACAAAGCGATCTGGCAAACTTAAAATATTTGTTCAGAAGATGGTTTTTCACATTATTTGATGTCGATTGCTTAAATGGAAACCGAGTTATTACGACTCAATTATCTTACTTTCCATTCTTTTGACACCCCTTTTTAACATTGCTTCTGATTATAACTTCTTCACGTCGCTCTAGTGGTACAACGGATAAGGCCCTGGACTTTGGTGCGGACGACATTTGGTAGAAGGATTGGGTTCGATTCCCGTTACGTCCTGGTTGTAATTGTTGAAATATATTGAAAGTGGATTGTGAAGGCAGCCTATATAGGCAAGAAACTGCTATTTTTATTCATTTCACTCATTTTTGAGTACATGTCTTTTTCAAAAATGAAACTTATCTAATTGGAGCTATGATAAGCATCAATTGTAATCAAAAATGAGTACATTTTACTTATTTTTAAGTATCTATTTTTAACAGTGTGGACAAAGGGTCAGTTTACTATGGGTCCATGGCACTGAACTCTAACTGTAACTGCTGGAAGGCTCAAACTTTGTTTCCTCTACGGGCGCGTTGAAACGGTTGAAACCAATTGAAAGCTGCCATACTGTGGCCCAACATTTTTTTTAAAAAGGATTTAGTGGTGTTTTTTATTACCAGAGCATTGTAGAAGTATTAATTATATATAAATATTATATTTTCTTCTTATAGAATTAATTTTTATATTGCCAAACAGATAGTTTTTGATCTTGCTTTTTAACTATTTTTACTTTGACTTGCAAATGACTTCCTATTTTAATAGAAAATTATTATTATTACATTTAAAATGGGGTTAAAAATAAAATTAAAAAAACTTACCCAAAAATAATATATGTCGGCGTATTTTAACATGAAAAATATACGAAATATTGCGGTATCAAGAAAAGTGTGCCCCATCATGGCGGCCTCCATATCGGCTTCAAGTCAACAAAATGTCTTGCCCTATCCAGAAGTTACAGTTAGAGATCAGTGGTCCATGATTATCTGATTTGAAATACGGTTGGTTGAAAAACGTCGCACTAGAGCTACACAATGGGCTATTGGCGACGAGGCTTTGGAGACCTAAATCTACCATAAAGCCTTTAAATGTTATTTCTAGCAGTTACAGTTAGAGTTCAGAGTTTAGGATCAAATAGTGTACGAAATAGTGGTTTTATTTCAAGCAATTAAATTTTCAATTAGTGACTGCTTCCAAAAGGGGGCGTGTCCACTTTTGTTTAAATTTCAATTTCAAACTTTATATAACTTAATATGTGAATATTTTCAAAAACTTAGTACCAAACGATAGGTAATGACATTGTAAACCCCAATACACTATAAACTGAAAATCCGATGTTTTTAAGGTCTGTAACTGCAACTGTCCCCTTAAAACAACGCTTTTGCTTCACAATTAAAACATATCTTACAACAATCTTATAAACAAAATCTTAAACCTTGAGACTACATAAATATTTTCTTTGCCCTACATTGCATAGAGAGTGGTCAAAATTTACATGATTAAAAGCTAAGAGTTAACGGAAACAATTTTAAATTTCATAGCCGTTCCACCAAACCGCAAATATTAAATTAAAAACCTTTTTAATTGAAATTAAGATTAGAAAATATCTCAGTTTTTATAAAAAATAATAAACCCCACGCATTATTTTTTTTCATTTAAACATAACTTCCAAAATATGTTCTAAATATGGCAAAAATGTAATATATTAAATTCTCCACTACTAATAATTCTAGTACACACTTTTATTAATTTTTTGTACATCTAAAAAAAAAAAAGATATTTTTTCACGTGTCAAAATATTTCTTTAAAAAAACGTTAATTCTTCCAGGTGCGGTTTTAATTTTCTCTCTCCCCAAAAATTCTTTGAATGCCGGGAGAAAAGTTTACCGCGTTGCCAGTTTATTAAAAGCTAATAAAACTTTTAATTGGCCCCCCAGGGACCCTCCTTTGAGCCAGGTAGCAACTCATTAAAGCAGATGAGTTTTATTGCATAATTACGGACATGGGATCCGACAATTAAAGGGGACATCTTTAACGTCAGGTTAATTAAGCTTTCGCCATTTTGATGGTAATGATACCTTTTTTGAAAGGGGATATCAATGGGATGGGAAGAATTGTTTCCTGGGATAGTTACAGCAACAATTTTAGTTTGACGATAGTATAATTATCTGCGAAATTAAAATGTGCGTTGGTGCTTGGAAGTGGGTGTAAATGATTTTTAACGAGTACTTTTGGCGAAATATTTTGTTTTGAAATCAAGACTGTTTAAGTGCAACTCAGGGAGTTCGGACTCAAACACTGTACTGGAAGAAGAAGGTAAAAAAATCCGCCAAATGTAATCCGCCGTATAGAAGGGTTTGTTTATTAACGTCACACTAGAGCTGCACAGTGGGCTATTGGCGACGGTTCGGGGCCTATCTCGAAGGAAAGACTCGGGAACGATGCTTCCTATTTTTGGACCACAATCAGATGATGAGGACAACAATTGCGCTGGCACCTTACGCAACCTCAATAGACGTTAGGACATTGGACCCTGATCAGATTTATCGTGCACCAGTATAATATGTTAGATGTTCTGGACAACTTTCTAGGCCTCCATGGCCGAGCGGTTAAAGGCATCAGCTTGGAATACGAAGATTTCTGGTTCGATCCTAGGCGGTGGACTTGACAAAGAAAAGTAAACAAAGTAGTGATCTTGTGATCGGAGGGTTGCCAGCTTCCCTACAAAATACTAGAAAAGTCGTCCAGAACATCCTCAAAAATTAACGGCGTGTATACGGGACTGGTGCACTAATCTGATCGGGTCCAAAATCCCAACGTCTATTGAAGGCGTTGGGTGCCAGTTCAGGTGTTTCCTCGTCATCTGACCATGGCTCTAAAATAACGAGGCATCGTTCCCGGGTCTTTCCTTCGAAATAGACCCCGAACCGTCGCCAATAGCCCACTGTTCAGCTGTAGTGCGACGATAATTAAACAAACTAAACCAAACCAATTTTCCTTCCAGATAGACCCCGAACCGTCGCCAATAGCCCACAGCCCAGCTCTAGTGTTACGTTAATTAACCAAACCAAACCAATCCTTCGAGATAGGCCCCGGAGCGTCGCCGATAGCCCACTGTGCAGCATTAGTGGGACGTTATTTAACCAAACCAACCCCTCTAGACGGCGGATTACTTTTGTTGGACGAAAAGAACGAACCTAAAAACCTCAGATTATGAGATCGCTACACACATTTTGAGAATTAAACCATCATCCTTCAGTGCAGTGTTCGAGTCCAAATCCCGTGAGTCGCTCTTTAACAGTCTTGATTTCAAAACAAAATATTTCGCCAAAAGTGCTTGTTAAAAATCATTCACACCCACTCCCAAGCCCCAACACACATTTTAATTTCGCTGATAATTTTACTATCGTCAAACTAAAATTGTTGCTGTAACTATCGCAGGAAACAATTGTTCCCATCCCATTGATATCCCCTTTCAAAAAAGGTATCATTACCATCAAAATGGCGAAAGCTTAATTAACCTGACGTTAAAGATGTCCCCTTTTATTGTCGGATCCCATGTCCGTAATTATGCAATAAAACTCATCGGCTTTAATGAGTTGCTAGCTGGCTCAAAAGAGGATCCCTGAGGGGCCAATTAGAAGTTTTATTAGCTTTTTATAAACTGGCAACGCGGAAAACTTTTCTCCCGGCATTCAAAGAATATTTGGGGGAGAGAGAAGATTAAAACCGCACCTGCATAACTCGCAAGAATTAACGATTTTTTAAAAAAATATTTTGACATGAAAAAATATTTTCTTTTTTTAGATGTATAAAAAAATTGTGAAAAAGTGTACTAGAATTATTAGTAGCGTAGAATTTAATATGTAACATTTTTGTCATACTTCGAATATATTTTGGGAGTTATGTTTAAATGAAAAAAAAAAAGAATAATGCGTGGGGTATATTATTTTTTAAATAAAAACTGAGAGATTTTCTAATCTTAATTTGAATTAAAAATGTTTTTAATTTAATATTTAGGGTTTGGTGGAACGGCTATGAAATTTAATGTTTCTTCTGTGTACTCTCATTTTTTTTTACATGCTTTTATTTAACTCACACTGTCTGGTGTGATGTTTGCTCAAATCTTGTAACTCAGATTAAACCCACTTCCAATTGTCATAAAAATTTGAAACTTGGCATGCATCCCGGTGACAATACAATAATTAGTCATAAAATTATGAATTACTAATTAATTCTAATTAATAATGAATTTCTTTAAAATCGAAAAATCTGGCCAAGGAAAGATTTGAACCCATGATCTAAGAAAATGACGTCAAATGAATGCGCGAAAAATTGTGCGCAATAATCTGGTTTTGCTTTAACAAAAAAGTTTTCCGACGCCATTTTGAAAAATTTTAAACAAAATAACAGATTTTTTCTGCACTATAATAAAAATATTTCCAAACTGGACAAGTATAAGTCAGCTAAAATAAAAAAAGCGATTTTTTAATATAAATTTGGACCACTATCTACGCAATATAGGGCAAAGAAAATTATTTGTGTGGTGTCAAGGTTTAAGATTTTGTATTTAGATACGTTTTAATTGTAAAGCGAAAGGGTCTATAGAATGGGATTTTACAAATGAAAATAATTGGGCGTTACTTTCGCGCACTTGTACAAGGCGCAAAATAATTGGAGTTCACAGGTATCAATTGGAAACTTCAATATTTTGAAATTTCTGGAAGCGGACTTGAAATTGGTGATAATCACTATTTCACCAAATTAAGCTTGGTTTGGTTAATTAACATCGCACTAGAGCTGCACAGTGGGCTATTGTAGACGGTTCGGGGCCTATCTCGAAGGAAAGACCCGGGAACGATGCCTCGTATTTTTGAACCATGATCAAATGACGAGGACAACACCTGAGCTGGCACCCGACGCATTCAATAGACGTCGGGACTTTGGACCCCGATCAGATGTATCGTGCACCAGTCCCGTATACACGCCGTTATTTTTTGTGGATGTTCTGGACGACATTCTAGTATTTTGGTAGCGAAGTTGGCAACCCTCTGATCGCAATATCTCTACTTTTTACTATTCTTTAGTCTAGTCCATCGCAAGGTTTTGAACCGGGGACCCTTGGGTTCCCAGCTGACGCCTTAATCCACTCGGCCACGGAGGCCTTCCAAATTAAGCAGACCTTGTAAAATCATTTTATAATTATGAGAATCATTTTTAACGACTGTCTGAAAATAAAAAGAAACTATCAACTGTATACGATGTCTTCAAAAAAGTACCGAGTCTTACAACTCTTATTTTCTTTCATACTTTTTGTCTGGCCATAACTATATAATTAAATTGGCCGGTCAACAAAATGTTCATTTTTTTAATACTTGGTTTTATTATGAAACACGCCCATTTATAATTAAATAATAAATAAAACAATTAAACTAATCTTACTACCACTTTTTTGTGATTTAGATTTCTTTTAAAAAAATAATTTTTTCATAACATTAAATTTATTTAAATATCACTAAAATACAAGTAAATGTATTTCCATTTTAAATGGTTAAACATCTGTACTTAAACAAAATGGCACAACCTGATGTTCTATTTGGTATGAGTATGACAATTGAAACGGTATCGTGGAAAAATAAGTTACTTTTAAGTGTTATTTTAGAAAAAGAGGCGCCACTAATTGTTCATTAAAATTAATCAAAAATGTCCAGTTTTGTGTTCGCTAATTTTGGAATCTGTTGAACCGATCATAATTAACACTAACTTTCAGACAAGAAATTTCCCAACTTAACGATTCGAAATTCTCAACTCAACTATTCAAAATTCCCAACTCAACAGTGCTAAAAATTCAAAGTTCCAACGTATCGACATTTTTCATCTTTTTTATATATACATTAGGCAATATTAAACAGCTCTCTCATAAGCATTGATCTGTTGCATCCACATTCCACTGCAGTGTCCATTCTGAGGGTCAAATTTAAATGTAATCTTACAAGTTGGGCAATTCCTAATATTCCCTCGCTTTCATTTGTTGAGCCCCAGTTGCTCAGTTGGTAAGGTGTTCAGCTACTAATCAGAAGTTTGGTGGTTCGAATCCGTGCAATGGACTTGACATAGAAAAGTAAAAAAGTAGTGATCTTGCGATCGCAGGGTTGCCAGCTTCGCTACAAAAATACTAGAAAGTCGTCCAAAATATCCAACAAATTATACTGGCGTGTATACGGGACTGGTGCACGATAAATCTGATCGGGGTCCGAAGTCCCGACGTCTATTGAAGGCGTTGGGTGCCAATTCAGGTGTTTCCTCGTCATCTGACCATGGTTCTAAAATAACGAGGTGCATGTATGAATGAGCGTATGAATGTGTGTGTGAATGTGTATGTGGTCCCGGATCTTTCCTGCGAGATAGACCCCGAACCGTCGCCAATAGCCCACTGTGCAGCTCTAGTGCGACGTTAATTAACAAACCAATCTAAAATAACGAGGTGCATGTATGAATGTGTGTGTGAATGTGTTCCCGGGTCTTTCCTGCGAGATTGACCCTGAACTGTCGCCAATAGCCCACAGTGCAGCTCTAGTGCGACGTTAATTAACAAACCAACCAACTTTCATTTGTTAATAATATTAATTTTCTTCAGGCATACATTTTCCCAACTCGGGGTTTTTAGAAGTTTAAATTCCCAACTTTCAGGATTTCCAGATTATTGAGCGGGTCGAACTCCCCCTCCCCCCCCCCCCCCCCAAATCTCCCCCGGTGCGACGGGCCTGCACTGGAGATGTATGAAACTGGTTATTCGAGATTCATCCAATGACATTGGATAAACCTGGCACAAGCTCCCCCAGTTTACTACTCCCTATGGGATTGACATAGTACTGTAAACAGAGACGAGGAAACATGTGTTGGTATTAATCCATCCACGCTAAGTAATTCGCTCCATGGATGGATCCCGGAAAACGGAGAACACATTTAATTCGTGAACTTCATTATGAGGTAGTACAGAGATTGGAGATTAGATTTAGGCGCTAATGCGTTTTTGATAGATGAACCCCGGCTTCGTTTAGTTAAAGAGTAAACTCGTGTTAACCGAACCTTGCTGATGGCTTAAGGCTCGGGATACTGTTGAGGGGAAGGGGGATGAAACGATGACCGTCCACTCTTTGAAGTAATCGAGATCTTAACTCCTTATGTTAGATACGGAGCTATTCTTCCATTGCAGGAAGTTGTAAAAATGCTGCAAGAACGATGATAGTTCGTCAAAAACATCGATAATTTTCATACACCCATTCTCAGTAGAAAGGTCAGTGCTTTGATGGTGTATTGGTGCGTTAATGGTTTTAGATTGGTGCGTTGAATGATTCGTTAGTGATTTCTGAAAAAAAAAACTGCTTATAAATAAAACTTCAGGTGTTGGCTATTAAATGTACAAACAGCTTAACTTAGCTAACTTATTTCTTTTTTTGGTTTTATTGCGTTTCAAAGTTGTAAAGATAATTCTTAAACAACCTGTACTAGATAGTTCCGTGACGTCCTATTTGTAAAAGTACCGAGCTCGTAATTGGTTGTTTTGGTTAATTAACGTCGCACTAGAGATGCACATGGGGCTATTAGCGGCGGTTCGGCGCCTATCTCGAAGGAAAGACCTGGGAACAATGCCTCGTATTTTTGAACCCTGTTCAGATGACGAGGACAGCATGTGAGCTGGCACCCGACGCAACCCCAATAGGCGTCAGGACATTGCACCCCGATCAGATTTAACGTTCTCCATTCCGGTAAACATGTAGAAATCGGTAGTAAGTTCGGACGGAGTATTGTTTCTTCGCAGTGAATCTGGCAACCCTCTGATCACAAGTTCACTGTATTTTAATTGTCAAGTCTCTTGGGTCACCTCTATTCAAACTGGCAACTCTCTGATTGCTAGTCGATGAGGTATTTCGGGGATACGTATCCTTCAGAGTTGATGCAAGAGTAATGACATTTAAACCATGACATATTTAACATACACTCCCAAAAAATCAGTCGTGTAGAAGGGACGGGTGCACGTTAAATCTGTCATGGTCTAAACAGTATTGCAGATAAGTGTGATGCAAAATAACGTGAAGTCTGTCCATTCTGAAAAGATCCTGAACCATCACCAATAGCTAATTGTGCAGCTCTAGTGTTATTTTTGTGACTGAAGTAACTAGCGTGACTTTTTTCTAGTTGATTCTTTTTGATATAAACTACCAACTAACTACATTCCAGATTTAAAATTATTCTTTTACCTGTCGCTATAAACGTAACGTTTTAAACTATAAAAATAACGTTCTACAAAACGCTTCATTTTATTACTAATTAAAATATTTTTTATATTTGAGTTTATATCAAAATATATAAATTCAAGTTATATGTATTTGAAAAAATAAATAAAACTACGTTCAAAGCACCTTACAAAACATCCCTTCAAAAATTTCGATTAAGTTTTTTTTACCAATAGATATAAAAAAAAAACTTTAAGTAGAAAAAATCTAACAAAACCTTAATTCCAAAGTTATACATTCTGAAAAACTATTCAACCGAATGAAATCAGCCGATTGAATAATTCAGCATTTGAGCATGAAAAACGAAATTTAAGCAAGCTAATAAATATACATAGGAAAAGGTTACATTTATGAACGGCCCCATTCCTTAGATGAAGCAAAATGAATAGAAAAGTGAATAGTTTTTTTCAGCCTTAATCTAATATTCATATCTATTATGCATTATATCAAAAGACTAAATTTTATAAAAATATATTTATTTTTAGTATTTTAAGATTGCTTTAGTTAAAATTTTAACGAAAGTATTAAATGTTATTAAATTCAGGTATACTGTTTATGTTTATTGAATTTGGGTTGTAATTTAAATCTTTACAAAATTAAAATGCTCATTTTCATCGTAAACTTGGATTAATTTATATTAAATTGCTCGGGATATTTTAAAGTTGCGCAATATATCCATCATAAATATTAATGTACTTTATAATAAACATTCTTTAATTTTCTTTTATATTAAATAATATGCAAGGTAATGAATATGCAAATTAAAAGTAAATTTAGTTACGGAATGGAAAGAAGGAAAAAATTACTGAGAAACAATTTTCTCGTTCAATCTCATTTTATTAATTCGTTATTTGCATTTAGACAAACTGCAGTGAATTATTAAATTGTATTTTAATTACTGATATAACGTAATATAAATTTCAAAACAATTACAACTTTATATATTTAAAAATAATTCTGCGAAATAAAAATATTAATTTTAACACACTACAGAAATAAGTACTGGGAAAGCGTGTTTTTGTTAGGGGCAGCCAAAAAAAAATTAGGGGGGGGGGGGGGGGGGGGGGTTGAAGCAAAAATTTTTCCAACTTAACAGTTCGAAATTCTCAACTTAACGATTTAAAATTCCCAACTCAACAGTACTGAATATTCCCAGTTCCAACTTATCGCCATTTTTCTCTTTTTTTTCAATTAGGTAATATTAAATAGTTATTTTACAAGCATTGATTTGTTGTACGCATGTTCCAATGCTGTGTTCGTTCTGAGGTCTAATTTAATTAATTGTAATCTTTCAAGTTGGACAATTTCTAATCTTCCATAGATTTTATTTCCTAATAATATTAATTTTCTCCAGGCATAATTGGTTTGGTTAATTAACGTCGCACTAGAGCTGCACAGTTGGCTATTGGCGACAGTTCGGGGTCTATCTCGCAGGAAAGACCCGGGAACACATACACATTCATACATGCACATTGTTATTTTAGAACCATGATCAGATGACGAGGAAACACCTGAACTGGCACCCAAAACCTTCAATAGACGTCGGGACTTTGGTCCCCGATCAGATTTTTAACGTGCACCAGTCCCATATACACGCCGTTAATTTTTGCGGATGTTCTGGGCGACTTTTCTAGTATTCTGTAGCAAAGCTTGCAACCCTCCGATCACAAGATCACTACTTTTTACTTTTCTTTGTTAAGAGAATCGCCTGGCATCGAACCATGAATCTTCGTATTCGCAGCTGACGCCTTTAACCGCTCGGCCACGGAGGCCTTTCTCCAGGCATAAATTTTTCTAACTCGGGGAGTTTTAAAACTTGAACTTCCCAACTTTTGGGAGGGCCTGGTTAGGACCCGTCACTTGCCACACATCGCAATTTGTTTCGCCTTTGGTATTTTAATTAAATCCTACCAAGGACCAACACACAATTCGAATAGACTATGATAAGAAACGATCATCTTAACACATAAATATATTTACATATTGCACAACAAAAAGCTATTGTCTAATATTCATAAATCTTTTCACTCGAGGTAAAACATTTTTTTTCTTACTTTCCCGAGCGATACAAATAACATTAGCGAAAATAAACCAACAACCACTCGAACCGCTGGTCACCCTTTTCCCCTATAAGTGAAATATCCTGGTCGATCATTTGTTAGTTCTTGCAAAGCTCTCAGGCGTAATAAGTGACGGTCCCTAATAGTAAGTGATGCCAATTCAGTAAGAAACTTTCCAATTCGTCGACGGGGCCTCCATGGCCCAGTTGATAAACGCGTCAGCTGGGAATAAGAGGCTTCCTGGTTCGATCCTAGGCGACGGACTTGACAGAGAAAAGTAAAAAAGTATTGATCTTATGATCGGAGTGTTACCAGCTTCGCTACAAAATACCAGAAAAGTCGTCCAGAACATCCACAAAAAATTATCGGCGTGTATACGGGACTGGTGCATGATACGTCTGATCGGGGTCCAAAGTCCCGACGTCTATTGAAGGCGTTGGGTGCCAGTTCAGGTGTTTCCTCGTCATCTGGCCATGGTTCAAAAATAAGAGGCATCGTTCGCGGGTCTTTCCTTCGAGATACGCCCCGAACCGTCGCCAATAGCCCACTGTGCAGCCCTAGTGCGACGTTAATTAATCAAAACCAAAACCGAGATAGATCGCAAATTGTTGCCAATAACACATTATTCAGCTTATAGTACAACGTAAAGTCAACTAACCAAAATTGTTCATTTATTATTCTGAAAATTAACCTTTGGATTTTGGTTTGGTTAAATAATGTCGCACTAGAGCTGCATAGTGGGCTATTGGCGACGGTTCGGGGCCTATCTCGAAGGAAAGACTCGGGAACGATGCCTCGTATTTTTTTAACCATGGTCATATGACGAGGAAACACCTGAACTGGCACCCAACGCTTTCAATAGACGTCGGGACTTTGCACCCCGATCAGATTTATCGTGCACCAGTCCCGTATACACGCCGATAATTTTTGTGGATGTTCTGGACGACATTCCTAGTATTTTGTGAGCCAGTTGCTCAGTTGGTAAGGCGTTCAGCTACTAATCAGAAGATTGGTTGTTAAAATCCGTGAAATGGACTTGACATAGAAAAGTAAAAAAGTAGTGATCTTGCGATCGGAGGGTTGCCAGCTTCGCTACAAAAATACTAGAAAGTCGCCCATAATATCCAGCAAATTATACTGGCGTGTATACGGGACTGGTCCACGATAAATCTGATCGAGGTCCAAAGTCCCGACGTCTATTGAAGGCGTTGGGTGCCAGTTCAGGTGTTTCCTCGTCATCTGACCATGGTTCTAAAATAACGAGGTGCATGTATGAATGTGTGCATGAATGTGTGTGTGAATGTGTATGTGTTCCCGGGTCTTTCAAGATTGACCCCGAACCGTCGCCAATAGCCCATTGTGCAGCTCTAGTGCGACGTTTATTAACAAAACCAAACCTAGTATTTTGTAGCGAAGCTGGTAACCCTCCGATCCCAAGATCACTACTTTTTTACTTTTATTAATAGAAAATTAACCAAAAATTAAACTATATTCCATCGATATATTTAAACAGAATCGTCCGCTTAATCTTTTACGCGAAGGCTTCTGCCACATTAGAGCCCATTTCAGCTCCTCTAAAGCTCCCGAAGCATTTACAGAAAAGACCTTTAATTAAATCCTTCCAGTTTCCCCCGGAGAGACATCTCCACTCCACTCTCTCCAAACGATAGTTTTATCAGCTCAGGAAGTGGTGAACCTGGCAACGGATGCGGCGGAGAGATGATTACGTCACGCGTCTCGTGGAGTTCTCGCTGATTATCATCCAGATTAGATCTTTCGACGAAGAGGCTTCAGAAAGCGATATTGAAATCGAAATCACTCCCTTCAAAATTAAAACGAAGCAGTCTATTCATTTTGGGATTAATAAATTGAGTTCTTGTATCATTTACCTAGCAGTATATAACTGCGCTTGACTATTCTATTTAGTATTTGGTACCGTTCTAGAAAAGCTATGTCTCACAAACTATTCTAGATACACCCAAATCTGTTTTTGTGCGGTCTTTTTTTGTGCGACTTTTTTATGCGATTTTTTTCTGTGCGGTATATGAAAATTTCAATCAAATTGGAACATAATTGATTATATGGCTACCGAGACATATACAAGCGTCTAGTGAAAAAACAGTCGTCGTAAAAACTGATGTCTAACAGACTACGAAGGATAATGGTTATACGTTTTGAAAAGTTTGTATGTGTAAAATAAGTACACATGTAAATAAAATATTTTAAAATGTTCGCATGTGTATTTTCTAAATCAGATTTCAAAAGGTTTGGCGAGATTCCACGTAGCTGTCAAGCCTCGCGTCTTGATTTCGTTTAAAAAGGCAATTCCTAGTTATTTCGTAAGGTTTTGAGTTATTTTCTATGTGAGACTTTTTTTATGCGGTCCCTATCCACCGCATAAAAAAAAATTTTAATTGTGTTGCGAAAACTATTTTTTATAGCTACTCATGAAGTTTTATGCGAATTTTTTTTATGCGGTCCCTATCCACCGCACAAAAACAGGTTTGAGTGTATTAAAGTTAAAATTCAGTTTTAAAATTGAAGGATTTGCTGGAAAAAGAAGGTAGCTCCAATTATTCAAGTTTGCAGAAAGCCGTAAAAAACGTTTGAAAATTCGAAATTCCATGTTGTGTGAAGATATTCTTTTGGATCAATCTTCTTAATTGTTCCTACATATTATGACAGTATTTTTACTCAAAAATATATGTTCCAGATGACGTGGCACATGTTGGATTTTTGGTTGGTTTGGTTAATTAACGTCGCACTAGAGCTGCACAGTGGGCTATTGGCGACGGTTCGGGGCCTATCTCGAAGGAAAGGCCCGGGAACGATTTCTCGTATTTTTGAACAATGGTCAGATGACAAGGACAACACCTGAGCTGTAACCCAACGCCTTCAATAGACGTCGGGACTTTGGACCCCGATCAGATTTATCGTGCACCAGTCCCGTATACACGCCGTTAATTTTTTGTGGATGATCTGGACGACATTCTAATATTTTGGTAGCGAAGTTGGCAACCCTCTGATCGCAATATCACTACTTTTTACTATTCTTTAGTCTAGTCAATCGCAAGGTTTGAACCGGGGACCCTTGGATTCCCAGCTGACGCCTTTATCCACTCGGCCACGGAGTTGGATTGTTGGAGCTACCTCTTTCTTGCAACCAAATAGATGCTCTGTCTATCTCTATGAGAAATATTTCACAAAAAAATACAATTTACTATAATATTATTTTATTTAAAGAAAACTTCAATTGAAATATAGCATATAACCTACCTTTAAAAATAAAAAATTACATTTTTAATCATCACACTCCCCCTCTGTAACGTCCGGCTCATCTGCTGCGTGGTCTCGTTGTAGTCCATCGTAGAACCACAAAACGTAAAGAACCAAAAACTCTACTGTTTATAAGTGCTGTAAACCTTCCTGTGAACAAAGCACGTCAGTCGTTTGGGGGAAAATGGCGGTAGCTCCAGGAGCTACCTCTATATTGCAACAAACTAATGAGAGACAGACAGCTCCATTTCTTGAGTAACGCGATAACTAATGATTGGAGCTACATCTTTCTGGTACCAAACGAACAAGTTTTTTTTACCACATGATAGTACATGTCACTCCAAATTCCCCTAGGTTGGAGCTACATCCTTTTTGCCGTAAACCCTTCAATTTTAGTGAGAAACTAAATATTATTCAGTTTTTGAATATCGAATTTCTTCACATTGAGAATAAAGTAGATGGGAGCTAGAGTTCTCCCAAAAATTTTTTTTTGATGAGAGCTTTTTTTTTTTTTTTATTTAAAATAACATATCTGTGATTGTCTTATTCAGACCCTTCAACATTCATCGAAAATATTATGTTTGAAAATAGTCTTGAGAAGCATTGAGCTTGGTTAAAATAATGTGATGGAAAAGAATTTTACAAAGTGTTTCCTTGCGGTATGTAACTTGGTTCCTAGCGATCAGAGGACAGCAAGCACTGCCTCCGAGCCATGGAAGCTTGTCAGGAAAGGGGAAGGTGCGGTTATTTCACCAGCGTGAATCATGATGAATTGTTCTTGGTCTTTTATAGACTTGTGTTATGTGTGCGTTATACTTGATAATGTTCTGAAGGTGTTCAATGTTGGAATCTTCCATTTTTTTAAAATAGTTGTGTGCTGTAGATAGAATTTCAGAGTCAATGCTATTGATTTTTAAGTCTCTATAGAGAATGGTATTACGAACAAATTGGGGGGCACTAGTTAATCTTCGAATTTGCTTGTTTTGGAAGGATTGAAGAATGTTTCTATTGGATTTTCTTGTAGCACCCCAGGCAGGGCAGGCATAAAGTAGAATAGGCTGAATCATAGTTAAATAGATGAGCCTTTTATTTTTGAGAGACATTTTAGAGTTTTTCCCAATCATGGGATTAAGAAGGATAGCTGCAGTTCTTGCTTTGTTCAGGGTTTTCTTTCCTATATTCCCATATGATGATTTTCTTTAGAATTATGGGGTTTTGAAACATCAACATTACATGTCGCTCAAGTTGTTTGGCGATGTACATGTACCGATTTTAAAGACGAATTTATAAAGTGGGACTACTATGCTCCATATCATTTATATAAAATCAAGGAAGAATACTAAAACTTTTCCTTATATAAGTAATTATAGATAATGGACTTATTCAATCTATAATAAAAGATGGAAGAACCATACATGTGTTAGTTTTTTGGCGATGTACATGCACCGATTTTATAGACAATTTACAAAGTGTGACTACTATGCTCCATGTCATTTATATAAAATCAAGGAAAAATACTAAAACTTTTCCTTATATAAGTAATTATAAAAAAAAATGAACGTATTCAATCTATAATAAAAGATGGAAAAACCCTACATATGTTAGTTTTTTGGCGATGTACATGCACCGATTTTAAAGACGAATTTATAAAGTGTGACTACTATGCTCCATATCATTTATATAAAATCAAGAAAGAATACTAAAACTTTTCCTTATATAAGAAATTATAAAAAATGAACGTATTCAATCTATAATAAAAGATGGAAGAACCATACATATGTTAGCTTTACTTTGATGTTCTTGCGAGAATTTCAAATTTAAAATTAATGATATTAGATTCTTTCTGTTGCAAGCATTCCATAGATTCGATTAAAAATTAATTTGATGTGAAAACTTCCATCAAATTCCCTTCCCATGCTGAACCATATATCGATTATATTTTCACTCTCACCACCACGCTAAGGTAAAAGGCACAAAAAAAGAAACCGAATTTACCTTTAAATAAATTCTTATTCGAGTTGAGCTGTTCTCTCGAGTTCTTGCTTCTTTTATTCCATTTCCTTTCTTTTTACTCTGAAAGGGCGCGAAAATCGCTCTCGCGTAACAAGATTTGTGAATTACGTCACTTCCTTTGCCACATTGTTCGAATTCTGTTTCTTTTTGCTAAAAAAGCTAAGCTTATTCGCTTTTGACTCTTTTGAAATTCCATTATCAAATCTTAGAAATAATAAAAAAAAAACTAACTTCATATCATAAACAAAGAACAAGTCTTATAAATAGACATAGTTCTTAATGTGACATTTTTTTTAAACATGGTATTTTGCAACTTGCAATAATGACTTAAGAATTCTTTATTTTATTCATTGATAAATCGTCTGCAAATTTTTTTTTTTTTTGTTAAATCTTCTTAGTTTTCTCTTTGCCCTAGCTGTAAACACATTATTCTTATGTTCTTTGTAAATGGATTCTTGTAAAGGATTAGTTCTTAAAAACCTTGTGTCTATTTTTTTAAATCCCTAATGGATATTAAAAAAATATAATAAATAAAAAATAAACCTTCTTTGTCAACGCCATTTAATTTTCAAGTTGAAAAATCAAGCGACTGAAAATTAAGTCGAATGTTTGCCAGTAAATTATTTTTTTCACTTTGTTTACTTGTATCCCTATCTTTCCATTCACTATTTTCACATTTACGATATTCAGTAATGCAAAAACATACGTTAAAAGTTTTATTATCGCTTTAAGTATTTTTAACAAGTTTTTTATATACTTTTTAGAAAGGTTTTTAACGATGGAATCATTTATATATCGAAACTTTACTAACAAAAATATTTATTTTAAAGCAAAATAATATCCTTTAACATTACTGAAGTTTTGCCAGTTTTAATAATTTTCTTTAACGAAATATGGAAGCAATTTCATTGCTACTTCGTCGCCTGATCAGAAGAGTTTCGATCTCATAATCGGAGGGTTGTGGGTTCGACTTCGTCTTGGGAAGATTATCGAACTCTTGTAATAGAAGGATCTTAAGTTCGATCCCCGTGGTTCGTCAAAATTAATCTTTTAAAAGGGATGGTGCAACTTAAATCAGTTGTGGTCTAAATGCTATTACGTTGGTTATGGTGTGAAAGTTTGCTGAGTAATATGCTAGCTCAGATGTTGTTCTCGTTATCTGACCAAGATTAAAAATTCCGTGGCAATGGTGCCGGGTCTTTCCTTCAGATAGATCCCGAATCATCGCCAATATCTTATTGTTTAGATCTTGTTCAACGTTAATAAACGCACACTGTATAGAAAGCCGTATGTCACACGATTTTACGTCACAAACTGGAGGTCGAAAGGAGTAACGGAAGACAAAATCGTAACTTCTGTTGATCACGACATACTCAGAAACTGAAATCGGCTTTCAGTTTGTGATCCTTTAGTTGAAAAGAGCACGTTCTATACGGCTTTTTATACAGCGGGCGCTGCGTTCATTCGACCAACTATGTTAGTGATCATATTTATCAATTAAGTGACATATTAAGTGATATCACATTTAAAATTAAGTGATATATATGAAATGTAGCAAAAACAATTTTCATTTTAAGCAAATTCAAGGAATTGAATTTCATTTGTATCAATGTTGTTAAGAACAGACCCGAAATACCGGGAGGGGGGAATACGACGTGGTTTAAATAAATATTTAATAATTATCCAACTTAAAAATGTATGTCCCTTTTTATGCTTGAGTGTGCTTCATGTGCTTTCCAATCCAACGTTAATATTTATTATGATATACGATTAATGAAAAAAAGCGATATTTGTGCAACCAGTTAGAGACTTTATAAAGCTCACCTTGTACAAATTATAACCGTTCGACACTTAACGATATCTTAGAAATATCTATAACTAATAGACTATAACTAGTAGTAAAATAATAAGTGAAGTTTCTCAAGGAAACATACGAAAAAATCGAGGAAGAAAGAATGCTAAAACAATGCTTTTCCTAATAAAACTCTGAAGATAAACACCGGATTGCGAAATACCCAGAATAAAAGAAATCAGATTCCATTTGTTAAGGTCTTTTTATTGCAAACCTGTTTACTTTATTGTGTTTACATTTGGCGTAGAATCGACTTCTGGATGGATTCTATCAGAAAGGAAACTGCCAAAATAAAAGTACTCTAAATACAATAAATTACTTTTCACGAACTGCAGCGTCAGAATCCCCTCTTTTGACAATGAAAATAATAATAGAATCAGTTTGTGTGCTATCAATTTCATCCGCAGGAAAAGCAATGTCGTCTTTTATGGTATTTATTCCAAAACACTGCTAAAATGAATAGGTTTATTCTTTTCGAGCAAAAAGAATAAATACATAAAAAAATAACAAAAAAACAAGGTGCTTCTTGAAGAATTTCATGAAACTTCTTTTAAAAGTCTTGTATTTTATTCTCCAAACCCCAAAAGACGCACAAAAAAATATTCCAAAGTAAAAAAAAAAATCGTTCTAAAATTTCATTTTCCCCAGAGGGAAGAAATCTCATTCTTTTTCCCCTAACGCATCCGGGTAACCGATAGACTTGATATTTTTATTGTTGCCACTCTCGCGAAGTGTAATGTTTGCCTTTCTTTTGCAGGTGATGCTGGTCGGGGATTCTGGAGTCGGGAAGACGTGTCTCTTGGTGAGATACAAAGACGGAGCGTTTCTGTCAGGCGTCTTTATATCGACAGTCGGTATCGACTACAGGGTGAGAAATGGCCGCTTTTTATTGGTGGACGGGAAAACTGCTTCAAGATGGGAAATAAAATGTATTGGTGTGGTCTTTTTTTATTCTCAAGGAAATCCATTTTATTTTCAAGAAGTCAATGCTTGAAAGCATAAGGTTAAACAGTCAGATAAAACATCACCAATTGAACTGCTAGAACCGGATGGCCTGGTTGGAAGAACGGCTATAGGAAGGTTTCGAGTTAAAAACCCTGATTGGGCAAGGCATTTTGTTGACTTGAAGCCAAATGAACGGGTAACAACTGTACCCTACTTTAATCGCTACCACAATATTTCGTATATTTTTCATGTTAAAATTAGCCGACATGTATTGTTTTCCTTTTGAAACCCATTTTAAATGCCATTTGCTATTAAAATTTACAAGTCAAAGTTGTTGAAAAGCAAGAGAAAAACTATGCGTTTGTCAATATAAAAATTAATTCTATAAGAAGAATATATAATATTTATATACATTTAATATTTTTACAATGCTATTGTAGTAAAAAACACCACTAAATCACTTTTAGGGGGGGTTGGGGTTTACTATGGTCGCTTCCACATTAGCTTCAACGCGTCCATAGAGGAAACAAGTTTTGGGCTTTCCAGAAGTTACAGTTAGAGTTCAGTGTGTCCCACTTTCACGCTACCGCAGTATTTCGTATATTTTTCATGTTAAAATAAGCCGATATGTATTGCTTTTGGCCGAGTTTTTTTCCATTTTCTTTTGAGACCCATTTTAAATGCAATCTGCTATTAAAAAAGAAAGTCATTTGCAAGTCGAAGTAGTTAAAAATCAAAAGCAAAAACTATTTGTTTGGCAATATAAAAATTAATTCTATAAGAAGAAAATATAATATTTATATACATTTAATATTTCAACAATGTTATAATATTAAAAAACGCCACTAAATTACTTTTAAAAAAATGTTGGGACACAGTATGGCTGCTTCCACATTGGCTTCAACGCGCCCATAGAAGGAACTGGTAATGAGCGTTCCAGAAGTTATAGGTATAGTTCAGTGGTTCTACCCTATATAAAAGATCTATTTTATTCGTTTCCCCGTGAGTGTTTAGATAGAGCTGCTCTGCCTATTCTTGGTTTGATGTTTATTGAGATTGATACGAATCCTTTCCAAAGTAATCTTGGAGATGTGGATGCGGAATAACATTTATATATATCTTATTAGTTATTTGGGTAGTGTATTGGACGATTCAAAGATGGCGATTGCTGGTTTTGTTCTGGTATAAGTCAGCGAAACAAAACTTTGATCATGGATCCTTCATAGTAGAAAAAACATAATGTTATACTCTACATCAAATTGTGACCAACATGTATGGTTTCACACACGTGGTTAATTACGTCATTCCATTCATAAATTTTCATTGTTACACATTTCCTAATTCATCAGCCAATCGCGGGTATTTTTTAATTCATAACTTTGAAAAGAAGTCACGTGTCTGAGGCCATTCGGTCTGAGATGTTGTTTTCACGATTATGACGTCATATTCGCTCTACTACAGTCCATTCATGCTCGAAGAACAAAACAATGTAAATTTTTGTCAAGAATACACAAAAATGTTCAAATTTAAAATAAGAAACATAAAAAAGAAAATTTTCTTGGTGCAAAGTCTGTGTCCCGTACATAATTTATTTGAAATGTTCTGTAAAAAGAATGTAGATGTTCAAGGTTATTTTTCTAGAAATATTACTTCTGTTCCAATTTTCCGTCGCAAATCCTTTAGGCCAATTTTACACGAACGAGAAAGACGCCCGCGAGCTTTTGCAGACGGCTCGGTGATTCGAGAATAAAAACCACGTGACTTGTATTATCGAATCACAGCCATCTGAAAAAGCTCGCTCGCGGTTTTCTCGTTCGTGTAGAATGGGTATTAAAATTCATGGATAGCAAGAATGATAAACTTGTCTGGAGGCGTGTGAGACAACAAGCTAACGAAATAACTCAAGAACATGCCATTTTCTCAAGGATAGTGGAGATTATATATAAAAGGTGCTCTCGTTCTCGCGCTTTCTGACGGAGGGCGGGAAAAGGATATTTTTGACGTCATAGTGACGCCTACCACCGCCTTCTGTGGGCGTGTCTAATGCTCTTGTTTGTACAGTCGTTTTAGGAGCCTACTTAATTTAACAAGAATTATTGTTTTTAACTAATGAATTTATGATGAATTTATTTAAAAGAAAACAGTTAAAATTTGCTTCAAAAAACAATTTGAATCGATTTGCAAAGTGGTTTAGTTATTAAAATATTCCGAAATCAATTTAAACCAATGGTTCGTGACGTGTTGCCATCTATTCGTTTTTTTATGAACTATTTAAAAGTGATATTCGATAATTTTATTTAGAATTTGCTAAATTTTAAGAGTTTCAATAATATTTTAAGAGCTGTATTTAGTATGTAAAAATTGCAAAAGAGTTGCTTAATAAATTAAGCGTATTAAAATAATATTAGCTGCCACGAGAGCATGTCCATGAATTTTGAAAAAGTAAAATGGGGGTCGGGACCATCATGTCAATGCATTTGTAATGGACATATTAAATGAGTTACAATTTCAATCAAGTAAAATACGGGGATATAACAAAACAAGGACGGATTAGTAGTGAAGCTACCTGAACACAATTATTTATATTATTTTGCTAATTAAAAATTAAATCTCCAGTTGTTACCCAACCGGGGATCGAACCTAAGTAGCAATGCTTGAAACACACAGTCAATGAGAATGATTAAATACCCATAGTAAGGAGGAGCAAAAATTACGTCAAAAATATACTTTCCTTACCGCTTCAAAAAGCGAAAAACGAGCACACCTTATATATATATATATATAGTCTTCCCTATCCTTGCTGTTTTCTTACATTACAAAGAGCAGATAACACAAAAATAGTCATGTTATTTTATCAATTGAGGGGCAACAGTAATGTTCAATAACTGCTATAAACATCATTATAGCTATTTTTATCATTGAAATCTAAAATGGATTTAAAGAAAACCTAAACCGGAAAACAATACCTGTATGTATGTTAATCAGACATATAGATAAACCTAAAAAAAATCGCCAATTATTTATAATATAGCCGAATTTAATTTGAAATTTACTGTGAAAAGGACATTATAATTAGAAAAACGTTCAGAATTGTTAAGATTTTTAAAGAAATAAATGCAATTTCAATATATATTTTACTTGTTTATGAAATCCAATTTAGTAGTTTTCGAAGTCTTTTTTTTAATTAATAACTTACCTTCAACAAAAAAATACTTTTTTTTAATTAATAAAATTAAAGTTTGTTTGCGCGAGACTGTATTGAGAGATCTGGGGATTCGAAGAGGGCCGCTAAATTATTACACTAAATTTCAAGTGATTATCCCCAATGAAAATGATTAAATTCTTATTTATGTGTTATTCAAAATGTTGCTTATGTCAATATGACATAAAGAAACTAGGTAACCTAAATGTCCAGCTATTCTAGGCTTTCCCCTATAACCAGAGTTAAAAAATAACTAAGAGACTTGCATTTTTTAAATTTATTTAACGGATAATAAAACTATAAGCAGTGTTCTCAGATATTCTTTTCAAAATCGCTGATCTCTAACTGTAACTTCTAGATTGGGGAAGACATTTTGTTGACTTGAAGCCAATTGAATGGGTAATAACTGTAACCCACTTTCACTGCTACCGCAATATTTCGTATATTTTTCATGTTAAAATAAGCCTACATGTAGTGCTTTTGGCTGATTTTTTTTAAATCCGTTTTAAATGCAATCTGCTATTAAAATAGAAAGTCGACGTGGTTAAAAAGCAAGAGCAAAACGTATTTGTTTGACAATATAAAAATTAATTCTATAAGAAAGAAAATATAATATTTATATACATTTAATATTTCTACAATGCTATGCTATTAAAAAAAAGCCACTAAATCACTTAAAAATTTTTTAGGAGTACAGTATGGCTGCGTTCATATTGGCTTCAACCACTGATCTCTAACTGTAATTTCTGGATAGGGCAAGACATTTTGTTGACTTGAAGCCGATGTAGAGGCAGCCATGATGTGCCCCACTTTCCTTGCTACCGCAATTTTTCGTATATTTTTCTTTTAAAATAAGCTGACGTGTATAGCATTTGGCTGAGTTTTTGTCTATTTTCTTTTTAAATCCAATTTGCTATTAAAATATAAAGTAATTTGCAAGTCAAAGTCGAAGTAGATAAAAAGAAAGAGCAAAAACTATTTGTTTGGCAATATAAAAATTAATTCTATAAAAAGAAAATATAATATTTATATACATTAAATATTTCTACAATGCTATGGTAATAAAAAACACCACTAAATCACTTTAAAAAATATGGGAGTACAGTATGGCTGCTTCCACATTGGCTTCAACGCGCTGTACCGTCAGCCGCGACCTGAACAACCAATCAGAGAAGAGAACGCCTGTCTTCTCCGGAAGCGTAGGTGCGGGGGAAAGGGAGAGACGAAATTAAAATGTAGACGCGAGCACGTCGATTTTGTAACTCTGCCGGTGTTTTATGTTTTTATGTTTTTGTATCACGCCTCATTAGCTGTAAGAATTTCTATTGTTATTAAATCTTTAAAATCCACTCGGCTATTTGTTTGTGACGTTACAGCTTATATAAAATTGGTGCCAGCTTGTGGTATATACCGGCAGAGTTAGTGTTAAGGATCCGAAACTCGGATTAGTTCGGAAAGGGTTGCTTTCTCGGAAGAAGAGAAGCGGGCGCCGAACGGGACTCGACGTGAGTCAGCAACGGTCTGCGAGCGGAGGCGGGACAGCCAGTTTTCGAAACCGAAAGCGCTCAGCAGAGAGGGGTGCACCCTGCACCAAAAAAGAATTCTCCAACGTAATACTGGAGGTGAGACTTGTCCAAGTCTTGGGAGACTCGCCTGGAGTCTGAGGTGTCCCTGCTGTGGAACTGTGCGCCAGCACAAGGAAGCCAGCCGGCTTGGAAGTTCCAGGATACCGGAGTATAGGAAGCTCATCCGAGCAGTTGTTTTAGCGGACATCGCTAATAGGAAGTTCCGGAGGACCGGAATATACAGATGTGGAGTCTTGCCATGACGAGCCAGTGGTAACGGCATCGCCAAAAGTGGATTCCGAATCGAAACCGAAAGTTTTTCAGGAGGACAGCGGACACCAGTTTCCCGCGTGCCTTTTTTGAAATTGGAAAGGGTGAAACATTCATCCAGCAGTGTCGTCTCGGGTGACGATTTTTGGAGCTGAGAGAGGTGTGGTTCTTGATGTATGGCGGTTGAACAGTGTCAACAAAGGGGTAAGTGCCTTCGCTTTATCTCAGAGGTGTGACTTGTTCTAATTTTGGTTCTTTATTATTTTTGGCGCACTCCTTGTGTGGGAAAATTTTGATTTACTTTTTTGTTTGTTTTGGGCCAAAATGTCATATTTTGCTAAATTTAAAAAACAAGACCTGCAATCTCTTGCGGAGGAGTTAGGTCTGACAGTAGCACCTGGTTCTAAAATTCTCGATCTAAAAAACCTTATAATGAAAAGTAGTAATTATGACGAGGAATTTTCTAGGGCTCTCTTGGAATCTCTGGTTCAAGATAGGTTGAAAAATGAGGAGCGCGAAGAAACCATTCGTTTGCAAAATGCCGAGCGCGAAGAAACCATTCGTTTGCAAAATGCCGAGCGCGAAGAAACCATTCGTTTGCAAAATGCCGAGCGCGAAGAAAGGGAGAGGGAAAGGGTTTTTGTTTTAGAAAAACTTAGATTAGAAGCGTCTAATCGAGAGGCGTCGCAAACTAATGATTCGTCAGGTGTTTCTAACAGATCACAACCTGACATACAGAAATTAATTCCCAAATTTGACCCTGATCAATCAGACATTAGTTTGTATTTGGTAATATTTGAGAGACAGGCAAAACGTGCAAATATTCCATGTTCTGATTGGGTATCTTCGTTGTTAAGACTTTTGCCCATAGAGATAGTTCAGTTAATTGCACGCGAACCCGAAGAAGAAGCCGATGATTATGAACACATTAAGAAGCTTCTCCTCAAAAGGTTTAAAATGAGTGCAGAAACTTTTAGGCAAAAATTTGTGCAGCACCAAAAAAAGTCAGAAGGTACATGGAGAGATTTCGTTTTTGAAATCAGAAACTATTTAGAGGAATGGTTAGATGGGTTGGAAATTAGGGATTTTGCTTCTTTAAAGGACTTAATGATTGCCGATCAGGTAAAAAAACGTGTAGGGGTAGAAGTTAAAGAACACTTCATAGATGATTGGGTAAATATTAAAACATCTTCTGTTTTAGCTGACCTTTTGGATACGTACGATGATGTTCGTAAAACAAAAAAAAGACCTAACGATAAATATCAAAAAGTAGAGAAAGGTCAGGTTATCAGTAAAAAAGAAACCGATTTCGAAACTACCAAATCTTCGCATAACGAAGAAGAAAAAAATAAAAGAAATTATGAGGGTTTCGATAAAAGAAAGGCACCCAGGTGTTATGAATGTAACAGCCCGAATCATTTGAGGTATAATTGCCCTGTTCTCCAACAAAAAAGTGAATTTGCTTCGACAGAACATGTCAGTTTTATAAAAGAGGGTACCAGCAACGAGTTCTTAGCCTCGTATTTGAGTAGTGGCTACGTAAATGACATTGAAATAACATTTCTAAGGGACACAGGATCTACTTTAGATGTAGTGTGTCGTAAATACGTTAGCCCGGATACTTACACAGGAGAAACTGTGTGGGTGAAACAACCCTTAAATAGAAATAGAATATCTCTACCTCTCGCAATCGTAGAATTAAACGGGGAATTTGGTACGATTAAAACAACAGCCGCTGTTTGCGCAGATTATTTAGATGAAGGTAGATATATTTTAGGAAATAGAACTGCGGTGTTAATTGAAGAAAATAAGGGGAAGGTGGAAATGGAAAAAAATCAGGCAGTATTTGAAATGGAGGTAAAAAAGGGGGAAGTGGATTTAATTGAAAATCCTAAAGTGGAAAATAACGATTTTGAATCGTCTTCTATTGATATTAATTGCGCTGATTTCAGGAAAGGACAATCAGATTGTTCGGAATTGAAGGATCTCTTTGAGATGGCTGTTAAAAGGGAATCTTCCCTTAATTTGGTCCCAATATGTCAGGAGGGGTTTTCGAAACTAAACTTAGTTCACGATAGTAAACCATTTTCTAATGAAGAAGGTCATGGGACAACCCAAATGTGTATATCAACAAAATATACTGAAGCTATTCCTGTAGCTGACACATGTTCTATTTCTGCTGGATATGCATTAATAGATAGGTTTAGACGTAGGGGATTTCCCCGGGAAAGTCACGGGTCTCGGATGTATCACGTGAACATGTTGGACCGATATCACACAAAGCCAGAAAATGTAACTTTTTTGGTTGGTGAAAAAGAAAATGTTTCTGTAATTCACGATTTAAAAATTCCTTATTTGGATAACGATCCTACTGTTGTTGAATTTCGGGTTTTAATTCAACTTGAAGAGTTAATTAATCAAAATTCAAAAAGTTTCTCAAATGATCTCGGTCTAATTTGTTTTGGTGATGAGCGAATGTTGTGTGAGCCAAATTGGATTTCTTGTACGCAAAATGAGAAGGCTTTTCTGGAATTAAAGTTAAAATTACCTAACAAGCCTGTTTTGTGTGCCCCTAACTTTCAACAGGAATTTATTGTTCAGAAAGACTCTACTTGTATAGGTGTGGGAGTGGTTCTCTCTCAACCAAATGATGGAAAAGAGAAACATCTTGTTGTGTATTTAGGAAATTTTCCATTGTAAAAAGAAAATGTGAATTCTTAATAGTGTATTTGTGTCCTCAATTGTTCATAAATGTGTATTTTATTTTGATAAAAAAGATTGTTAATTTTACTGTATGTATTGTCATAATCACACCGTTTGAAATAACTTTGAAAGTTTGTGATTTGTGTTTTTGATGTAATATAAATCAATATTTAATGTTGATAAATTTGTTTAATTCATAAAGTACCTGCTTAATTGTTTTGTATGTGCTTTCCCACACAAGTGTCTAAGTTAATAAGATTCTTAATTAAAAACTTTAAGTAAGATTTAACTGAATTGTAAACGTTTTTGAATATTTTAAGTCACAACCTCAGGGTAAAGTTAAGGTACTAATGCTATTAGATTTTAAGTGCAAATTTCAGGTATCAGTAAACTGAAGAACTGTATGTGATGAACAATGTCAACGACGTCTGACGGATCAAATACATGACTGGAGAAAATCCGTTTCTCAAGAAAACTTTTCAAAAATTTGAAAAGTTCTGGTAAGAGGGGAGGAGTGTTGTACCGTCAGCCGCGACCTGAACAACCAATCAGAGAAGAGAACGCCTGTCTTCTCCGGAAGCGTAGGTGCGGGGGAAAGGGAGAGACGAAATTAAAATGTAGACGCGAGCACGTCGATTTTGTAACTCTGCCGGTGTTTTATGTTTTTATGTTTTTGTATCACGCCTCATTAGCTGTAAGAATTTCTATTGTTATTAAATCTTTAAAATCCACTCGGCTATTTGTTTGTGACGTTACAGCGCCCATAGAGGAAACTAGTTTCGAGCATTCCAGAAGTTACAGTTAGAGTTCAGTGTTCGAAATAGATATCATACCGGTAGATAGTACACGAGTTTTGTTGCTCTCCATCCGCCAAAAAACCAGCTGTGTAAAGGGGCCTGACGCACTTTAAATATGTCGTAATTTAAGTGTCTTCATAGCAGCATCTTGTGTGAAGGGTGCCGATTCAGATGTTATTCTCGATATCTTATCATGATTAAAATTACGAGGTAGTTTAACGGCTATTTCCCTCGGGATAGATCCCGAATTATTAGCAATGGCCCATTGTATACTACTAATGTGACGTCAATTCAAACAAACAAGTGAAGCCATTGAACTATAACTGTAACTTCTGGAACGCTCATAACCGTTCCTTCTATGGACGCGGTTGAAGCCACACTGTATTCCAAATAATTTTTTTAAGTCATAACGTAGGTTTTTCGCACTCAATTCGATATAGAAATGTTAAATATGTTTAGATATTTTATTTTCTACATAAAGAATCAATTTGTATATATTCAAAAATATAGTTTTTCCTGCTTATATGTTATTGGTTAAAATGGATTTCAAAGAATAGGCATTCAAAATGGGTTTTGTTGGAAGATTAAAAAGAAATTGCCAAAAGCGCTACAATTCAGCATCTTTTAGCATGAATAATATACGAAATATAGAAGTAGAAATTAAAGTGGGGTTTAGTTTTTTATCCTGCAATTGGCTTCAAGTCAACAAACTGCCTTGCCCAATCCAGAAGTTACAGTTAGAGTTCAGTAAGTGAAACTCTTTTATTGGAATTTTACTTTTTTATGGCATATTTGTGTTTTGACATCGAGATACCTGAAAAATTCGCAACACGTATGGAACGTGGAAAAACATTCTTTTTTACGAAACCCATTTTTATTCGAAACTTTTTGAGAGTAAGCAATGGAAAAGGTGAAGTTACCCTAAAGGGAAATGAATGCCAGTCAAAATATCATCTGAAACTTGTTCCTGTGACAAACTGACAGTTGTTGATCCTGAATTTTTATTTTATTTTCCAAACTATACGTAACCGCGGTATTTTGTTTGGGTTTCTGCGGTGCCTAAAAACATTCGAACTCTGTCACTTTTATCTTTTATGACGTCAGAATTATCAAATTTTCTAGTTAAAAAAATATTATTACATGATTCAATTTTCGCAAGTATAAGTTTTTCTTTATGTGTGCTAGACGCACTGAACTCTAACTCTAACTTCTGGAAGGCTCAAAACTTGTTTAATCTATGGGCGCATTGAAGCCAATGTGGAAGCAGCCGTACTGTGCCCCAAGATTTTTTTTAAAACTGATTGAGTGGTGTTTTTTAATACCATAGCATTGTAGAAATATTAAATGTATATAAATATTATATTTTCTTCTTATAGAATTAATTTTTATGTTGCCAAACAAATAGTTTTTGCTCTTGCTTTTTAACCACTTCGACTTGCAAATGGTTTTCGACTTGCAATTGGTATGTCTGCTTCCATGTTGGATTCAAAGCGCTCATAAAGGAAACAAGTTTTGGGCCTTCCAGAAGTAACAGTTAGAGTTCAGTGGGTAGAAGTCATAAAAATCGGAAAACGTACTAACACCATTTTCCACGACTTGGCAGTGTATTTTCTAGCCAAGTGATCAGGGTCCTAGTTTAATAGGTTGCCCAATAATACGTTGAATGTCATTCCATTTAATATTAAAACTAACACTATTTGCAAACTATAAACGTTCTTGTCTTGAAACTTTTTTTTATTTATACCAATTGGCAGCCAAGCCGCCCAATTATTTCTCGTCTTCCAAGAAGTTTTTGACTCATCTTCATATTAATATCAGTATTTAACATTCACAAACATAGAAGAAAAGCTCTCGTATTCATTTTGTCTTCACATTTTCATTATTTTCATCCAATAATAATTATTTCACATTTAACTTTTTTTAGAATGGCTTCTAAAAGCATATCCGGATTCCCGAGAGTCAATTAAAATTTTGTAAAAAGTTACTTTTATCGAATATATTTGAACGTTTATGTTTGAGACGTTCTTCAATTTCGCTTATTTAATAAGTGTCTTCACTTTGTGTACTTTATTCTCGAAGAATTGGAAGATAAAGATAATTTTTTTTTTTATTAGAAACGGGAAAAGTCTTTGGGATTTTTATATTTGAAAATTTCAAAACGTATTAGATTTCAAATTACAGAAGATAATTAATTTTTATACTATGACAGTATTCATATTTGCGCCGCTTAGTTTCAAAACCGGATAGATCCATATTTTTCGCAAAATCGTTTTGCATATTTTTTACAAGTTATCATGGCCCTACATCAAATTGCAAAGCGGTGTTGGCCAAAAGTAATTATATCCAGTTATGGATTTAGATCTAAAATCCAATAATAATTAAAAATATAAAATTATAGGTCTAAAATGGGTTTCAAAGTCATGGGCTTAGATCTAAAATGGGTTTCAAAGTCATGGGATTAGATCAAAAATGGGTTTCAAAGTCATGGGTTTAGATCAAAAATGGGTTTCAAAGTTATGGGTTTAGATCTAAAATGTGTTTCAAAGTCATGGGTTTAGATCTAAAATGTGTTTCAAAGTCATGGGTTTAGATCAAAAATGGGTTTCAAAGTCATGGGTTTAGATCAAAAATGGGTTTCAAAGTCATGGGTTTAGATCTAAAATGTGTTTCAAAGTCATGGGTTTAGATCTAAAATGTGTTTCAAAGTCATGGGTTTAGATCTAAAATGCGTTTCAAAGTCATGGGTTTAGATCAAAAATGGGTTTCAAAGTCATGGGTTTAGATCAAAAATGGGTTTCAAAGTCATGGGTTTAGATCTAAAATGTGTTTCAAAGTCATGGGTTTAGATCTAAAATGTGTTTCAAAGTCATGGGTTTAGATGAAAAATGGGTTTAAAAGTCATGAGTTTAGATCTAAAATGGGTTCAAAGTAATAGGTTTAGATCTAAAATGGGCTTCAAAGTCATTGGTTCAGATCTAAAATGAGTTCAAAGTCATGGGTTTAGATCTGAAATGGGTTTCAAAGTCATGGGTATAGATCTAAATTGGGTTTCAGAGTCATGGGTATAGATCTAAAATGGGTTTCAAAGTCATGGGTTTAGATCTAAAATGTGTTTCAAAGTCATGGGTTTAGATCTAAAATGTGTTTCAAAGTCATGGGTTTAGATCTAAAATGGGTTTCAAAGTCATGGGCTTAGATCTAAAATGGGTTTCAAAGTCATGGGTTTAGATCTAAAATGGGTTTCAAAGTCATGAGTTTAGATCTAAAATGGGTTTCAAAGTCATGGATTTAGATCTAAAATGGGTTTCAAAGTCATGGGCTTAGATCTAAAATGGGTTTAAAAGTCATGAGTTTAGATCTAAAATGGGTTTCAAAGTCATGAGTTTAGATCTAAAATGGGTTTCAAAGTCATGGGTTTAGATCTAAAATGGGTTTCAAAGTCATGGGTTTAGATCTAAAATGGGTTTCAAAGTCATGGGTTTAGATCTAAAATGGGTTTAGATCTAAAGTGAGTTTCAAAGGCATGGGTTTAGCTCTAAAATGGGTTTAGATCTAAAATGGGTTTCAAAGTCATGGGTTTAGATCTAAAATGGGTTTCAAAGTCATGGGTTTAGATCTAAAATGGGTTTCAAAGTCATGGGTTTAGATCTAAAATGGGTTTCAAAGTCATGAGTTTAGATCTAAAATGGGTTTCAAAGTCATGGATTTAGATCTAAAATGGGTTTCAAAGTCATGGGCTTAGATCTAAAATGGGTTTCAAAGTCATGAGTTTAAATCTAAAATGGGTTTCAAAGTCATGAGTTTAGATCTAAAATGGGTTTCAAAGTCATGGGTTTAGATCTAAAATGGGTTTCAAAGTCATGGGTTTAGATCTAAAATGGGTTTCAAAGTCATGGGTTTAGATCTAAAATGGGTTTAGATCTAAAGTGAGTTTCAAAGGCATGGGTTTAGCTCTAAAATGGGTTTAGATCTAAAATGGGTTTCAAAGTCATGGGTTTAGATCTAAAATGGGTTTCAAAGTCATGGGTTTAGATCTAAAATGGGTTTCAAAGTCATGGGTTTAGATCTAAAATGGGTTTCAAAGTCATGGGTTTAGATCTAAAATGGGTTTCAAAGTCATGGGTTTAGATGTAAGAGTATACGTGGCTGTCAATCGTTTTGGGCATCTCCCATAAAATTTATGAAAATGGTTCTATCCGTTTTTGAAATCAGACGGTGCAAAGTTAGAATATTATATGAAAATAACATGATATATCGTCGCTTAAGCCGTGATACCACGTATTCAACATTCTAATTGTTGCCTAAGAAGTTTGGCGAAAAAAAATATACGATTTACTTCTAAAAATGAACAAATGTAACATTGCTGGAAGAAAACTTCTCATGAAAAATCAATTCACTAGTAAGTACATATACTATTTTTTAAAGTTCCAAACCAAATTTCTTTGTGTTATAAAAACTGCAAATTTACAAATGTTTTATTAAAATGTTCACTTTTTCATGAGAAGACAATGCTTTATTTTTTATTTTATTCTGAGGTTTATACATATTTTTAATAATCGTTTTTCTTTTCGATTCTTCTTCGATTCACAGGTGAAAAAAAAATGGGTCGCCATTGGGTGTATTTATGTAAAAAAGTATTATTAAAACCAACTTTACAATAAAATTAGTAACTTGAATAAAATCGAACGAAAAACAAAATAACACACAATACATTAGAATATTAAGGAATTGTTTTTGTAACTAACCTTCTGAAAACAAGTTGTATCCGCTATTTTAAGACTTGTTAATGATTTATTATCGTCAAAAAAATCACAGCTGCTTTTATAAATTGTTATTTTAAGTTGGGGATCTTTGTTCTATTTATGTTATTTTGAGTTCGTTCCGCAACGATGTTTATTACATTTAAAGTATTATGAAAATATTCCAACGGATACAAATCGAATTGTGTGCAATGTGTTGTGACAAATTGTTTCTTTATGATAGTTTATTTTTAAAAAATAATAAGTATATGATTATATTATATTAACATATAAACAATGTTGAATAATATACTGTAGTGAATAATCTGTATTTATAAAAATTATGTTATTTATATTTAGTAGAATATCGGACACATTTTTCGAAGATGGTAGTTTTACATTCGAATTCCTTATACTTTAACAACTATATACAATATACCTTATACAATAATTAAAAATACAATGATTGAAAATACAATGATTGAAAATAAAAAATACAATAAATTTTAAAGACTTTACACGTCAAAATCAGGCTAAAAATGAAAGATTCACTTTCAAAGCTGCAAGGATTTCTAATCCGAATTTTTTCTATCCATAAAAACATTAGTTCATAAACACTTTAATTCAAATTTTTAGTTCATAAAATGTATTAGCACGTTCAAAATATTTGTAAAAAGTGAATCGTTTATTTTTTATTTTTGTGAGAATCATTAACGGTAAATAATAAAAGTTACATTTTCTAGAACATATTTACCGAAATAATAAAAATAATATTTATCTTTATATATCCTAGCCAACTAAACGTAAAGGAGAATTATCCATTTTATTCATGTAATATATAATTTTATACAACCAATTAAAAAATAGTTATACAGTAAAATTCGTAATCCTGTTATATTTTTTTTATTTGCAAGTTAAAACAAATAGTATAACGACGATGTTAATTGAACGACACAGCTACATTTTTTTTTTTTTACAATAGAGATAAAAATTTAAAATCATGAAAGAAAAAATAATCTTTCCGATTTTTTATTCTTTGATATTTAATCCAATTAATTTATCGATAAAGTTCGGCACAATTTGAACTTATAATTATAAAATTTAATTTTCGCTTGGGCACTTTTTTCTGGTATTTGTCGAACAAGCGTCAAATTTTTAACAGTGTTTTAATAGATAGTTACATTTTATCATTAAAAGGGGCAAACCTTTAAAACGATAAACCCATAGATTAAATATATATTCCAGAACTGAAAACTAAATCATTTTTGAGTTTTACTGAAATTGAGATCCACTATATTTTGTAAATTTCTAGTATTATGTTAAACAATTCAACAATTTCAATAAAATTGGAATTTTGGAATCAATGAAAATGATAATAAAATATTGCATTCGTCGCTGTATTGTTATTATTATTACTGCATAATAAACTGACTTTTAATATAAATTTACAACGATTTTGAGGAACTGCTATAATGAAAAATTCACCAATTAAATAATTATATTATTTTAACTATGGAAATTATTTTAAATTATACAAAAAAATATCTAATTTAACATTTTGATTATATTTAAATACTTTACAAAGATATGAAATTGTAATTTATTTAAGTCATACATTTGAGAGACCTAGCATAGTTCATATATATATATCATATATATATATATATATATATATATATATATATATATATATATATATATATATATATATATATATATATATATATATATATATATATATATATATATATATATATATATATATATATATATATATATATGCAGTGGCTCCCAAAAGTGTTCGTACACTTTAAAAATTAGTAGAAAAAGCGTTGTAGTCTGGAATTGAATTCGAATATAAAGTCCAATATTATTTCACATCATCTCCATGTTATTTTGAATAAAACCTAATACATATTCTTTAAATATTGAATTATTTTCTATTTATAAAAAAGAAAATGCAAGGAAACAGAGAAAAAAAAACGCCACAAAAGTGATCGTACACCAAAACATTTTCGAATAAATTCATAAATAAAATTATCTTCTGTCGCTTTTTGGTTTATTTTTGCATTGTGGTGACATTTAATATTCGTTTGGTATTAATTTTTGCTTGTTTACTTTGTAATATTCTATTTATTACTTAAAAATGGATCGTAGTCGTAAGGAAACAAAGAATAGCATTCGAATATTGATAATTTCTCATCAAAATGGTTGTAAATCATCTCGAAGTATTTCTAAATCAATAAATTTATCCAATTATACGTGCAGTATGTGATAAAATGATTTAAAGAAGAAAATTGAATCAAAAACAAGGTAAGAAAATGTCATCCGGCAAAGTTAACTGAACGTGATCAGAGATTTACAGTTAGAAAATTTATGAAAAATTCACGTTTTAGTGTTGTAAAAATATCTCCAGTATTTATTGAAACATGTTCTACTTCAATTTCAATCGAAACTGTTCGACAAGTGCTCAGATGAGCTGGATTACATGAGCGTTCCGCCGAAGAAAATTTCTTGTTAGTGCGAAAAATAGAAAGCTTAGGCTTACCTTCACAAATACCAATCACTTACTCGGAACTGTAAAGCGTGCTTTGGACGTGTCCTTGAGCAAGGGTGCAAATTAGCATCAGGACTAGGTAATTTGGTATTTAATGATGCATAATGAATCAGTAAGTTTATTTAAATATTTTAACACACAATTTCAAATTATAAACTCAAAATTTGGGTATCGGAATCAACTTTGTTTCTTATCAAGATAACGATCTTTAGAACACGGCTCTTAATATTTGCTCCTGTTGCCTCTATAATTGTCCCCAAGTTCTGAAAAAACACCTCAGTCGCTGAATTTAAACCTAATAAAACCCATATGTAAAGAACTAGAGGTTAGGAGTACGAAGATATGACATTAAAACGAAAAGCGAACTTAAAAAAGGAATAATCGAAGTATAAAAGAAATTAATACAAAAATTACAAAAAAAATGACATTTATGACTAGACGTGTAAAAGCTGTTGTGGATGTTACAGGACATCCTACTAAGTACTAATTTACCGAAATTCAATATTTATTAATGTGTAGAGATTTTGTTAAAGTGTACGAAGACTTTTGTGAGATAATTTTTTTGTTACTTTTTAATTATTGATTTTCCAAAAAAAAAAATTTACTATGTTTTTAAAATATTTTACATAGTTTTGTTAAGAACAGTTTATATATCTTAATAAAAAATTCCCATTCTTAAATGTTATTTTTTATAATAAATAGAGCAGTATTTCTTTGAAATTCGTAAGTGTACGAATACTTATGGGAGCCACTGTATATATATATATATATATAAACAACTAATTCTCAAACAGATTCACACATTGTCATTGTAATTTTCACAAATTACACATATGTTTTAAAGGAATTTAAAAGTATTGAAACATATTTTTTTTTTTTGTAATCTTTATTATTTTAGGCGTGTGGTCAAGGCCCCTAGGCTGCAGCCTATGCCTAAATCCGGCCCTACACTGTAGAGGGCCGGATTTAGGAATATGCTACAATTGTGTTTCAATACTTTTATGTTCCTTTAAAAGAAAGATATGTGTAATTTGTTTATGGGCAATAGGATCCACAAGATATACTACAAAATATTTTCATTAAAGATTTTACAAGAACAGCCATTCGTTTACCCGGCATTTATTACATCCGATACGAGATGTGGAAAAATGTGAGTAACAATTTGAATTTCTTGGTGAATAAAAGCAGGGAGCGAAGCCCCATGCTAACTTTAAAATTAAAATGGAAAAATAAAACAATCTTCTTCTTCTTCTTTTTAAAGGGAACCAACTTTAAAGTCAAATGTGCAAAAAAGTTTTTTTTTTTCTTTTTTTTTTTTAATTTTACGAACAATTTTTTTTAAAATTAATTTAATATCAATTTTATACTTAAAACTTTTTGAAGTTGGTGCCAATTTACAAAAAACATACCTAAATTTTGGCGCCGATTTTAAACATATTTGTAATAAGTATAAAATTGATATTATATAATTCAATTTTTTCGACTTGTTCGTACTGTAAAAAAAGGTTCTTAAAAAGGTATACTGTAAAAAAAGGTACTTACAAATGAGTGCCTGAACCTGCTCGTTTTTTAAGTACAACTGCATCGTAAAAGAACGAGGTACTCAAATTTAAGTAATCGTACTTTCTCAAAAATAAACAGTGTAATGTAATATTGTTAATATCAGCTGTTGTTCAAGCCATCTTAACGAAGCGACCTGCTGACAAACTTAGAATAAATGTTATTTACGTTATTTGCTGTCGATTGCTTCAATGAAAACGGAGTTGTTACTACTCAATTATCTCACGTCCCATTCTTTTAGAATACCTTTTTAACATTTCTTCTGTTTGTAACTTCTTCGCGTTGCCCTGGTTGTTTAACGGAATAGGCACTGGACTGCATTGCTGGAGAATATGGGTTCGATTCCCGGTAAGTATTGGTTGTAATTGTTGATATTTATTGAAAACGATTTATGAAGGTAGCCTATATAGGCAAGCAACTGCTCTTTTTATTCATTTGTACTCTTTTTTGAGTACATGTCTTTTTCAAAATTGAAACTGCCATATACGGAGCCATGACTTATCATGGCTCCATCGCTTATCGCTCCATCGCTATCGCATGCTTACATCGAATGTACTAAAAAAATACATTTTACTTATTTTTTAGTATCTATTTTCAACAATGTAGCCATATAAAGGTTGAAAATCACTCTTCTAGCCGAACCACATTTTATTTGTAGATTAAACTAATAAACTATGACTTCCCAATTCCATCGACGCTAGTTTTAGTTGAAGAAAATGTTCCCGTTTCTAAAAATTTCCCTTTCCTGAAAATATTCCCTTTTCTGAAAATATTCCCTTTTCTGAAAATATTCCCTTTTCTGAAAATATTCCCTTTTTTGAAAATATTCCCTTTTTCTGAAAATATTCCCTTTTCTGAAAATATTCCCTTTTCTGAAAATATTCCCTTTTCTGAAAATATTCCCTTTTTGAAAATATTCCTTTATTCTGAAAATATTCCCTTTTCTGAAAATATTCCCTTTTCTGAAAATATTCCCTTTTTTGAAAATATTCCCTTTTTCTGAAAATATTCCCTTTTTCTGAAAATATTCCCTTTTTCTGAAAATATTCCCTTTTTCTGAAAATATTCCCTTTTCTGAAAATATTCCCTTTTCTGAAAATATTCCCTTTTTTGAAAATATTCCCTTTTTCTGAAAATATTCCCTTTTCTGAAAATATTCCTTTATTCTGAAAATATTCCCTTTTCTGTTTCAGAATAAGGTGGTCAACGTCGACGAAACGAAAGTCAAACTTCAAGTGAGTAATAATTATTTTAAAATATACATTATTATTTGAACATACATTAAAGCATATGAAGCGGTGATAAGATAAGCTACATAATAAAAATGGAGTTAAGTGTAGAAACGGATAGTTAATATATACGAAATGTTATTGGCAACAGGTGACATTGGTGACAGGTACCGGGTGGTAGGTAAACCAAATTTATCATTGAGCTATCCTGCCACTTATGCTATCTGTGTGTTTCTCTATGTAAAGCAACCCGCGTGGCATTTCTATATTTGCTGCAAGATTTGCCATAGAAAATTATTCCAAAGTAATTACAGGGCGTCGAGTTGCCCAGTGGATAATTGAGCTGGTAATCAGAGGATCGCTGGTTCGAGCCCGTGCGGTGGACTAGACAAAGAAAAGTAAAAATGTAGTGATCTTGCAATCGGAGGGTTGCCAGCATCGCTACAAAAAAAATACTAAAAAGTCGTCCAGAACATCCAACAAATTATACCAGCGTGTATACGGGTTTGGTTTGACTAATAAAATAATGCCGCACTAGCGCTGCACAGGGGGCTATTGGCGACGGTTCGGGGCCTATCTTGAAGGAAAGACCCGGGAACGATGCCTCGTATTTTTGAACCATGGTCAGATGACGAACACAACACCTGAGCTGGCACCTAACGCAGCCTCAATAGGCGTCAAGACATAGGACATCGATCAGATTTATCACGCATCAGTCCCGTATACACGGCAGTATAATTTGTTGGATTTCTGGACGACTTTCTAGTATTTTTTTGTAGCGATGCTGGCAACACTCCGATCGCAAGATCACTACTTTTTTACTTTTCTTTGTCAAGTCCATCGCACGGATTCGAACCGACAATCCTCTGATTACTAGCAGAACGCCTTTATCCAATGAGGCACTGGGGGCCGAAGGCATGTATACGGAACTGGTGGACGATAAATCTGATCGGGGTCCAATGTCCCGATGCTTATTGACGTTGCATCGGGCGCCAGCTCAGGTGTTTTCCTCGTCATATGGCTATGGTTCAAAAACACGTCGCACCGTTTCCGGGTCTTGCCTTCGAGATAGGCCCCGAACCGTCGTCAATAGCCGCAGTGCAGTCTAGCAGTCTAGTGCGACGTTAATTACACAAACCAAACCAACCAAAGTAATTTAAAGTGCTGGTTTGACTACAGTGCCTGTGACTGGGGAAAATGCACGGAAAAATAAACAAATAAATATATTTATATTATACAAACAGACTCAACCTAAAACGCAATTATAATTTTTTTTACACTTCATATAAAATTATATGGTGTTATCAATGATTATATTAAATACTAATGTGATATTTTTTCTTTATGCTTAGATATGGGACACCGCTGGTCAAGAACGATTTCGGAGTGTTACGCATGCGTATTACAGGGATGCCCATGGTAAGTGTATATCTTCAAAATTTAACTAATTTTGGTATGGTTTGGTTAAATAACGTCGCACTAGAGCTGCATAGTGGGCTATTGGCGACGGTTCGGGGTCAATCTCGAAGAGATTGACCCGGGAACACATACACATTCACACACACATTCATACATTCACCTCGTTATTTTAGAACCATGGTCAGATGACGAGGAAACACCTGAACTGGCACCCAACGCCTTCAATAGACGTCGGGACTTTGGACCCCGATCAGATTTATCGTGCACCAGTCCCATATACACGCCGTCAATTTTTGCGGATGTTCTGGACGACTTTTCTAGTATTTTGTAGCGAAGCTGGCAACCCTCCTATCACAAGATCACTACTTTTTACATTTCTTTGTCAAGTCCATCACCTGGCATCGAACCGGGAACCTTCGTATTCCCAGTTGGCACCTTTAACCGCTCGGCCACGGAGGCCTCTAACTCATTTTGAAACATGATTACTGTGCAGCCGCGAAGATAAAGCCTAACGACAGAATACTGCTGCCAGATAAAATTTATTGTATACACTCAAAAACACTACGTAAGGCAGTTTTATTAAGTTCCCGGGTCTTTCCTTCAAGATAAGCCCTAACCTTCGCCAATAGCCAACTGTACAGCTCTAGTGCGACTTTAACTATCATACCCAACCACAAAAACGTTGAAATGTGTATGGACCGATGATTTATATATAATTGTCAAATTGGAAACACAACGATGGAAAACTAACTTGATTTTATTTGTTGCAAACAATCCATCAGACGACTGTTTGCTCGAAACATTCGGATAGAATCAACACTCGCTGCTTTAGTCTCACGGCAGTGGCAACGCTTTGAGGAGCGTGGTCGTTACTATGGTTACCCATCGACCAATCCGAGTGCCGTGTTTATTTTCCATCAGTTACTAAAATTCCTGAGCTAATCTTCTTTGAACTAAACCTTGACTTTACAAAAGGCGTGTTTGGACAAGTCTTGACAGAGCAGCCCTCAAAGAGATTTCGTTTTAGTTTATTTCGCCATCAATGCGAATTAGAGGAATTGGATTAGATAGGAACTTATCTAGAATTCTTTTAAAAAAAGTTACCCTAGAAAGTCTTTACGAAAAATACGTAAAATATTGTAGTACTAGCATGGCCTTGCGATAATTATCGCATGAAACGCCCCCCCCCCTTCTATTTCTATTTTTCGCACTCACAAAACATTTTCCTCGGATAGAACGCCCATGTCTTCAGCTGATCTTAGTTGCAGATGAAATTGAACAGTTTTAGATGAAATTGTAGTAGAACAGTTTTATGTAAATTCTTTTACAGCATTGAAACATCGAATTTTCACAATTGTTCTAACTATAAATCTCTGATTACATTGCGCTTCGGAAGCACGTCTGCTTCAGTGGTGGCTCGTGCACTGCAGCAAGTACAGCCGGGCTGCACCTAATTTTATTAGTGAATTTTAAAACTAAAATTATATATTTTACGGATTTTCTTAAATGAAGATTAACATTGGAAATGAAGATTAAATTTTTACGGTAAGTAAAAAAAAAATTTCAGAAAAATAGAATATCTGTTGCCGTAATGCACAAATTCAGGAGGGGAAAAAAATCCATTCAATCAAAACTGCAGCCCAAAAGCGAAGTTAGAAATCGGCTGCATCGTTGACATGACAACCTTACGTAGTATGACTTCCCCTTCACGTTAAAATGGAGGATGTGACGACACATATGCAGCCCAAAAGGATTTTTTCAACTCTGCTGTACTTGGGATTTCGTTGAAATGATTGGCTCTTGCGGGAATTGGCGGGGCGGGGTGGGCGGAAAATGATAATTTAGAAGAATATCTCCAAATGGAAACATTTTTCGTGATAAGTTTACACGTGTGTATTGTTATTTCTTTACTTAAATTCACGGAGTAAAGAAAAAGGGGGAGATAATTTGACGAGATTTCATGAGACGTAAGTTAGCAACCCCAAACTAGGAACAAACAAACCTAGTTTGCAGTAGTTTTCCTACGAGGGAAAAATAAATTATCGCCAAGTACTGGTACAAAGTAGTGCTTTGGAATAGCGCCAAACACTTCGCCAGTTCCTACTTTTTAAGCGACTGCTTACTTCACATTGCTAACCGGTTTTAGACTTGTTCGCACCTCCACCTTCTTCTTTACTCCGTGACTTAAATTAATATTAAAATTGACCGATTCGCAAGTTTAAAAGAAAGGAGGATTGATTTAATTTTCAAAAAAATAAGAAATTCCTTTCTATTTTTTTCCTATGTTATCTTTCATAAAAGTTGAAAGGAAACTTTGATTTGAGTTTGAATAATAAATTTTAAAGAATGTCCGTTCATGTATGGTTGTGGAAAGTGGGGTCAGGGGTGGGGGGATGGGAGGGGGGTTGGTTTGGTTAAATAACGTCGCACTAGAGCTGCACAGTGGGCTATTGGCGACGTTTCGGGGTCAATCTCGAAGGAAAGACCCGGTAACACATACACACACATTCATACATCATGCACCTCGTTATTTTAGAACCATGGTCAGATGACGAGGAAACACCTGAACTAGGGGGGGGGGGGGGGGGAGTCACATGATTTCGGCTGCACTAACATGGTCTGCTTACGTACTGACCATCTCGAACCTCACTCGGGCACACGTTATTATACCTACTTAAGACGAACGCTTATTCTCGACTTGTTACATGGGTGTCAGATGCGGAACTCGCATCAGTCATGTGTACATTATTCAATAGTGGACACTTGTAGCGCCATCTGGTGGTGGACACAACACTTTTGCAAAAAGAAATTGATTCTTTTGGAACCCTGAGACTGAATAGGAAGGAAGTGACAAAAGATCTGCAAAAGAAAAAACTAAAAAAGGAAGAAAAGCTTGTATATCAGCGTGGAAAAAAAACGCGTAACGAAGTGGAAAGACAAAAAAGACATTTCCTTATTATCAACAATTCATAACACAGAAATGCAGAAATGATAAGCGTTGTTTTAAAGTAAACCCTATCCAGAAAAGTTATTAAATAAATTTAATAAAAATGTCGGTTTTAAGTAATATTATCTTTTTAAAATTTAACTAATGATTGCGATTTTGGGTCACCCTGCACGTAAAAAATTGGTCTGCGTTTAATTTTTAGTGTATTTATAGCGTTTCCTCACATACTGCACGTATAACGGGATAAAAATGCATTAATTTAGTGATACTCAGAACTGATTTACCATTATTATGATGTAAATTAATCAATATTCGAATGCAGTTCTTTGTTTCCTTACGACTACAGTCCATTTTTAGTTAATAAATAGAATATTATGAATTAAGCAAGCAAACATGAAAGCCAAGCGATACAAAAATAAAAAAGCGACAGACGACAATTTTATTTATGAATTTACAGGAAAATGTTTCGGTGTACGATCACTTTTGTTTTGTTTCCTTCGGTGCTTCCTTGTATTTTAATTTTATAAAAAGAATATAATTTAATATTTTAAATATATATATTAGGTTTTATTCAAAGCCACATGGAGATAATATGAAATATTTTGGACTTAATATTCGAATTCAATTCCAGACTAAACGCTTTTTCTAAAAAATTTTAAAGTGTACGAACACTTTTGGGAGCCACTGTAGGTGCATAAACACAGCCATGTCCTTAAACTAAAATGTTATTTCAATTAACAAATTAGAACTGTGATATGTAATTAAAATATTCTAAGAGTTTCTTTCCGCCAGAACACCGCCATTTTTTTAAAACTAATTATCTAACTAGATAATTTATTTGTTCTCTGTACATATAATATCTAATGCGATATTTTCAAAATATCTATCGAAATTGCAATAACGAAAAAGAAAATATAAAGCTGAGATTTTGACATAAAAGTTAGAGTAGAATAACATAAACAAATTACATTTGACATTATATATTCCGATGCAGTATGGGTAATTCGTAAAAAAAATAATAATGTACCATTAATACATGCATCTTAGCGACTATTTTCAACAGAAATAGTTATTTTTTTTCTGAAAAATAGTAACCCTGCCAAGACTTGACTTTTTGATGTAGATGTACTTAACTTTCCATTGTACACTGTTAAAAATTTAGTACGACCTTGCACCGAATGTTGGTGCTCATTTAGCTGCAACCGTTATTTGGTGCTTAGTTTCACCATTTTATGGTGTTACCTAGGATACCATTTAGTGGTGAAACGTTGCATCAAAACTCATATTTTGCTTCACCATTTTATGGTAAAACGTTGTACCAAAATTCGCGTTTTCGCTACCCCATATAATGGTGAAACACCAGTATAATTTGTCTGATGTTCTGGACGATTTCCTAGTATTTTCATAGCGAAGCTGGCAACCCTCCAATCGCAAAATCACTACTTTTTTAAAAAAACTATTTTTTTGTCAAGTCCTCCTCAAGGGCTCAAACTAGCAATCCTCTTATTACCATATGAACGCCTTTATCCACTGGGCAACCGGACCCCTAATGCAAGAGGATGGAGGGGATTCCCCGGTTTGTAGATTCAGCAAAGGTTTCAGTTACATTTTAGGAGATTGCACCATTATTTGGTAAAATCTGAGTTATTCACGATCAAGGATTTTATTTCAACCAAAATTGCACCATAATATGCTATAAGTTGCTGTAAGCACCAAGATAGGAAAAAACGTTGAACTGAAATTTTTAACGGTATAGGAGCCCCTGCATAGACTTTATATATAGGGAGTATTGCCTGATGACGTATATTTTACTCATCGCCGACATGTTAAAAGTTCATTAAGATGCGTAATATACATTGAAATAACCACTGAGTATATTTTTGTACATGCCTGAAAAATATATTAAAAATTGATTGATGACTTTTAATGCTCTTTATGACGAAACACTTTTTTTTTTCTCACGAAACTTTGTTTTGTTCCATTTGGTGGCCAAACCCACCTAAACATCAAATTACCTCAACTTTAAAAAAAAAAATCGTGCACCTATCTCTGAGCTCATATTCAGCCAGCAATTTGGGAATCAGTTGTTTTTTTATCCCCCTCCCCAAATTTCTCCCAGAATTTCCCCTCTAAATTTCCCCTCTAATTTCCCCTCTAATCTTAGCAAAGAAATAAAGCAAAATTGAAGGAATCTGTTGAATGGAGTTAAAAAAACTCGACGCGTGACACTTAAATTAGGGATAATTGGACTTTTCACCCTCTTCGCCTCTACATTTTGTATAGTTCTTGTTATGTTAACTTACCTTGGCAACTTTTGGCAACGTAAAACAATATATTTTTAGTTGCGATTAAAATATTTAAAAGAGATGTATGTATGGTATGGTATGGTATGGTATGGTATGGTATGTATGTATGATATTTTATAACTCATATCTCCCCCTATAAAATTATACCCACATGAAATCTCTGATGAATCACCATTACACATGTGACTACTTTCCCACCCACGCAACTTCGAAAACCCGAACTCAAAGTAACTAGAAAATTCGAAGTAAAAGTGGAGTAGGCAATCAGAGGTGTCCAGGGTGTATTCTCTTTCTCAAACTCTCCATCTTGATACAAATTCACGATGTAACCTCGAAGCTATGAGGTCTTTCTCTGTAGTCCTGAACTGTATATGATTTTAACATAATATTCCAGCCTTTGTTTGATACCTTCATAACTGAACCTGTCTAAAAACTATAACGACTGTACATCTAATAAATTAAACATCACACACACACACACACACACACACACACACACACACATATATATATATATATATATATATATATAATACATAAATTGTAGTATCTTGTTTATACACTTTCCTATATTTGTAGGAGGTATTGCTTGTAACCATCTTTTCTTCGTTCCATTCCAGGAATTTAAAATCATCTTTTCTACGGCAATTACTACACGATTAATTCAATTCAGGACTTACACGAGTCATAATCAATATTTCGTTCAGGAAGTTGCCAGTTTCGTTCTTCGTCGCCAAACGAAAAAAAAAAAAAAACGTTTGCTGTGGATAGTTTTGGTTTGGTTAATAACGTCGCACTAGAGCTGCACAGTGGGCTATTGGAGACAGTTCGGGGTCTATCTCGAAGGAAAGACCCGGGAACACATTAACATTCATACATGATCAAAATTACGAGGTTGTATTCTTTGATTTGTCCTTCGAGATAGATCCCGAACCGTCCGTCGTTTTGCAAATATTCCGTTCCGTACCTCTAGTGCAGCGTTTTTCTACCAATCAAATGTACTCACGTTGGTATTGAGTAGAAGTTTAGAAAATTGGCATAGGTTGAGAAGAGGTCCTTGATGACGGTTCCGAATGGCTGGTAATCCCGAGGAATAGATTTGTCTCCAAAAGCAATTTTGTTTTGTTCAAGTGCGGGGTAAATTAATCAACAAACATAAATAGTTGATTTCAATATCAGTAAAAAAATTCGGGAGGATTTGAAAATTATCAATAAATAACCAATAAAAATTTAACATAAAATATTAAATATTTTGTATAAATACTTTAATTTTTTTTTTTTTTAAATTTCACTTTTTTTATTTAAAAATTTTAAATATATAAAATACATACATTAAATGTGATGCTTAAATTTTGAATTTTCCATGTAAAAATATGTTAAGCCTTGTTGTTTGCAAGGTATTTAATAAAAAAAATTTATGAGAAGAATTAAAAACTAATAAGGATTAATTTTCCAGAGTAATTTTTTTCATTCTCCTAGGAAATCTCTTTTTTTAATTAAAAAAAACGCAAATTAAACATGATAAAATTATTAAACAAATATTTTTCCCTGTTTATCTTTTTTATGCTAAACTCCCTAAGGAATTTCCCCTCTCCTGTTCTTCAAATCTATAGTCATCACGAACTTTTAGTTAATTCAGGAATTCGAACATTCTGATTTTTTTACAAACTTCAACACTACAATCTGCAGAATCAATGAGAAAACTTTATCATCCGAACGTAAAATAAAAAGAAATAGGCCCGAAACTTCTTTCCGAATTATTAAGTCCCAGCAGTATTGATCTAAAGAGAACAATATTCTAAACAAGAATTCCTAACTCAAGATTTGACTTACAGATCTTCCGATTCGGTATAAGACATCGATGATTGGTATGAACACGTGGTAAAAATGTTCTTTAAGAATGCATGTTTAGTAGGGAATAAGGGTGGAATGATAAATATAAGGTTAAATGTATAACTTATTCCGAAAGTGGTTCCAAGTTATATTCGAAATATATTCATTTTTGAAAATATTTTTCTGCTAAATAAAATTAGATCGTATATTAGTAACACTAAATGCAGGAAATCTTCTGTGCTTGATTTTTTGCAAACATCACACATTTTTGAAATTTTAAATTACAAAAATATATTTACAAATATTTAATTAAAAAAATGGTACTAAAAGAAACACGTTTGAAATTTTATATTTCACTTTTTAAGCCATTTAAAAAAATTCTAATTTTAAATATTTATTTTATTATTAAATTATTTAATACGGAATCACGTTACATCATCAACTTATATGATTACATGTGCACATTTAGACATGGAAATAATGCAAAAATCTCCTGTTTTCTCATTTTAGAATGCGAACAAGTTATATTTGAAATATATATTGTTTTTCATTTTTGAAAATATTTTTCTGCTAAATAAAATTAGATTATATATATTAGTAACACTTGGAATCTTCTGCACTTGATTTTTAGCAGACATCCCGAATGTTCAGTTTTTTAAATTTCTAAAATATAGTTACAAATATTTAATTTAAAAGAGTGGTACTAAAAGTAACACGGTTAATATTTATTCGAATTTTGAAGTTTTATATTTAACTTTTTTAAGCCATTTAAAAAAAATTCTAATTCTAAATATTTATTTTATTATTTAATACGTAATCAAGTTCTATCAGCAACTTATATTACATGTGCACATTTAGACATGGAAATAATGCAAAAATCTTCAGTTTCCTAATTTTAGAATGCGAAGCATTCGAAGAATAAAATCTCAAAAGAAAAAAAATGTATAATTTATTTTTAAAAATTGCGGTTTCCGGAAAAAAAATTTCGAACAATAATCACATTTTAACACGATTTACTATTCTTCAAACACAACATAAAAAATATAATAATGACTCCAATATTTCCGCAGTTTAATTTTTACTCTATCCTAAACAAAAATAACAAAATCTCGAATTTAGGTAGAAAACTCTTCTATTCTTCCTCTGCCAAAAAAAAACACCCCTCATTGCAACGGCAAATTAATTTAGTGTAAGTTAATGGCCCGAATGCAGAGACACTAATCATATTTTTGAAGCGCCCTCTGCCGGTAATTGAAGCCAACCACATTCTTCAGTGGGCGCGAAACAAGTGCTGAAATGAAAGTTCTTAAAAGGGTTTAGAATAAAATATATGGTTCGTAAAAGGTTCGACGGGAACTTCCAAGGATGTGTCATTTTATTGTGGTTTGCTGACACAAGAATGAAGAATAATGGTATTTCTGTGTAGAAGAGAGAAGAAAATAATTTTCTATATTTTTGAAGAATGTTTGTTTTAGGACAACCATTTTTAAGGCCAAGTAATTATTCTGTTAAAAATTATTACGATCTTGCACCAAAATTTGGCACCTATTTAGCTGCAACCAGCATTTGGTGCTTAGTTTCGCCATTTTACTGTGTGACGTTGTACCATTTAGTGATGAAACGTTGCACCAAAACTCATAACTTTTGCATAAAACTCAAAATTTGAGTTTTGTTTTAGTATTTTAGTGGTAGTATTTTTAGATAACAAAATCACACCTTTTTACTTTTCTTTGTAAATGTCACCGATCGGGCTCAAACTAGGAACACTCTGATTCATAGCTGAACACCTTTATCCACTGGGCCACTGAAGCCCTTGTTCGTTGTTGTCTTTCTTGAAAGGAATTCCTTGACTTGTTGATGTAGCGATAGCCAAAATTTCGGTTGCAGTTAAAGAGGTCGAACCAATTATTTGTGAAAGCTCCGCTTTTTTCGATAAAGGATTTTGGTTCAACCCAGATTTCTCCATAATGTGGTGTAAATTGCTGCAGAGCACCAATATATAGTGCAGCGTTGAACTGAAATTTTTAACAGTGTAGGTGATAGAGAGAAACCCCTGTCATATGTTTTAATTTTTATGTTGGGGATTGGTTTAAGACCTAACCTCTACAACTTGAAATGTATATGTAAGGGGTCCAGACTAGCTAGCGACGTTTATAACCACTTTCTGGCAGTTTTGGGGGTTAATAACAGTTGTAAATTTACAGCCCTTGCAAGATTGGATAAGAACAGAGACTCGTGGGGCAGAGTTGGGTTCTAAATGGAAAAAATTACATAAATTATTTAGAATTAATTACAATTCTTCTTGGAGAGAAATTTACGATTTTTCTGACATTTTCACTTTGAGGTTGGTACTCCCCGGACTTAAAAAAACAACAACAAAAAACAAACTCGGCCTTCTGTTACTTTATCTGCCTGCTAAGAAGAAGTCGCCAATAGGGCATGGATATCAAGGTTTCCCTTAAGAAATCTTAAAACACCTGATGGCTAACACTCCTTGTTAGAACACAGAATTCACATTTATCCCTACAAGTCCGATGGCCCCCGGTGGCCGAGCGGTTAAAGGCGTCAGCTGGGAATCCGAAGATTCGTGGTTCGACGCCAGGCGATGGACTTGACAAAGAAAAATAAAAAAGTAGTGATCTTGTAATCGGAGGGTTGCCAGCTTCGCTACAAAATACTAAAAAAGTAGTCCAGAACATCTGCAAAAATTAACGGCGTGCATACGGGACTGGTGCACGATACATCTGATCGTTGTCCAAAGTCCCGACGTCTATTGAAGGGGTTGGGTGCCAGTTCCGGTGTTTCCTCGTCATCTGACCATGGTTCTAAAATAACGAGGTGCATGTATGAATGTGTGTGTGAATGTGTATGTGTTCCCGGGTCTTTCCTTCGAGATTGACCCCGAACTGTCGCCAATAGCCCACTGTGCAGCTCTAGTGCGACGTTATTTAACAAAACCAAACTAAACCTACAGCAATGATGCCGCCGTCATCCATTCAGTTTTGTCTTATAGCTCGTTATCTTCCACCCCTTCTCTCAAATTCTTCCTTTAGCACATTTAATTATCAATGTTAATCTATTGTAATAAATCACATTTAGTTAAATTTTATGTGTCTTGAACCCTTTGGGTACATTTGACGAGTGAGACTCGTCATCTGCTTACTTGGGCGAAGCTACGATGGACGAGTCTGACTCGTCATCTGAATTTAAGAAGCAGGCGTTGATGTTTGCGGCACCCCCGCCAGTGAGCATTGATCGCAAACAATTTGTTGGAGGGTCGGTCAAGAATGGGATCAATTGAACCTCACCAAATCCGTCACATGGGCATAAAAATCTTCAAATAATTCCGTACTCAAAGGGTTAATTATTACCCCACCGTCATCACTCCAACTTCAAAAAACACAACACAACTCAATCCAATCAACTGTTTTGGTTTGGTTAATTAACGTCGCACTAGAGCTGAACAGTGGACTGGCGACGGTTCGGAGCTTATCTCGAAGGAAAGACACGGGAACGATGCCTCGTATTTTTGAAGCATGGTCAGATGACGAGGAAACACCTGAACTGGCACCCAACGTCTTCAATAGACGTCGGGACTTTGGACCCCGATCAGATATATCGTGCACTAGTCCCGTATACACGCCGATAAATTTTTTGGTTGGTTTGGTTAATTAACGTCGCACTAGAGCTGAACAGTGGACTGGCGACGGTTCGGAGCTTATCTCGAAGGAAAGACCACAGAGTATATAGCTACGCGTACAGAGGTCCCACTCAAGCATTTTGTAGAAACGCCGACAGCGCGCCAGTGAGGGATATTGGAACTAAACCCCACCTGAAATGAGTTTTCACACGTTATGACACGGCAAATTTGCTAAGTGTCAAATTATTTTTAAAGCGTTTTGGCTGAATTTGAGATAAATTGCCGATTTTGCTCTTATTGAAGGGTATTATTTGTATTTCTTTACGGATTATAGAAATTAAACCCGAAATTATTTTGTAGTTACCAATTGTTATGAAGAAACACGGAATCAATAAATTCAACTTAACATTTAAAATAAAAAATTTAATATATAAAATAACGAAAGCAGGTTTAAGAAAGTAATATTTTCAACTTTAAGTATTTAGCTCTTTTTTTTTAAATAGAAATTTATGATTTATTTGAATGTTTATTTGATTGAATGAATGGGTATTCAAAATTAATTTTAAAACATTCATTATAAATATATATTTGTATAAAGTTTTTCAAACATTTATTTTGGAATTTAATTTTAATAAAAGTTTTATTTGACAGTGTTTTTTTATCTTAATGAACATTCTATTTTGCAGACTGATAAAAATTTGTAGTTTATGCATATGTAAGTTTTAAAAAAAAATAATAATTGTGTTAAACGTTTTGTAAAAATGTTTAATAATAATGTTTACTTGCAATTTTTTTTTCTTCAAATAATTGCTCGTAGACATTTATTTAAAAAATTTTAAATCTACAGAAATTTATTTAGAACATTGGTCATTAATAAAAATTTTATTTCAAAGTTTTTATTTTATTCAAATTTATTTCTTTGTAATTAAAATAAAATTTGTAACTTATGTCTGTGCAATTTCATTTAAAATTAATTTTAATCAAAATGATGTTTTTTTTAGTTATTTTTTTAAGGAATATTTTATTTTGTAGATTTATTGAAATTTGTAGCTTATGTTTATGTAAGTTAATTCTAAATTAATTGTTTTTAAAAATAATTGTAAGTAAACATTTGTTTAAAGTTTTAAATATCTTCACACAATTACTTAGAGCATTCGTCATTATTCAAAATTTCATTTAAAATTTATTATTTAATTTAATATTTATTTTCTTTCTAAATAAAATTAAATGTATGGTACTCCAATTTTATTCGAAATTATTATTTAATTATTTTAATTAAACATACGTTTAAAAAAATTAATTCTTTCAAAAATTTATTTAGTAAGATTCCTTTTTGTCCAATTTCCTTAAATCAACGTTTTATTTTATTCAGCAAATTGTTGAAAAAATAATGTAATGTCGTGACGTATATATTTTTACTCAAATTTTATTTTAAAATATTAATTGTAATTAAACATACGTTGAATTGAACAAAAAACTAAATATTAATTTGAACCAATATTTAAATTTTTTCAGAAATTATTAAAAAAAATCATTTACAGCAAATTTTATTTAAAATTTATATTTCAACTAACGATTTATTTTTTGTACATACGTTAAAAACTTTAACTTATTAATTTTTTGCAAATTAATTATTAAAATTTAAATCCAATGAAATATTTATTTAATGTGTTAAAAAACTTAATTAAAAAATAAAATTGTAATTACAAAGATAGTTGACAATCTTATAATTAAAAGAAATATACCTTTTTCAATTTTGTTCAACGTATCAAAATTGTTTATAACATATAAGTTTTTACATATTCGATATAATATGTGACGAAAGTTCACAAGACCTTACGGCCGCGAGGTAAAGCACGCGTTTTCCACCCGAAAGGTCCCTGGTTCGAACCCGCTCTACTACTTTTTTTATTTTTACGCTACAAGGCCTAGTTTCGATATCTACCACCGGTGCGCCACCGTCTATGCGAAGTTCCATGCTAGAAAAATTGTATAGGCGGCCAATGGGAGTGAGACCTGGTCAGATGACGAGGAAACACCTGAGCTGGCACCCAACGCCTTCAATAGACGTCGGGACTTTGGACCCCGATCAGATGTATCGTGCACCAGTCCCGTATACACGCCGTTAATTTTTTGTGGATGTTCTGGACGACATTCTAGTATTTTGGTAGCGAAGTTGGCAACCCTCCAATCGCAATATCACTACCTTTTTTCTATTCTCGATTTTAATAACAAATAAACACTGATATGTAACACTTCCAATATAATTGTTGGCATTTTCCCTAAAATTTCTTCATCGATTTCACATGAATTCGATAAATAAGATGTTTAACCGTATGACCCTTGAAGGGAAAGAGGGGTATAGGAAAGAAATTATATTAAAATAGCACTTGGACATCGTTTACCTGACTTTTCAATCCTTCACACAATTTGTGACCAAATTTCACCTTACCAATCGTAAAATCACCTAAAAACACGTTGTATATGCTCTTTGACTAAAATCGTGTGAAAAGTATTCGAACAATTCCAAATTAACTAAGTAATCGAAATATGTCACCATCCAACTTAAATGTTTAATTTATTTTAACTATACTCAAATAGATATAATACACTTGGTGTACTTATGCTATACACTTAATGTACTTATGTCTATGTCCTGTGAATGGCCAATACTATAAAATTAAATCGAAAACATAAAAATAAAAATTATATTACCACTATTTTCATAAAAAAATATTTTATATGATTTTTATTTTTAATGAAAAAGCAAAAGTTGTTTTCATGCAATAAAATTAAAAGACAAGGTTTTCTGAACTGCCTTGATATAAAATAAATCAGAATTCCTTAAATATTTTTGTTACTTATATTAGTCTAACTAAATCCTTTTAATGCGGCCGGAATTGGAACTAATTTAAATCTGTGTTAGTATATTTATTTCTTTCACATATCGTCAAAACTGCTTGATAGTTTCTGTCTAAAAAGTATATCATCATATTTTCTCATTAGTGATATTTTTTTGAGTCTTCAGGGCAGAGGTGGCGCCACTAGGGGGGCTGGGGGGGGCTGTAGCCCCCCCGTCGGGCATGCCAAGCCCCCCCGTCGGGCAATATTCTGAAGTTCGTCGGGGGAAAGCGTTATTTTAATTGTTAAAACCAAATTTTAATGAAAGGTTGAGTCGAATTTGCTTTTTTAATGAAATGAATCTGGGCCATAAACCTGATAGATGTTATGGTTAAAACCATAATTGGTTAATTTTTAATTCCTCTTTTATTTAATTTAATTTCAGACTCCCCTAATTGTATTAATTAATTTATGTAATATTGATGTATCCTATTTAATTGTCAAACTTGTACTTGGGAACCTGCACTTTTGATTCCATTTAAGCCCAAACGTAAATTTCCCCCTTTTTCATAACCCCCTAAGAGCTTTTTAGTTGTAAATGGGGTGATAACCCCTGTCTGAAGTCTTTTCCACCCTTTTGGGTCCCCACATCGGCCTCTCCTCCTGTATCATGTTACACATCTGGGGTCTGGTATGTCAGTTTGACTTCGTGTTTTTGAGACCGTTTTACGTACTGGTCTGGAATTGTGTTTAACTGTAACCGAAGTGGTAATTTTAAATTCTCTGATTGGCTGAGAGGAAAATTGATGTGCTAGTTTTGAGGGATCTGGCAAGGAGGTTTTGGCGATTTATTGGCAAGCGCACCTTTTGACGAGACTTTTTAACGCATCTTTCGAAGCCACAAGACGTACAGGAGTATAGCTCCCGTCTTATAAACGCGGACCGTGTGTCCTTTTTCAAAACCCGATGGGTTAATCTCGTGCAATAGCCGCCGATGCTGATGCGGGGTTAGAAGAATTATTTAACCGCCGCCACCAACCTCAACGATTCTCGAGAGTCGCCCATTCCAGTAGATGTTGCCGGGTTAACGGCAATAACCCCAGCCACCCATCGACGTAGCACCCAGAGGGATGTTCCCGTCCTCTGCCGTTGCCTCTGATGTCAGCCCTGGACGCCTCCCCCATCACCCGTCAGGCCCTTGATCCTCGCCCAGAGAAGGTCCCATCCACCAACCACCTCTGAACTGGATTTCTCTGCTGGACGACCACCACTGGCTGACGCCTTTTGACCGACCACCTCTGAAGCTGACATCGGAGTTGACACTCCGTCGAAGGATGTGCCAAGTACCACCCCCCTTTTCGTCCACCTCCCAATCTTGGACACTTAGTATGGCCGTAGCGGCTTGGCCATGTTTTCTTTTTTGGGGGGCACTCGTATTGTATTCGCCTTGATCTCCTGCCACATCTCTCTCGACGAAATCAGCTGAAGGTAGTAATTTTTAATTTTAGTTTACCCTCCCCCTTTTAAATTATTTAGTTTTAACTTGTTTGGCTTTTTGTAAGGTTCTTAAGTGTTCCGTTCCCTTTTTAATTGTGTTTTAAATAAATTTGTTTTCTTTTGGTCACAATTTTTAGTCTTGTGTTTTTTGTCTGTTCTAAACTATACGATCACGCCAGGTAAATTCTTAAAATAAACAACGATTAATATTATCGTTCTTCTTTTCTTTCTTTTAATAGTAGGTTTTATTTAACCCGTATTAAGTAACTACAACAGTGGTGCCGTGACCAGGATACGAACCTGGGTTATTGCGGCATAGCTAGGCCTAACTTCAGCGATGTTTCGCCGACCGGAGATGTGTCGCGATGTTTGTTTACATTTGTGTTGTGTTCTTTCTTTTTGTGTTTAGGGATTTAATTGTGAACTTTAATTGCTTTTAATTTGTGTTTGAGGATTATTAATTGATTATCTTAAGTTTAATGGAGTTATGAAATTATTATTTTTGAGTTAAGAATTTGATAATCGGTTTGTTTACATACAAATTGTAATGTTTTAAGAGTTGTTTAAAGTTTTGCCTTGATCAAGTGTTTTGACCCTTTTGAGTAATGTTTGTGGAACTGCCTAATTTTGAATTTAGAGTATTGTTTTAAGAGAGAAGTTTAATTTTTTTTATTGGAAGGTTATTTTTGAGTAATGAAATTTTTAGAGTTAGGAATTGAGAGAGAAATTGCTTGGTGCAATTATGTGAGTTATGAGTTAAATTACCTTCAATAAATTTTAGTTTGTTAATTTTGTGATTGATTATTGTGTATTTTCTGGATATTTGTATTTTTGGTCATGTTATAGAAGTGTCTTGACCTAATCGTGTGATTTAACGTCTAATGACTTTCATACAACCTGGGACATTCATTTTCTATTGTTCTTTTGAACGTTTGACCACTTGCTGGTTTTGTTTTTGGACACTTGATATTAAATTTTGGGTAAAATAGTTGTTGGTACATTAAAATTGTATTTCTGTGTAGTAGAGAAAATAGTGTAGTGTACGCCCCAGAGAGGTCTCTTAGAAAGAAGAGAAGTACTACCTATTAAGTGTTTTTATCGTGTCATTGTATTTCTGTGTATTTTGTACTACCATCGTTCCCCACTTTTTAAACTTGTGGTCACTTCACAAATGATCTTAAGTTGTCTTCGTGCCTGAAGCCCTCTCCGGCTTGCCCAATTTACTTGTATTTAGATTTTTGCTGTGTTCTTTTCACTTGTTGTATTCAATAGCAGCTAGGTCTGTTTCTGCGAGTAACTTTCCCCCTTCCAACTTTCGTTTACCGTGTGATTTTAAGCTGGTCTTGGGTCACATGTTTTTTTTTTTGGTTGGTTGTTTGTTTTAGCGCACATTTAAATTTACCCTTCTTCCTTGCTCGCTTGAACTTTCCTGTTTGTGTTTGAATGCATTTATTTAGGTTTTTAATTTTAACAAGGTATTTTCTTACCTGTACAACCCTTTGAGCTGGTTGTTTTGCTGTCATCTTTATTGATATGGGTTTTTCTAAACTGATTGTTTACATTTGAAGTGTGGTCAAATACTTTTCTTCTTGGAGTAAGTTCTGATTTTTAATTTTTGTTTTATAATTGTTTAGGGTTGCCATCCTCAGACTTAAATTGTTAATTCTCGGTTGATTTTAGCTTGTAACTATTTAATCATTTTTTAGTTTTAAGATCATTGTTGACTATCTGTAATAGCATTGTTTGATAAGATTGATTTGCTTGTAATTTTTTTGCTTAAAACCTAAATTGCTTCAAGGACTCTAACTAAGCAATAGGTTGAATTTAATGTTGTATTTCTGATTTAATTAATTGTTAATATATTTTAGTTACTGTAGGGCTTCTAATTTTAAATGTTTGAGTTTAACTTTTAGATTTTCTCGTCCGGTTAAATCCCATTTGTCTTTGTTATGCTTTGTGTGACCTTATTGTGTTTAGTTTTTAAAGTTTTGCTATAATTGTGAACACCCCATGTAGGGGACGAAGATTTTTGGAGGGAGAGTCTGCTGCTGTTTACTTTTTGACCAGATCTGTGTTTTTATTCTTGTGAAAAAAAAAGTTAATTCTTAACTTTTTTTAAGAGGTACGCGTAGGGAATGTTATGGTTAAAACCATAATTGGTTAATTTTTAATTCCTCTTTTATTTAATTTAATTTCAGACTCCCCTAATTGTATTAATTAATTTATGTAATATTGATGTATCCTATTTAATTGTCAAACTTGTACTTGGGAACCTGCACTTTTGATTCCATTTAAGCCCAAACGTAAATTTCCCCCTTTTTCATAACCCCCTAAGAGCTTTTTAGTTGTAAATGGGGTGATAACCCCTGTCTGAAGTCTTTTCCACCCTTTTGGGTCCCCACATCGGCCTCTCCTCCTGTATCATGTTACACATCTGGGGTCTGGTATGTCAGTTTGACTTCGTGTTTTTGAGACCGTTTTACGTACTGGTCTGGAATTGTGTTTAACTGTAACCGAAGTGGTAATTTTAAATTCTCTGATTGGCTGAGAGGAAAATTGATGTGCTAGTTTTGAGGGATCTGGCAAGGAGGTTTTGGCGATTTATTGGCAAGCGCACCTTTTGACGAGACTTTTTAACGCATCTTTCGAAGCCACAAGACGTACAGGAGTATAGCTCCCGTCTTATAAACGCGGACCGTGTGTCCTTTTTCAAAACCCGATGGGTTAATCTCGTGCAATAGCCGCCGATGCTGATGCGGGGTTAGAAGAATTATTTAACCGCCGCCACCAACCTCAACGATTCTCGAGAGTCGCCCATTCCAGTAGATGTTGCCGGGTTAACGGCAATAACCCCAGCCACCCATCGACGTAGCACCCAGAGGGATGTTCCCGTCCTCTGCCGTTGCCTCTGATGTCAGCCCTGGACGCCTCCCCCATCACCCGTCAGGCCCTTGATCCTCGCCCAGAGAAGGTCCCATCCACCAACCACCTCTGAACTGGATTTCTCTGCTGGACGACCACCACTGGCTGACGCCTTTTGACCGACCACCTCTGAAGCTGACATCGGAGTTGACACTCCGTCGAAGGATGTGCCAAGTACCACCCCCCTTTTCGTCCACCTCCCAATCTTGGACACTTAGTATGGCCGTAGCGGCTTGGCCATGTTTTCTTTTTTGGGGGGCACTCGTATTGTATTCGCCTTGATCTCCTGCCACATCTCTCTCGACGAAATCAGCTGAAGGTAGTAATTTTTAATTTTAGTTTACCCTCCCCCTTTTAAATTATTTAGTTTTAACTTGTTTGGCTTTTTGTAAGGTTCTTAAGTGTTCCGTTCCCTTTTTAATTGTGTTTTAAATAAATTTGTTTTCTTTTGGTCACAATTTTTAGTCTTGTGTTTTTTGTCTGTTCTAAACTATACGATCACGCCAGGTAAATTCTTAAAATAAACAACGATTAATATTATCGTTCTTCTTTTCTTTCTTTTAATAGTAGGTTTTATTTAACCCGTATTAAGTAACTACAACATAGAGCGAATTCCGACAAGCAGCTCACAATCCCGACAAAACTATAATTCCGACTGACCAAAATTCCGACAGCCTGTGGTGGCCGAATGGTTTGGAGTTCGGACAAGTACTCGATAGGCACAATTTTTATCTCTAGCTTGTGTGTAGCGATTTAGTAATCGGAGAGTTGTCAAATCCGTTCCTTTCGACACCAAAAAATATCCACCGCGTATAAGGGACTGGTGCACCCGGGTTAATCTGATTGTGGTCCAATGTCTTGACGCTTATTGAGGTCACCGGATGAGTTGATCTCATCTGACCGTGGTTCAAAAATACGATCAAACAGTGTTCTCGGGTCTTTTCTTCTATACAAACCTTGATCCTTCGCCAATAACCCCCCACTGTGCAGCTCAAGTTCAATGTTAATTCAACCAACCTATTCTAAAAAACTAAATTCTCGACAATACAGTAATCCTATATAACCAAATTCTATAAATCAATATTTATTATTTTAGATAAAATTGTCAGTATTTTTATTATTTTATAGCTTTTTATACAAGGTTATGTATAAGGGTTACACACACACAAGTATACTATAGATATATTGTTATCATAACTACAATTACATTATTTGCTACATATTTTACAATAAAAAGCAACCCCAAAATTTCAAACTAGAACCCATGTTTCAAAATATCACCATTAAAAAAGTGTAATATTATTCCAAATCATAAACTAAAGAAATATATGATCATATAATTAAAACATCATGTCATCATGCACACGATATTTCATCACGCATATAATTGATTTTGTGCCAAAAAAACAATCGCGATTTATTAAAACCACGCGGCGAAAGTATTTTTAAAAACTTTTATTAAGTCGGCCATCAATAAGAATTTCAATGAAACTATTGCTCATACTCAGTGGCGGATTTAAAGAACGGTAAATACGCAATTAGACAATGCCATTTGGGTCCCTGCAAAATCAGTCAGAAGAAAAAATAAGGACTTGAGAAAAAAATATACTTTAAAAGTTTTAGGAAGTAAAGTGGTTTAAATGAATTTGTCAATTTATATCATTAATGAATTTATTTTATAAAAGGAAAACTTCAAAAAGTTAGCATGTGTGTCGAAACTGTGCATTAACGAAATTATTTTGTGATCGTTCAAAAATTGAAGAACACGATTCAAAATTTTATTTAAAGTAAAAGATTTCATGTTAAAAATTATTTCCTTTTTTAAAAATGTTCTTTTACGACCCAACATAAATCTTAACAGTGCTTATTTCACATGCTATATTTTTTTCTTCTTCTGTTGCATTTTTTTGAGCGTATAAGCAGGATATGATTTAGAAAGTTCAGTACTATAGGCCCTACATCACTGAAGAGGGCCCTCTCGTAAAAATAGTCTCGAAAAATTAAAAATATCGCAAAATAAGTTTATTATTAATTTAAAACACGACTTAATTCTCACTTTTTTGGATAAATTGCTGAAAATTGCATTAATAATAATAACAATTTTGTCAAGTATTCGCCGGGCCCCAAATCAGTCCCTGCGTATGAGACACGAGTCATTTTGTTTTAAGCAAAGAGCAGAGCCACAGCTCAGACGTGAAACCACAAACGAAGGCCCTATTCAGACAGCAGTAGCCAGAAGCGCGTTGCCGCAAGCTTGATTATTTGTATTTGGGGAGTGACGATCCCTATCATCTCCCAGCTATCCAAAGAGTAGGTCTATGGTCCTGGGGACAAAGCATCCCCCGTTGTAAAAGTTTAACCTTGAAGAGGTCAGCTACCAGCTTTGGGTAGACAAAATCGCCTTCGGGGTGTTGGACTGTTTTTCGAAGAGGGTGGAGGTATATATGTATATGTATAGCGCGCCGCTGGCTCCTCTAAAAAAAAGAGATTGGGCAGTGAATGGTCAGCTACAGGGCCGTCTCGACTCTCGAGAGTAAGTGTACTTGTAGAAGTAAGATTATGGTCCAGTTCTATTTTGTCGTTGGTGACAGGCAAAACGTTTTTTTAAAGAGGAAAATTGTAGTGTGTTAACATTTCATTTAGATTTCAACTGTGATACTAATTCGGAAAGGTGAGATGTCTTAATAATTCTAGTGAAAAAAATTCTTATAATATTTTTATTTGTGCCTGTGACTACTTAATATTACATTTTTCAAAAAGAAGTCCAACCGTTTATTGATTTTTATGTTTTCCGTATTTAGAAGAACCAAACTAGTTTTGTCATTACTATTTCTGTATAGAAGATTTATTTAGCCAATAAATTGTTTCGTCGTATGAGCTAGGTTTAGAAATGACCCTTATTTCAATTTTTATTGCCACAAATTTTGTGCAATTTCAAACTATTTGAAATGTAAGAATAAAATATAATTATGGGAAACCCTTTTTTATCATTAAAATTTTTTTCGTATATTGTTATATTTAAAAAATCAATTCAGAAGAAATCAGGTCATATTCTGACGATGCAGTCATGGTTCAATACGGCGGTCCTAAATTAAAAATGGGCAATCGTAAATCCATTAAATTGTCAATTAATCCTACTAGCTAAACGTCTATAAAATAAGGTATCAGGATAGGAACACCATTTTATGCTTATAAGAGGTTTGATTCCGACATTATAACTCAGTTGCAAATGACAATTTTTATCTCGTTTGATAAGAAATTAGGCGTATAAATAAAAATAAAATACTGCAGACCTTTAACGTAATGAAGTTCTCCAATACATATAACTACTGCTGCAGCTCTATTCTCTGAAAAGAATTTAATAAGGAAATAGCTCTCAATAGAAAAATTCTTTCATAGAAATAGTCTCAATTTCGTTGCTAGCGATACAGCCTTTTATAAGTATTTAAAAGCGTTCTCACTGTTTATAGATTTAAAAAAAAAACACTAAATTAGATGACAGAAAAAATCGCTAAAACATTGCACCGTTTTACATTGAATTGCTACCAACAAAAAATTAATTAATTTTTATTAAAACTACTTGCAAAATGTAGTGATTTATTACATTTCCTTTTAATTTCACTATTACTTACTTTTTATTTATTTTATTTGTTGCCTTCTCGCCGTCCCTTCTTTGAACAACCCAACCTCTTCAAATGGTTACATTTATAAAGGTTTTGAAAACATTATGAGTACGATTTGTACAGTTTTTTTTTGGTACTTATCTTTTCTCCATGATTGCAACTCAGAATATTCAGAACACTACAATTATTTAATAATTAATATATAAATATTATAAGCCTTTTGTTTCAAATATTTATCTCAACAAATTTATTTCGTTATTTATGAATATTTTATACGCTTATATGCACATTTTACGTCGGGGATATTAGCCCCCCTGTCGGGGAAATCTAGCCCCCCCGTCGGGTAATTCCTAGCGCCACCACTGCAGGGTTTACGAAGGTCATGGCTCCGGAAGAGCCTTCGCCTGCAGTATGAGTTTACCATTGCAAATATGAACTTTGAAGGGGGCATCTCAGTTAAAGCAGGGTTCTATCAACTGGCATAACTGTTGAACAGGGGGAGTATTAGGCATGTTGTTAATTCTTCAGGATTTTTTTTCTTGTTCATGATTATATATATATATATATATATATATATATATATATATATATATATATATATATATATTTAACATTATTAAATTATGGAGGTTATCAGGATGCATTCTTTTGTCTCTGTTGTAAATAAAAACGATTGCCGCTGTCGGGGAAATTAAACCGTCTTCTCCAGAGAGTTGTAATGTTAAATAGAGAGCGCCTTCAATACCAGACTCTCGTAAGGCCGCGGTGTCAACATTGAAAAGAAAAACCCACATCACGTGGTTTTAGCGCTGCCACATTTGGCGTTCAGACATCTGCAGGAGTTTCAAATTTGGCGCACTCTCTTCTCATTTGTGATAAGGAGTTCTGTCCGTATTCAACATATATGTACGTATTTACTTATTTTCAATATACGCTAAATATTTCCTCTTCATTAACGAAACGAAAATATTTTATTTGTGTTCAATACTCGAAGAAGCGAAACTCTTTATATTTCTCAAGTTTTATTGTTTATATTTTCTTATTGAAGTATACAAAATAACAATTGAAAGAACTTCGCTTATGGTAAATTTTTTACATAAAAACGTAATGCAATTATTTCAAAACTACAAAGTAAGAAAAATCCTTAATATATCTGTTAAACTCCCTTAAATTGTGCCACTCGTTCAAAAAAAACTATATTTAAATACAAAATTAAACACAAAACCATATTACAATACTTCGATCTCGTTTAATTCTGAAAGTCGCCAAGGCCTGCCAAGTAATATTGGCGCATGAATGAATTGGCATTTCCACATATCACGTGGTTTCAATGATGGACACACGGAAATCAGCATTTTTATTCCTCTATTTGTATCATTACTCTATGGCAGGGGTCGGCAACCTATTGAAACGGAAGAGCCAAAAGTTACAATTTACAAAATTTCCCAATTTTTAAAGAGCCACTAAAATTTTTAGTTTCAATAATATAGTATTTGCTTATATATATTTGATTTTTGATTTAAAATAAACGGCATTAAAAACGGAAAAATATTTATTCATATAAAAACACAAATATAGATAATTGCTTTGCATGCCGTTTGAAAGTTTGATTAAATCTTGCTTATAACTTGGTTATTTTAAGTTTAAAGCACAACTCTAGATTTTCATTTGTTAGTTGACTTCTAACTTTACTTTTTATTATATTCATGCAAGAGAACGGTTGCTTGCACGAATATGTCGACCTGAAGATCGTTAGCACTCCATTTGCTAACTTCTTCACGTCACTGTAGCATTTTGGAAGACTATTCCATGCGTCGAATATGAGGGCCTCAACTCGCGAAATTTCTTTTAGAGCTGTCCACTTGGGCTGCGCGATGTGCATGCATTTCTGGACCTTCAACTCTTCCAACTTGCTCTTGAGTTCTGTGAACTTGCCACTCCACAAGTCTTTGGTTTTCATATCTAGCAATTGCATTTAGAGCGATCCAGCATCAATTCCAAATGGCTCAATGTTGATCTCATTTGTATTTGTGTTGAGAGGATTTACCATGAACGCGAGAGTACTTTTGTTTGTTTTGAATTGTTCGAATCTCTCAGCGAATCCACCCTTCATTTTTTTTAAAGCTATGCTGAAGTAATTCGTTTCAATAGTTGCATTGGTCTCATCGCGATATTGCTTCACATTTTTAAAATGAAGTAATGTACCGCTCTCCATGTCTTCAACAAAAATAAGTAAAATAAGTAAATCTTAAACTGATTTTTTTTTTAAACAAACTACTTCTTCAAGCAAGGCGTAGGCTAGATTGCCCTTTCCTTGCAGTTTTAGATTTTTTGTGGTTTCATGTGGTATCCACCGATACCACAATGAAACTAATTGTGGCGATTTGTAATTAACGATTATGAAAATAGAAGCTATTGAGAAGTTAGGTACTTAAAAATATATTTTCTTATTTGTTAAAGGTTTGGATAATAAATTATTAATTTTTTCGTATGGAACTATGGAGAGCCGCAACTTTACATCAAAAGAGCCGCAGGTTGCCGACCCCTGCTCTATAGTCTTCTCATTTTCATATTTTCATTTATCTCAAAAACCAGATATCGGAAGATTATGAAATTCACTGAGTTTGCTTAGAAATATCCCGGAAATACAATGAGAGTAGTCTTTTGAATAAAATTTAGTTTATATTAAAGTTGACAAATACTACTAGTTTCATTATGTGATATATATGTGAACTACGAAAATTTTAAATTCAATTGTTTTCATTAAAAGTTGCAATTTAACTGACTTATTATATATGGAGCCAAACTCGAGATAGATTACTTGGGTGATCGATTTTTATAATTTTTTTAAATCGAACTCTCCTGGGGTCGGAAAATTTGTGTATTTCTATCAATGGTTTGCAAAAAAAAAATCAAAACATATTTTGATCACCCGCCAGGACCTCCAAAATTTTAAATTTTAGTAATAATTTCATATTTTTATATATAAAGTATTTTCTTATCCGATTTTGATTTGCCTGTACTGAAAATAATAATATAAGATATGATAAAATGATATAATAAGATCCTCAGTTTGTAAAAAAAAAAACTAACATCGCATGATATTTAGTTTGGGGCACATCATGTCGCCTCAAAGTCTGGGTCTTTGTTAAAATAACCCATTTCAGTTATTTTAGGGCGATTGAGGTTTTTGGTTGCCATAGCGGAAAGTGTTTCACCCTTACCTCCATGGTTCAACCTGTATGTGTTATTCTCAACTCGTATTGCCGAAACCGCTTGATCAATGAAGGCAAAATAGAACCAAACCATCAAAGATTTTGTTAGTGTAATTGATTATATTAGCATAATTAAAATATGGCAAACTCGCATGACATTTGGTTTAACGCTATTGGTTTCTTTAATAAGAAGGTGTTTAGAGGATTTGAAAAATGTTAAACCCGATTGATTTTTTTAAGATTTTCTTTTTATTTAACTAACAGAAAATATTACAGGAAATATTGCTAAATATCTGAGCGCTCTAATGCTTTGGTTGTTTTATCATATTATCCCCAGATTAGCCATAATTATTTTTTAATTCTCGGTAGATTCGACATACATTCCATTTTTTCACCTATCACAATATATTTTTGCACACAACTAAAAGACCCCATTGACGACCTTAATAGCTGGGACATATATCAGGTAAATGTGGCATATATCATGTAAAGGTGGCATATATCATGTCAATGTAGCATGTCATATATCGGTCAAACAAAGAGAGCATTAAGATTTCGTATTAAGGAGCACCAAGCACATACTGTTAAACAAGAAATAAATAAGTAGTCCTTCATTGCCAAACACTCTTGGATTTGGTTTGGTTTTGGTTAAATAACGTCGCACTAGAGCTGCACAGTGGGCTATTGGCGACGGTTTGGGGTCTATCTCGAAGGAAATACCCGGGAACACATACACATTCACACACACATTTATACATGCACCTCGTTATTTTAGAACCATGGTCAGATGACGAGGAAACACCAGAACTGGCACCCAACGCCTTCAATAGACGTCGGGACTTTGGACCCCGATCAGATGTATCGTGCACCAGTCCCGTATACACGCCGTTAATTTTTGCGGATGTTCTGGACGACTTTTCTAGGATTTTGTAGCGAAGCTGGTAACTCTCCGATTACAAGATCACTATTTTTTACTTTTCTTTGTCAAGTCCATCGCCTGGCATCGAACCGGGAACCTTCGTATTCCCAGCTGACGCCTTTAACCGCTCGGCCACGGAGGCCCAAACACTCTTGGGAACATAATCATATTATATATATTTTTCTAACCCACATTTAATTTCCAAACCCAAATCTCCAGTTGAACTTGACTTCCTGGAGGCGTTTCATATTTTTAGCAATATTGATTCGATTGTCAATGAAACATTTGCGGTCCCAGTATTTCCCGTTTGTTAGCACACAACAGTTAACTCCAACCGATTGAGATAGTTTTTGCGATTGATTTTTATTGCGTATTTTAACGTTGTATTTATATATCAATAAAAATATATTGTTTCGCTGTTAGTACAAGGGCAATCCACTAAAGGACCATGATATATTTCCAATAACAAAAACAAGTGAATACCTAAAGTGTATCACGTCTGTATTTAAACCTATTCAAATAAAATCACTACTAAAATGTCTTTTAAAACAAAAATATTTATGACATGAAACAACTACAATTGACAAATAAATACTTTTTGTTTCGGGCAATCTGTTAAATCGTGTGGGAATAGAAAAAAAAGTTTACAAAAATTACTTCGAAGTTTAAGTAATCAATTGTTTGCCCATTCCTTTTTCTCTCAAAATTACATTTCCTTTTCCTTTGGGGGATTTGAGAAAGAAGAGTAGACGTAAGAATGCGTAAAAGAACAACCTGAACTTTTTTACCTGTTACTTAAAATATTGGGAACGGGTTGTTCTTGTATTCGACTAAAACCTTGTGGTTTCACCAAAATTATTCTTATATACTTTTTTTAGTCCAAAATGGTACAGTGGGGTCGGATCTGACCCAACGGTACATTTTCCCGCTACATTATTGTGCGACAGAGTTCCTAAATCAATCAAATTCTTAACGTTTACTTTACTAACTACTAAAACTAAGCATATAAATAAATAACATAATAGAACTATTATATACAACACTTCGTCTTAATTATTAAATATTATTTCGTATCAATATATATTATATACACTGTAAAAAAAGTACTTAAAAATGAGTACCTGAACATACTTGTTTTTCTCTGAGTATAATTGCATCGTAAATGAGCGATGACGTACTCAAATTTAAGCAACCATACTTTCTAAAAATAAGCATTGTGATTTAATATTGCTTTTTTCAGCTTCTATTCAAGCCATCTTAACAAAGCGACCTGACAAACTTAAAATAGTTGTTCAGTAGATGGTTTTCCACATTATTTGATTTCGATTGCTTAAATGGAAACTGAGTTATTACAATTCAATTATCTTATTTCCCATGCTTTAGGAACATCTTTTTAACATTTATTCTATTTATAACTTCTTCACGTCGCCCTCGTAGTACAACGGAAAAGGCACTGGACAGCGGTGCCTAAGAATATGGGTTCGATTACCGGAAAGTGTTGGTTGTAATTGTCGATATTTATTGAAAGTGATTTTCGAAGGCAGCCTATGTAGGCAAGTCAAATTCAAAAATGAAACTTATGTATTCGGAGCTATGATAAGCTTCGAATGTAACCAAAAATGAGTACATTTTACTTATTTTTGAATACTTATTTTTAATAGTGCATATTTCTCCTCAAACCACCATACCGTTTGAGGGTTAACAATCGAGTGTACTATATATATAAAGCGAGTGGATACAGATGCAAAATAAGAAGATTCGTCCACTACAGCAAGTACAGCCGGGCTGCACCTAAATTCATTAGAGTATTTTAAAATTAAAATAATATATTTTACTGATTTTCTTAAATGAAGATTATAATTGAAAATGAAATTTCTACGTTAGTAAACAAAATCTCCGATAAATAGCATGCCTGTTACCGTAATGCACAATTCAGGAGGGGAAAAAACTCCATTCAATCAAAACTGCAGCCGAAAAGCGAAATATCGGCTGTATCGTTGTCATGGCAACCTCTGCGTAGTATGGAGATTCACCCCCCCCCCCCTCATGGTAATGCACTGCATTTGTGAGAAGGTACAGCCGAAATGAATTTTCCTGTTTTAGCTGCACATGAGATTCGATAAGCTGATAGGGTGTGTGAAACATGAACTTACGAGAATATCCCCTAACGGAAATGGTTTTCGTGTCTTTCTGGTCTGGTTTCGTGTCTGGTTTCTGTGTGCTGTTGTTTCAGGACATGGTTCTGCCGTTGTGTCGTTACTTAAGTTAATATTAAAATGAACCGATTCGCATGTTTAACAGAAAGGAGGATTGCTTTAATTTTCAAAAAATAAGTGTTTTATATATTTTTTTGCATGGTATCATTTCGTAAAAAATGAAAGGGAATTTCGATTTGAGTATTAAATAATAAAGAATTTCCGTTCATGTGTGGTTTGTGGAAAATAAGGGGAGGGGGATTCACATCAAGGATAGTGGAGACTATATATAGAAGGTGTGCTCGTTTTTCGCTTTTTGAAAGTGGGCAAGGAAAGCATATTTTTGACGTAATTTTTGCTCTGCCTTATTATGGGTTTTTGATCATTCTCATTGGCTGTGTGTTTCAAGCATTGCTACTTAGGTTCGATCCCCGGTTGGGTAACAACTGGTGATTTAATTTTTAATTAGCAAAATAATGTAAATATCTGTAAATAATTGTGTTTAGGTAGCCTCACTACTAATCCGTCCTTGTTTTGTTATGTCCCCGTATTTTATTTGATTGAAATTGTAACTCATTTAATATGTCGAATACAAATGCATTGACCGGATGGTTTCGACCCCCATTTTACTCTTTCAAAATTCATGGACATGATCTCGTGGCAGCTAATATTATTTTAATACGCCTAATTTATTAAGCAAAGCTTTTGCAATTTTTACATACTAAATGCAATCCTTAAAATATAATTTAAACTCATAAAATATAGTAAATACTAAATAAAAATAGCGAATATCATTTTTAAATAGTTCACAAAAAACGAATAGATGGCAGCACGTCACGAACCATTGGTTCAAAATGGCTGCAATTAATTTCGAGATATTTTAATAACTAAACTACTCTGCAAATCGATTCAAATTGTGTTTTGAAGCAAATTTTAACTGTTTTCTTTTAAATAAATTCATGATTAGTTACAAACAAGAATTCTTGTTAATTTAAGTTTGCTCTGTAGACCCTAAAACGACTGTACAAACAAGAGCATTAGACACGCCCACAGAAGGCGAAAGTAGGCGTCACTATGACGTCAAAAATTTGCTTTCCCTGCCTTCCGTCAGACAGCGCGAGAACGAGCACACCTTATATATATATATATATATATATATATATATATATATATATATATATATATATATTCTTCACTATCCTTGGATTCACATGATTTCGGCTGCACTAACATTTTAGACACGGGCCGCCACTGTTCTGAATACGAATAGGACAAAGAAGAAGCTCAACTGGATACGTTGTAATGTGTACTCATTATTGAGTAAACTGTACATATACCATGTGAGACAAGACACAGAGCAGATGGTATGAAGGTATTCAACTATCCACTTCTTTTTCTTTGTGATGCCTCCAGAAACTGCAGGAATTACAGTCATCAACGTGATTGGTCGGTTCCCTCCAGATCATGGACACAGCAACTGGCATTGCTTTATTTGTGCCATTAAGCCACTGTGAAATATCTACTGCGCAAGTGCGGCAACATAAGTGTGGGGCCCAGTCTTTGTCCTGGTCGCCTGTCTTGCAAATAAAATACAAATAATACGCTTTCTTAACTATTTCACTGATGGTATTTTTCTGTTCAGCAACTGTCCGTATCTCTACAACGAAAGCCAATCCGCTTTTTTTAACCGACGGAACAGCGCGCCAACCAAAACTCCAAAATAAAACCGCCAGAAATTTTAAATTAAAACCGCCAAATCGCGCGCCATGTCGAGAGGTTATAGATTCGACTGTTATGTATTTATTTATGTATGTTCGTGCAGGATTTCGGTTCTAATTCAGATATTTGTAATTTTTTTTTTTTTTTGGATAGGGGATATTTTACTTGGGAGCATATTTGAATAAAATATCCGGTTATCCGGCATTTAACTATCGGGAATTCTCAATGTACCGGGCAGTTTGAAAAAAAACATTGTCCGATTTCGAAAATTCTTTTTTTTTTGTTGGATAGAGAAAAATCCACTTAGACAACATCTGTATAAAAAATCGGTTATCCAGCTGTTATATATCCGGAAATGTGGATTAACCGGTGTTTTTTAAACAATTTATCCCATTTAAAAATATTTTCATTGTTTAACAGAAGTTGTACAACAATGACATTTCGTTTAACCAGCATGTATTGGCATTGATAGGGATTTTTTTTACAATATACGTTGTTGAGCACAAGTTGCTACTTGAATTTCTTAATGAATAATAATAGGGGGCAAAGCCCCTGCTAAATTAAAACTAAAAAGTGAAAAATAAAATAATCTTTCTAAAATTTCTAAAATAATCTCTTTCTAAAATAATCTTTCTTCTCTTTTATACTTAGTATAACTTTTTGAAGTTGGTGCCAATTTACAAAAATCATACCTAAATTTCGGCGCCGATTTCAAACAGTTGTAATAAGTATAAAATTGACCTTAAATAATTCAATTTTTTCAATGCATTCGTAAAATTAAAAATTATTTTTTAATTTTTAGCGCATTTTTCTTAAAGTCGGTTTCCCTTTTTTTCAGAAATATTATTTTATTATAAGGTGGTATTCGTGTTCCACGCGTTGACATAATTTCAGGGTCATCATATCTTTCATCTAAGAAGCAATTCCACTGTTGACCATTGTTATTGGACAGTCTAATGAATTAAGTCACTAAGTTACTAAGACTAAGACTAAGTCACTAAGTTACTAAAACTCGCACCACAAGGCCAATTGATAGAGAGATCTAGTTGCCTAGTAATCGAAATTGATGTTAGTCTTTTTTTTTTTTTTTTTTTAATCTTTTTGACTTACCTCAGTGGGCAGGCAACCAGTGGCAGATTCCATAGAAAGGGCACAGGTGGCAAAACTTCCGAGGGTTAAGTTTTTAATTATTACGTCACGCATCCTTGGGGGAAGGGGGGTTATCATTCGTGACTGTACACTGTTAAAAATTGTTACGATCTTGCACCAAAATTTGGTACTCATCTAGCTGTAACCACCATTTCACGGTGCTACCACGGATACCATTTAGTGGTGAAACTCTGCACCAAAACTCACAACGTTGCATAAAACTCAAAATTCGAGTTTTCTTAGTATTTTAGTAGTAGTATTTATGTAGCAAAGTTGGCAACCCTCCGATCGCAAGATCACAATTTTTTATTTTTTATTTGTCAAGTTTACCGATTGGGCTCGAACTAGGAATCCTATAATTTATAGCTGCACGCCTTTATCCCCTGGGCCGCGAAGGCCCTTGTTTGTCTTTCTTGGAGGGGATTCCTCGGTTTGTTGAGGTAGCGAAAATTTCGACTGCAGTTAAAGCGGTTGAACCAATTATCGATGAAACCTCTGCTTTTTTCCCGATAAAGGATTTTTGCTTCAACCTACTTTCCATCATAGTATGGTGTAATTTGCTGCAGACCTCTGTTTTGCACCAAGATATGGAACATCGTTGAACTTAAGTTTTTAACAGTGTAGAAAATCAAGGAGGAGATCTCAGGGTCTGTGTGACGTAGAAAAACTTTGTAGGTTTTTTTTGTCACTTACTTTCGGAAATTTTGATACAAGTCATTATTTTTTTAATGGGTTAATTATCGAGTACCATCGTACAGTCCCTCCCTTAAATAATAATAACCTTAAAATTTATTAAATAAACATTAAAATTTATTAAATAAACCTTAAAATTTATTAAATAAACCTTAAAATTTATTAAATAAACTTTAAAATTTATTAAATAAACCTTAAAATTAATAAAACCTTAAAATAAATTAGTAAAACCTTAATATCTATAAACTTTATCAATACCTCCCTTAAATAATAATAACCTTAACATCTATTAAAATTATTATACTTATACTTAAATCTATGTTATGGTTTATGGTATCCCGCAGCTACATTTGCGAAGGGTCCTGCGTCTACTAGACACAAGGCCCCCGAGTCTGCTTGTAAATGATTTAGGGGATACTCAGAAATGGGAAATGTAAAAACTATCTTCACAAGGGCCCTGTACCGTAACAAAGAGTTGGCCCGGGGCCGTCGAAGAAGGGCATCTGTCTACACATATGACAAAGGGCAAGAGAATCCAGAACTGCATTGAAATATGAGAGAAACTACAGATAACAAAACTCTGGCGAGAGTTGTTCTCGTGGTGGGAGGACAGTACTAGATATAGCATTAAATTCTTAGTTTTACTAAATAACCACGCCGTTGCGAAATGAAACAGCCAAAACAACAGGTAAAAAATACTGTTCTTAAAGAAATCAGAGAAGAAACTGCTCTTTAAAAAGAACGTTACGGTCACTTTTCGAGAAAGAATTTCGATGGAGGTGCTGCCATGAAAAGAGTTATTTTCTATCGAAATTGGTAACTTAGTTACCGATTTCTAGGAGAAACTTTCGTTTCTCTTTTATAAAAAAATTATTGAATTGTCCCTATCCTTTAATACGATTTTCTTTTCGCGAAATGACTGTTCTTTGACTTGTCACGAAATAAACCTTCAAAATATAGTAGTTCCTTTAAGCATTAAGAGATGGAAGTGCAACTAAATCCTATTTTTCCTAAGCAACTATTCCTAAATCTGATTTTAAAATTAGCAAATGCATATGAAACGAGCGATCTTTAAAAAAAAAAATTATATTATATTTTTACTTACTACCACTTATTTTTATATATAACAATATGAAAATATATATGAAAAACGCTGTTTTTCTCTACGCGGAATGGCAACAGTTTGTTTACTAAATTTTGTTGCGCCCGCATTATTTATATATATATATATATATATATATATATATATATATATATATATATATATATATATATATATATATATATATATATATATATATAACCGTATTTCCTACATTATATAATATTTACTAAAATATGTAAAATAAAAGCCAACTAACTGATAAATTCTCGTGACATAAATTTCGTTATATATATAAATATTATAAATATATAAATATTATAAATATATAAATATTATAAATATATAAATATTATAAATATATAAATATTATAAATATATAAATATTATAAATATATAAATATTATAAATATATAAATATTATAAATATATAAATATTATAAATATATAAATATTATAAATATTATAAATATATAAATATTATAAATATATAAATATTATAAATATATAAATATTATAAATATTATAAATATATATAAATATTATAAATATATAAATATTATAAATATATATAAATATTTCAATATACACCCAACATGCCCCTGAAATCCATTCAATTTCAATGTGGTAAATAGCTGAAACGTATAACGTTGCCAAAAAGAAATCATATAACCACTGAAATATGCCAAACTGGTCGGAAGGCCACCAGTGGAAACTCCCAATCCTTTTAAAACAGAGCTTATGACGTCATACTTCTAAGCCAATCACCAAACTTCCTTTCTGTTGCTGGAACGCTGTGCCGTCGTCTTTGATGTCTTCCAGAATTCCTGTCTTGTCGGAGTTTCGAAGTTAATGCAATGATCGCTTAATCCAATCCTTGTTTCCGGATTCCAACGGAATTAATCGAGCAATTGCATTAAAGTTATTTTCAAAGCTTTTGATCTAATTTCGAAGGCTTTTAAGAAATACACAAAAAAGCATCTATGCAAATCAGCGCGTTCGCTTAAGTGCTTTTTTTTTAAAAGAATTCGACGAAATAAGGAGTTAGAAGGCGTTCGAGAGAATTCAGAATTCTTCTTTCTTGCTTCGACTTTTAGAGGTGTTTATTGAAGAATCGAATCTTTTCCCAAAGTCAGATAAGAGTTTCCTGCCAGTGTTTGTTTTGATTTAGAGTTTATTCCCATTTGGTTTGTCGAAAAGTTTGTTAAGGCTTGAGAATTAATCCTTTTATGAAGCAAGTTCGGATAGGGGAACTCTGCGAACTTTTATTTTGCAAAGCTTCCATTTAATGTTTCTTGAAGAATATGGTACAGAAATAGTTAAGTAAAAGAATAGAATATATTTTTTTATTCTATAAAAGAATTGTTGAAAGCAGACGAATCAGATCAGACCAATTGCATCGTTGTCAAGTAAAAAAAAATTTATTTCCAACTCTATGCACATGATGTCAGTAAACCAGCGGTTCCTAACCTTTACCTAAAATGAGTTAAAGTTCTGACCCCATTTCCTAAAAACACTAAACAAAATTTATTTACTACATATAATTTGGACATTTATAATAAGCTTATTTCACGAAATAAAAATAATTATACATTCTACCATATGAACTTATGAACCTATTTTTAACCTACTTCGGCGCGCCAACTGATACCGCTTTTAGTTTTTTGAGATTTTGAAAGATAGTGATAAGTAGGTAGCCCAAAGTACCCGGAAAAACAAACAAGATAGATAGATAGAATAGAATAGAATAGATAGATATAATAGATAGATAGGATAGAATATAATAGATAGATAGAATATAATAGATAGATATAATAGATAGATAGAATAGATAGATAGAATAGATAGATAGGATAAAATAGATAGATAGAATAGAATAGAATGATTGAATATATAGATAGAATAGATATATAGAATAGAATAGATAGATAGAATAGATAGATAGATATAATAGATAGATAGAATAGATAGATAGATAAAATAGATAGATAGAATAGATAGATAGAATAGATAGATAGATAGAATAGATAGATAGAATAGATAGATAGAATAGATAGATAAATAGATAGATAGAATAGATAGATAGAATAGATAGATAAATAGATAGATAGAATAGATAGATAGAATAGATATAAAGAATAGATAGAATAGATAGATAGAATAGATAGATATCAGGTTTTAAAATTAGCGAATGTGTATGAAACGATTGATCTCTTATAAAAATAGAATAATATTTATACCTATTTTTAACAGTGTATTTATGAGAATTTACTTATAATTTCATTCGCACTAACTATAGATTTACACCTATATATATACATTTTCTTGTAATTCTTAGCAAATGCGAAATTATAATAAAAAAATTTTTTATTACTTTTACTAACTGCCACTAATACAGTTTATTTTTTATATTTAAAAAAAATTAAAGCTTTGTCCTCATAAACTGTAGAACATATCTCATTCCAATTAGCGATGTCTCCAAGTCGCTGCTTCTAAAAATAAAAGTTCCTTTTAAATTCGGAAGCCGAATAAAACACAGAGGGCGGAAATACCAACACAGAGAAACAAACGGTTCGAAACTCTCTGTTTATAGAACTGTCAAGAAAAATCCTTTTGTGGGGAGAAAATCAATTTGTCTTACGAGATTAAAGAACTTAAGTTCAGCTTTTTCTTAATACTCCGAGTCCCAAGACTATCTTCAATTAAATGTGTTCGATTTAAAAACGTTTCCTTAATTCACTACAATTCTTTTTTATTAAACGGAAATAATTTTATTTTTCTTTTTGTTCTTCTAACGGAACATTCTTATTTAGTTTTTACAATAAACATGTTCTTGGAAGAATTTTTTTAATCAATAAAAGTGGAGATAGCGTTTAATGGTATTCATTTATTTGTCATTTCATTCGTTGTGATAATGGTTGAATGAAAAAAAATAAGGGATTGAAATATTGTGCAGAACAGTTGAAGAACTTTTTGATTACATTCGATGCTCTGAATATATGTTTCATTTTTGAAAAAGATATGTTCTCAAAAATGAGTAAAATGAATAAAAAGAGCATTTGCTTGCCTACATAGGAAGCCTTCATAAATCCCTTTCAATAAATTTCAAACAGGACTTACCGGGAATCGAACACAATCCCTCTTCCTGATGTCGGCTGTACTGAAGTCCAGGGCCTTATCCGTTGTATGTACTACCAGATCGACGAGAAAAAGTTATAAATAAAAGTAATGTTAATAAGGGGTTACAAAAAAAGGGGAAGTATTGAGTCGTAATAACTCTGTGTCCATATAAGCAATCGACATCAAATACTGCGGAAAACCATCTTCTGAACAACTGTTTTAAGTTTGCCAGGTCGATTTGTTAAGATGGCTTGAACAGAAGCTGAGATTAACAATATTAAACCCTACTGCTCATTTTTGTGAAAGTACGATTACTTAAGTTTGAGTACGTCATCGCTCATTTACGATGGAATTGTACTCAAAGTACGAGTACGTCCATGTATTCATTTTTAAGCAATTTTTTTTTTACAGTTTTAATCTCTATGATATTACACAGAAGTTATACAAAAGTACTATTATTATTTATACAGATATTAAAAAGTGTTGATATTATACAGAAGTTATCAAACAACTCTTTTCGTTAATATGCATTTAAAATTGTTTCGTGTCTAACAGTCTTTGGCAGAAAACTTGCACAACATAAAAAGTGTTGAAAGCCCTATAATTACAATGACAATCAACCTATAGGAATAAATGAGTTACCATCGTGTTAGGGAATGTAAGCCGCGTTAACCAAGTAGGCCATTAATCTAATCCCCTTCTCTCTTTTTAATTCATTTTTGATCACATGTTTTTTTTTTTTTTTTTTTTTTTTTTTTTTCAAAATTGAAACTTATGTATTCGGAGGCATGATAAGCATCGAATGTACTCAAAAATGAGTAAATTTTTCTAATTTTCAAGTACTTATTATTAATTGTCTAGAGAGTGCGTTCTTAAATTGAAGTGTTACAATTCCATTTGATTAGTTGCCAGCTGGAATGGTAAGTGACGACTTCTAGAATAAAACTGAAAAGTCAAAATATTCCACTAAAGTTCAATTGCGGTTTCAAAAATCTTAAACAGATTGAAAGATAACACTGTTAAAAATAGGTACTCAAAAATAAGTAAAATTTACTCATTTTTGAGAAGACTTCGATGCTCATCAAAACTCCAAATGCGCAATTTTCATTTTTTTAAAAAGACATGTACACAAAAATGAGTACAATGAGTAAAAATGAATAAAAAGAGCAGTTGCTTGCCTACATAGGCTGCCTTCATAAATCACTTTCCAAAAATATCAATTACAGTCAAACCTGTTTTTGTGCGGTGGATAGGGACCGCATAAAAAATTGCATAAAAAAAATTGCACAAAACTTTACGAGTAGCTATAAAAAGTAGTTTTCGCAACACAGTTAAAAAATATTTTTTTATGCGGTTGATAGGGACCGAATAAAAAAGTATAACGTAGAACATAACTCAAAACCTTACGAAATAACTAGGAACGAAATCAAGACACGAGGCTTGACAGCTACTTGGAATCTCGCCAAACACTTTTAAATCAAGACGCTTTTAAAAATATATCTCAAATCAAGAAACCTTACCTTTTAAAGTATCCTAACATAGAAAGCATAAAACTTAACGAAAATATATTTGCACACTAAAATAATTCCTCTATCAAAACTCAAATGGAATTACAAACGATTTGGAATGGACGATTTTGGAGTAGAATAATAAAAAGATTTTTATAAAGTGAATCATGTTTTATTTTTTTTAACTGTTAGAAAGTCAACTTTTTTCGATTGTATTGCTTGAAGCAGGCAAACTTTGTTTTTAAAACTTTTTGCCGTCACAATTTCTGTTCAATGTGTAGTTAATATTTTTTGCTTTTTTAAATTACAGTGTTTAAAGTTGCGAATATTTTTTACACTAATCTTTTGTTGAAAATAATCTGAAACGCAAACGATAATTTAAAATTAAAAAAATATTTCGCTTATAAAAATTTTGATGAATCACATCGGAACAATATTCTCAAATATTCGTCAATTATGTTCCAATTTGATTGAAATTTTCATATACCGCACAAAAAAAATCGCATAAAAAAAGTCGCACAAAAAAAGACCGCACAAAAACAGGTTTGAGTGTACTACAACCAAGACGTACCGGGAATCGAACCCATATTCTCAGGCACCGTAGTCCTTGGCCTTATCCGTTGTACTACCAGGGAGACGTAAAGAAGTTTTAAACCGAAGAAATGTTAAAAAGGTGTGTCAACAGAAGGGAAAGTAAGATAATTGAGTTGTAATAACTCAGTTTCCATTCAAGCAATCGACATCAAATTATATGGAAAACCATCTTCTGAACAACTATTTTAAGTTTGTCAGGTCGCTTTCGTAAGATGGATTGAACAGCAGCTGCGAGATTAGCAATATTAAATCACACTGCTCAATTTTGAGAAAGTATACGATTACTTAAATTTGAGTACGTCATCGATGATTTACGATGCTGTTGTACTCAAAGTAAAACGAGTAGGTTCAGATACTCATTTTTTAAGTAACTTTTTTTTACAGTGAAGTTATTACCAAGAAAGAATTATACCAAGAAGTCTAAACTTATGACAAATGTTGAGAGATTTTGCGAGTTTACAAAGTATTCACTTACCAAACCGTACGGTTACAGTTGGGAGGGACTGTACCTATCTGATTCTGAGAATCTTGAGAACAAAACTGCAGATTGATGAAGAACAGACATACGACTTTTGCGTTATTGTGAAGAATTTTATTTTTTTACTTCAACAGTTCCCTGGCAACGAGAGGCCAAGCAGCTAGTATATAATATAATGAACTATAATCGTATGTAAAAATAATGATATGATAGTGTCAATGGAAATAGGCTCAATATACAAGCGACAGCCTGGATACAGGCAAGACATATACAAGCGTCTAGTGAAACAACAGTCGTCGCAAAAACTGATCACTGACTGCATGGTAACTGAAAAAAAGTCAACTCTAAACGAGTGCTTTGAACCAAGTTCGCGTATTGTCAGACTACAAAGGATAATGGTTATACGTTTTGAAAATTTTCTATGTGTAAAATAAGTACACATGTAAATAAAATATTTAAAAATGTTCGTATGTGTATTTTCTAAATCAGATTCCAAAAGGTTTGGCGAGATTCCAAGTAGCTGTCACTGTCAAGGCTCGTGTCTCGATTTCGTTTAAAAAAAAATCATTCCTAGTTATTTCGTAAGGTTTTGAGTTATTTTCTATGTGATACTTTTTTTATGCGGTATCTATCCACCGCACAAAAAAATATTTTTTAATTGTGTTGCGAAAACTATTTTTTTTAGAGACTCGTGAAGTTTTGTGCAAATTTTTTTATGCGTTTTTTTATGCGGTCCCTATCCACCGCACAAAACAGGTTTGAGTGTATTGTAAGTATTATCAATTTGAACGAATGATTTTCAAATAACTCTTTTTATTTTTTCAGCGTTGCTCCTCCTTTATGACGTGACAAACAAAGCAAGCTTCGACAACACCAGAGTGAGTACTGAAAATTGGTTTTTGAAAGTGATTTCCATTAGTGAAAGTGTTATTGTTTGTTCAAAAATTATAAGAAAGGTTACTACAATATCAATGAAGAATCCTTTAAAACTGGGTACCCAGGTCCGAATGGATTAAAACATATTCATCTAATATAAAATCTTAATGTAAAAATCGGGGAAAAAATCCAAATTAGTGTAATTTAATTACTTTCTTACGTTACCATAGCATGGAGATCTATGTTTATGAGAATCGCCGGAGACCAGAAATTCTCCAGAAAAAATCTTCAATGGGAATCTTCAACAATAAAAATCTTCAATACAAATATTTCATTTGTACAAATTAAAAAATAAATCTTCATCTGTACAAAATTAAATTAAAATCTTCTTATGTTCAAAATTAAACATGAAATCTTCTTACGTTACAATAACATGGAGATCGATGTTTGTAAGGATCACCCGAGACCAAAAAACTAGTTTTTAAAATCAGTTCCGCATGTGGTTTGTGAATGCAATATCTGAAACACAGATTAAACATCAGGTTCAGGAACATGCATGTTTTTTCCTCAATGCAAAATATATACTCAATTTTCTTTCGAATCGCAATAGTTAATCGACATCAAACGCATCAATTGGAACTATCTTCCAAGGGGAGGGCTTACTGAACAGTCAATAAGTTATAGTTTCTTAAATTATATGCTGTTCTATGAATCGCTTGATTAAAAAATGGGATTTTTATAGAACAAATCTCGTTTAAAAATCGAATGATTTGTATTTGCCGTTTTAATGGCATTGTTTTTTAAAATTCATTCTATTGGGACTATTCATTCTATTGGGGCATTCATTCTATTGGGATATTTATTCTATTGGGACATTTTCAAACCCTTTCATACAGTGTTTATTAAGTAGATTCTTAAACACATCAATTTGTTTTCGAAATATTGAATTAAATAACATCCGATTTTTAAGAAAATTGCAAATAACATTACGCAGAATTCTTAAATAATGGCTAAAAGAACGCATTTTAAATTTAAAAACTTTGATCTCCGGAATCCTAAACTCACCAAAACTATGCTTGTTTAATAATCTACAGTGGCGGCTCGTGCCCAGCAAGTACAGCCGGGCTGCACCTAATTTTATTATTGTATCTTAAAACTAGAATTATATGTTTTACTAATTTTCTTAAATGAAGATTAGAATTAGAAATGAAGATGAAGTTTCAACGGTATGCAAAAAAAAATCTCCGATAAATAGCAAACCTGTTGCCGTAGTGCACAAACTCAGGAGGGGGAAAAACTCCATTCAATCAAAACTGTAGCCAAAAAGCGAAGTTCGAAATCGGCTGCATCGTTGTCATTGGCAACCTTACGTAGTATGACTTCCCCTACACGCTAAAATGGAGGATATGACGACATAAATGCAGCCAAAAAGGATTTTTTCAACTCGGCTGTACTTGGAATTTCGATTAAATGATTGGTTCGTGCGTGAATCGGCGGGCGGGGTGGGGGAAAACGAGAATTTCGAAGAATCTCTCCAAACGGAAATAGTTTTCGATACGTTTACACGTGTGTTGTTGTTTCTTTACTTAAATTAATATTAAAATTGACCGATTCGCAAGTTTAAAAGAAAAAAGAATTGATTTAATTCTGAAAAAAATAAGTTTTATTTTTATTTTTTTCACATGTTATCTTTTATAAAAGTTTAAAGGAAACTTTGATTTGAGTTTGAGTAACTGATAATCTATATAGTTTCGTAAACGGAATGAAATTAAATCTTTACATATACATCGAAAAGCCGCTGCAAGGATAAAAAATCGATAAATGTCAGCTTCGTAGTTAATTTACAATTTTAGAATTCCAAAAGTCAATAATTTAAAGAATTAACGCCTTTTCTAATTAAAACTATTGTTTATTTTGCCCTTTTGTTAGTAATATCGAGTTAGTCTTGGCATCCGTAAAAATACCTTCTCAAAAACGACATTTATCTACAGGATGACGTCACGTGCATAGAATTCAATATAAAAGTTTTATAACCCGCACATTTCACTTTCATTTTCATATCTTTTCAAATACACAAAGATATTTCCATGACAATGGAGAATGGCAAGGATAGTGAAGACCATATATATATATATAAGGTGTGCTCAACTCGCGCTGCCTGACGGAAGGCGGAGAGAGCAACTATTTGACGTCATAGTGACGCCTACTTCGCCTTCTGTGGGCGTGTCAAATGCTCTCGTTTGAACCAATGGCAAGGCTGAACTAGATGCGGGCGCGTTGTTTGATGGTGCTGCCTTAGTGAATTTAGGATTTAATTTATGAAGTATGAAGAATAGTTTATATCACACATCATTGTTAAAAATAGGTACTCATAAATGATGTACTCATTTTTGATTAAATTCGATGTTTATCATATCACCGAATACATAAGTTTCATTTTTGAAAAAGACGTTCGCAAAAATGAGTACAATAAGTAAAAAAGAGCAGATGCTAGTCTAAATACACAGCCTGTCTTCATAAATAACTTTCAATAAATATCGGCAATTACTACCAAGACTTTCCGGGAATCGAACACATATTATCAGGCATCGCAGTTCAGTGTAGTACCAGGGCGACATGAAAAAGTTATAAACAGAAGAAATGTTAAAAAGGTATACCAAAAGAATGAGAATTAAGATAATTGAGTTGTAATAACTCAGTTTCCATTTAAGCTACCGACATCAAATAATGTGGAAAACCCTCTTCTGAACAACTATTTTAAGTGTGTCAGGTCGCTTTGTTAAAATGGCTTGAACAGAAGCTGAGATTAACAATATTAAACCATACTGCTCATTTTTGTGAAAGTACGATTACTTAAGTTTGAGTACGTCATCGCTCATTTACGATGGAATTGTACTCAAAGTACAAGTACGTCCATGTATTCATTTTTAAGCACATTTTTTTTGCTCGAATTCGAATTCTTAAATTTGAGTATCTCATCACTCAAAGATGCAAGTGTACTCAAAGAAAAACGACTATGTTCAGGTATTCATTTTTAAGTACCTTTTTTTTACAGCGATTCAAAACATTTTGAGTCCACACTCTCAGAAATAATACTCTCATCTTTGAGCATTCTGCCATCGTCAAGGCTACTTTCGTCATATTTGACAATCGTTTCGTCGTTGAATCACGTTACTTTTGACGAAACAAGAATCCTCAAATTTTGAACGAAAGTCATTTACTCAGATTCCTTTTCGGCCCTTTTCTGGACCATTAGCTCATGTTTGGTTCTTATACTTATATTGCTAGAATTCAATGGAGTCCTCCTTATCAAGTGGATAGAGCGTCGGATTCTGGAAAGAGAGGTCCGCGGTTTGAATCAGCTCTTTGATATAGAATTATTATATTATTTAGAATCTTTCTCATTTGTAACCGACTGAACAGCGCACCAATCAAAACTCCAAAATAAAACCGCCAGAAAGTTTAATTTAAAACTGCCAACGCGCGCCAAGTCGAGAGGTTATCAATTCGATCGTTATACACATATTTTTTGTTTTTAATGTATGTTCGCGCGGTATTTCGGTTCTACTTCAGATATTTGCACAATTTTTTTGTTATTGGGTAGGGTATGTTTCACTTAGGAGCAATTTAAAAAAAATATCCGGTTATCCGGTATTTAACTATCCGGAATTCTCAATTAACCGGACCGTTTGAAAAAAAATATTGTCCGATTTCGAAAATCCTTTTTTTGTTAGATGGAGAAAATCCACTTAGGCAAAATATGCAAAACAATATTGATTATCCGGCTGTTATATATCCGGAAATGTCGATTAACCGGAGTTTTTTTAAACAATTTTTCCGATTTCATAAAATTTTCATTGTTTAACAGAAGTTGTACAACTATGACATTTCGTTTAACCGGCATGTATTGGCATTGATAGGGATTGTTTTACAATATACATTGTTGAGCACAAGTTGCTACTTAAATTTCTTTGTGAATAATAATAGGGCGCGAAGCCCCCTGCTAAATTAAAAACAGAAAAGGGAAAAATAAAATAATTCAATTTTTTCAACTCATTTCTAAAATTTAAAATTATTTTTTACTTTTTAGCGCATTTTCTTTAAAGTCGGTTTTCTTTTTTTCTAGAAAGATTATTTTATTAACAAACTAATTTTCGTTAAAAGAAACTACGAAGTGAATTTCACCAGTTTTACGAAATATTTTATCGGAGCATATTGTTTTGTCAAATAGGAGAATGCTTTTAAACAGCGTAACATTTCTAAAAACTAGATTATTATATCATTGAATTCGCCTTCGAATATTCTATCCAACTAAACTATCATCCGATTTTTCCCCTTTTTTGAGTGTAAAGATTTTTTGTCCCTTTGGGATTAACTTAAAAAAAATTGGGATTTCTATAGGAGCCAATGCATTGGGGGGAAATTATTTGAGTTTTCACCCAAAATCACGTTAATGTGGCGAAACACTTTTTTAATGTTTGCTCTTCACTTTTGGGTGATAAAACGTTTATTTTTTCTTTTCTATTTTTTTGAAAGAAAAAGAAAGGTGTGTGAAACATTTCTGAAAAAGAAGGAAGTGTAACCATTGCTACCATGATATACAGAAATAAAAATTAGTTCACCATAAAATGTTCGAAAAAGTCCAAAATCAAAAGGAATTTATCCCCTTTTTTGCTTGTAAGACATTTACTTAAGGTTTCTTTAAAAAAAAACCTGTTATTAAAATTTTGCTTGCATACAAATAGTCTATTCTCGCGGACAACCTAAGTTGATCCTAAATCAATTGAATATTTATACATATCATAGCTTCCGCTTTAGGTTCAACTTAGGTTGTCCCACAGTATAGGTAATGTTGTATTAACTTGTACACAAAACATAAACTTTTCTTGCTACACTGCAAAAAAAATCTATTTAAAAATAAGTACCCGAACTTACTTGTTTTTCTTCGAGTACAATTGCATCGTAAATGATATATTACTTACTCAAATTTAAGTAACCGTACTTTTACAAAAATAAGCAGTGTGCTTTAATATTTCTAATCTCAGCTTCAGTTCAAGCCATCTTAACAAAGCGACCTCATAAACTTAAAATAGTTGTTCACAAGATGGTTTTCCATATTATTTGATGTCGACTGTTTAAATGGAAACTGAGATATTACTACTCAATTTTCTTACTTCCCAATCTTTTGGCACATCTTTTAAAATTTCTTCTGTTTATAACTTCTTCACATCGCTCTAGTAGTACAACGAATAAGGCAATGGACTGCGGTGCCTGAGGATCTGGGTTCGATTCCCGGTAAGTCCTGGTTGAAATTTATTTAAAGTGATTTATGAAGACAGCCTACATAGGCAAGCAACTGCTGTTCTTATTAATTTGTACTCATTGTATTCATTTTTGAGTACATGTCTTTTTCAAAAATGAAACTTAGTATGTATTCGGAGCTATGATAAACATCGATTGTACTCAAAAATGAGTATATTTTACTTATTTTTGAGTACTTATTTTTAACAGTGTATTTTTTAAAAAAAATCCTTTTATTCTTAATTTTATTGTAATTTATATGAACTTATTTACAAAAGAGTAATGAAGAATTGTTTATACAATTAATTTAGGTCATTACTCTTCTTCATATGAGCTGGAGATATAATTTATAATAAATATTCTCAATTTGGTAAATAAACTCTTCGAATGAAATGGCATCTTATGAGCGTAATTGGAATGTCAACCTTGTTGTAGACTGTTAATCTCAAGCAAACTTAAACAAAGGACCAATCAGCATCCCTTTCTTTTGACACCGACGAAGACTTAAGCTCTAAATGAAAATCTCGATGCATTTTCGTTGAGGGGTTACTTGACAGTTTCTTTTCACGGGGAAACATTTTCGGAGAAGCAACATGGCTGAGAAATAATTGTCGTGTGTCATGCAAATTACTTCCCCCCATTGAAATAATCGCCAAAAGAAATACAAGGAATCACATTGTTTTCTGGATTACCTGCGTCGATTTATTGTTGCAATAACGGGATTGCGAACATATTTCAAGTGATTCCCATATTAAATATGTTCTTTTATAAAGTTATTTTATAATGTTATTTTATAATTTTCTTTTATAATGTTCTTTTATAATCTCTTTTTATAAAGTTCTTTTATAAAGTTCTTTTATAATGTTCTTTTATAAAGTTCTTTTATTATTTGCTTTTATAATGTTCTTTTTTAAAGTTCTTTTATAATCACTTTTTATAATGTTCTTTTATAAAGTTCTTTTATAATGTTCTTTTATAGTGTTCTTTTATTATGTTCTTTTATAACGTTCTTTTATAACGTTATTTTAAAATGTTCTTTTATAATGTGCTTTTATAATGTGCTTTTATAATGTGCTTTTATAAAGTTATTTTATAATCTCTTTTTATAATGTTCTTTTATAAAGTTCTTTTATAATTTTCTTTTATAATGTTCTTTTATAGTGTTCTTTTATTATGTTCTTTTATAACGTTCTTTTATAATGTTCTTTTATAATGTTCTTTTATAAAGTGCTTTTATAATATATTTTTTAATGTTCTTTTATAATGTTCTTTTATAACGTTCTTTTATAAAGTTCTTTTATAATGTTCTTTTATAAAGTTTTTTTATAGTGTTCTTTTATAATGTTTTATAATGTTCTTTTAGAATGTTCTTTTAGAATGTCCTTTTATAATGTTCTTTTATAACGTTCTTTTATAACGTTCTTTTAAAACGTTCTTTTATAATGTCCTTTTATAATGTTCATAATATGCTTTTATAATGTTCTTTTATGTTGTGTCTATCTTTTGCAACGTCATGTTAGTCAATGCCTAGTGTTATATAACTCGGTGGTTAGAAGTACGGACTGCATAAAAATAAAGCAGAAATCCCTTGTTCCCAAATTACGGTCTTCCTGCTGTAACCTATAGTTATTGGACCGTGTAGGATAACGAGGTGCTTACCCAACCAATAACCGACCTCAGCACCTTCAACAATCACCACACAACTCGATCTCTATAGAAAGACTTTGCCTCCTAAAAAATAACGATCCAGCCACAAAAGCATCAGGGTATCATTGAAATCAACATAGTCATGCATAGACATCGGTATATTGAATATTTGTCCGGATTTCCTAAGAATAAGGAAGGAAAAAGAAGATTCAGTTTTGGGAAAAGTTTTAGAGGTTTACTGATATTTCACATATAAAAACAACGATTTTCGTATCTTTGTTCAATTGAGAAAACGTATTATAAAAACTAGATCGTTTCCACAAGGATTTATGGGTAACGTCCTTATTACGTTTATTGTCGCCATGCTAGTCTGTCTCTCTAGTTAATGTATTTTTACGCTGCTTTCGCTTATATTTAAGATATAAAATTACAACTACACTTAAAAGAAATTATTCGTCAGATAAACAAAAGATTATAAAATGACATATAGTTAATACAATAGTAGAGTTAGTATATGCATTAAAGGTTTAAAGTTCCGAAATCTTAATAAACGCAAATTAAATCTTTTCATTTGTTAAATGTATTTTCTTTGGTGTTGCATTAGTCATCTGACCATGATTCAAAAATTACTAGGCGTTTCATGGTTGAGTTAAGACTTAAATTAAGTGAGAAATAACCGATCGGAAATGAACCATACCCATAACAACCGAAATTAGAAGTTCCAATAGTTTATTTAGTACAAAAAAAATATTTTTTTTGCAATTCGTTAAAACGACCATCTCCTATTATTCCCGGAGCCCCAGTTGCTCAATTGGTAAGGCGCTCAGTTACTGATCAGAGGATTGGTGGTTCGAATCCGTGCGATGGACTTGACATAGAAAAGTAAAAAACTAGTGATCTAGCGATCGGAGGGTTGCCAGCTTCGCTACAAAAATACTAGAAAGTCGTCCAGAATATCCAACAAATTATACTGGCGTGTATACGGGACTGGTGCACGATAAATCTGATCGGGGTCCAAAGCCCCGACGTCTATTGAAGGCGTTGGGTGCCAGCTCAGGTGTTTCCTCGTCATCTGACCATGGTTCTAAAATAACGAGGTGCATGTATGAATGAATGTGTATGTGTTCCCGGGTCTTTCCTTTGAGATTGACCCCGAACCGTCGCCAATAGCCCACTGTGCAGCTCTAGTGCGACGTTAATTTAACAAAACAAAACCAAACCTATTATTCCCGTGAGGGATCATTATATCAGCATTTACTATAATCTGATCCAGTGGATAAAGGCGTCAGCTGGGAATCAGAAGATTCCTGGTTCGATCCTGTGTGACGGACTTGACAAGAAAAAGTGAAAAAGTAGTGATATTGCGATCGGAGGGTTGTCAACTTCGCTACCAAAATACTAGAATGTCGTCCAGAACATCCACAGAAAAAATAACGTCGTGTATGATGGACTGGTGCACGATACATCTGATCGGGATCCAAAGTCCCGATGTCTATTGAAGACGTTAGGTGCCAGCTCAGGTGTTTCCTCGTCATCTGACCATGGTTAAAAAATACGAGGCATCGTTCCCGGGTGTTTCTTTCTAAATAGGCCTCGAACCGTCGCAAATAGCCCAATAGCGCTATTGCGACGTTATTTAATAAAACCAAACCGTAATCTGTTTTGAAGTTAGTGAGATAACAAGCTACCGAAGTAACGACGTTGTTTGTCCCTTGCAGGCGTGGCTCGGGGAGATCAATGAATACGCACAGGAGGACGTGGTCATCATGTTGATAGGAAACAAAGCGGACTCCACGACGGACCGCTTGGTGATGTACGAAGACGGAGCGAGACTGGCCAAGGTTTGTTGAAGCCATCCACTTTCTGTCACTTACTAGCTGCGTGACCCAACTTTGCTGAGGCCCTATTGAGCTATAGAGATCCTTGAATTTTAAATATAGTTATATAGTTACAATACCACTGTCATAATAATTTGTAAAAGATATAATTCTCCAAGCACGGTTTTCCCCAGTTGCTCAGTGGATAAGGCGTTCAGCTACTAATCAGAGGATTGGTGGTTCGAATCCGTGCGATGGACTTGACAAAGAAAAGTAAAAAAAAGTAGTGATCTTGCGATCGGAGGGTTGCCAGCTTCGCTACAAAAATACTAGAAAGTCGTCCAGAACATCCAACAAATTATACTGGCTTGTATACGGGAATGGTGCACGATACATCTGATCGGGGTCCAAAGTCCCGACGTCTATTGAAGGCGTTGGGTGCCAGTTCAGGTGTTTCCTCGTCTTCTGACCATGGTTCAAAGTAACGAGGTGCATGTATGAATGTGTGTATGAATGCGTGTGTGAATGTGTATGTGCTCCCGGGTCTTTTCTTCGAGATTGACCCCGAACCGTCGTCAAAAGCCCACTGTGCAGCTCTAGTGCGACGTTAATTTAAACAAACCAAACCAATCCAAGCACAGATATCTGTGAAAATGGAACTCTTTACCACCTCTTTTCATTTTATTTGAACTTCACCCATGTATTCATACGCGTATTGCGAATATTTATAAATCCTTTCACTGCAACTCAGAAGAGAGGAAACCTATGTTCATGCCGAACGCGTAAAGTTCATCTCCAAATTAAAATAACATTTTAATCGTTATTACTATAAATCGATCGTTAATTAATTAAATAGAATGCCTTAATCCAATCATAGTTCCAATTCTTCTTACAACTATATATTTCACAATGAATACTTTCATACTAAATTTTGAAAGTTGCGCAGTTTTAGGTGGATCCAAACTACAAGACAATTCAAGCATATCAGTGTAATTCAATGGTTAGTATTAATAAACTATGGTAAAAAATTGTAAGAATTTCTTGTAAAACTTAATAAATCTGAAAATTAATCCGAATGAAAGTAAATAATTAAAAATAAAATGATTAAATTAAAAGAGGAAGAATGAACTGAATATGTAATTGTCAATAATGGATTAAATTATGTATAAAAATGTCAAAATTAGTTAGGCAAGTATAAGAAAAGTTACGGCCTTGGGGTTTCTTCGATCTCATTCACTAGCTACCACTGATTCGTACCAATATTTAATTTTATATTTATTTTATTATAGTTTTTTTAACTACCTGAAGAATTATTTCATAATATGCAAGAAATGTGTAGCTAAACTAAAAGAAACTATCTATAGTTATGGCAACCACATGAGATGGTTTTGTCGCTTGCCCTGGCGAAGCACTTTCAAGCTCCGCGAAATTGGCATTTTGCAATTAATTTGACCACATAGGTCGCATGTTTCGATTTTACATTGTAGGTATTACCCTATTTATAAACATCTTCAGAATATGTTCTTTGTCTCTCCTAGGAATATGGAGTCACATTCATGGAAACAAGTGCCAAAACTGGAACGAATGTTGAACTGGCTTTTATGGCAGTTGCCAGGTAAAAACTTTTACTATATTTTTTTCAATTCTTAACAATATACTACAGACATTAATTGTTTGGTTCAAAATTCAGAATGTAAATTTGTATAAATGATAACTAGTAGATCTGGGAACAGTAAACCTTGCGACGAAAAACAAAAACAAAAAAAAAGTTTAACGTCCTGTTATTTGATAATTCCGGATTCTTAAATTCCGGACAACCGGATATTTTTTGCAAAAGGTTTTAAAGTGAGACATGCCCTATCCAATAACAAACATTTTTGTTATCCGAATATCTGAATTAGAACAGAAGTCAGATCGAATTGATAACTTTTCTCCTTGGCGCATATGTCTGTATTGGTTATTGCTGAAGTCGGTTAAAAACATATATGTCGATTTTAATTACTTCAAGCAACATTCGTGCCAAATTTCAAGGAAATCGAACTACAAGTTTGGAAGAAAGTACATAAAAAAAATTAGAAACAGACAAAGTGATGAAAGGTCGAGTTAAAACAGAAACCTGGCTAACGCTCATAATGATCATAATTTTTCAATCATAATTTTATGTACATTTTTATGAACAGTAGAGACCTTCAAAACAGAACGCTTTCCACGTAGCATCATATTATTTTGATAGTAAGTGTAAACAACATTTAGATTACATAAAATACAAGTTGGCGCCAAATTTTTCAAATTATTGAGTACTTTGAGATTGATCGCTAGTCGAAACAGTGGAATTTTTACACGCAATTTCTTAAAAGACATTTGAATAAGTTTTTAGAAAATAATTAACATGATTGTGTGTGGGAATGCTTAAAAGATTCTATATTTAAAAATGTTTCTAAAAAAATACATTTTTAAAACTACATAACATTTTTAAAACATGCAAATGAATGCTAGAACCGCAGTAAAACTTTAAACCGAACTACTATTCCACGAACTGAGGAAACGTAATAAATGAAACAATTGTTAAATACCTCAAATTAATCACTTCAAAATGCATCAATTTACATACTATCTCGTTTCACTAACCAATTCGTTCGATAACTGAAATGCCAAAGTGAATTCTTAAATGGTAAAAAGTTAGTGTATTTAAATAAAAATTACTTTGTAATGATCACATGTTCTAAATATATATTCTTAGCGATATACCCATTCGATTTTACCTTATTAATCTTTTTGTCAAAATAAAATCTTAACAAAAAGAAATTCATGCAAACAATATATTAATACGTTTCCTTTTCCAATGTCTGAAATCAAAATTGCAAAATTTTTAAAAGCTTTTTCCGAAATTCGAACGTGCTTTTCGCCGACAATCCACACATCAAGAAAGTCCTCCACGAATCCATCATCTTCTTTAAAAAAAATATTATAAAAATTCCGGTAATCGATTATGGAGACATTCAAAAGATGCGGAAAGTTAGAGGGGGTAAAAAATTCGATAAATGATATTTCCTTTCTCTTTCTTGCCCAGGGAACTGAAGTACCGACAAAGCTGCCAAACCGACAAGGAATCCAAGTTCAACGTCAAAGAGTACGTTCGTCAGGAGAGCACGAAAAGCAGTTCTTCAGGGAGCTGCTGCGGATAGAAATATCGTAGTGTTGTAACCATGGTTACAGAAACAATTCCCCGCGTCGGAAGCGTGCCTATGTCAACTCAACTCTGCTCGAATGAGAAATCGGATGGCTTGGGAAGAAAAGAAAACAAAGAGTTGCATTTTGTTCCTTCTGTCTCGTTTTTTTTTATCATTTCTGTTGCGAATACTTTTTCTTCGTTATTTTTCCTGGATGTTTCCCCTATTTTTTTTATTTATGGTCGTTGAAGATAATCGTTCGATTTGTGTGCTGTATCGCTGTCGTGCTACTCGCTGGTTCGAATCGAGAAAATTTCGATGTTATAGAAAAGGGAAATGTAATAGATATCACTATTTCATAGTTTCGAACGTTTTTGAATTCGCTACAACTGGCTTTTCACAGGGTATAAATATTTCAAGTAGGTTCTTTCCAAGCCAAAAAATATGAAAAAGGCGAAGAGAATTTGTCGAATACCCGCAAAATAAAATTCAATAAAAAATTTTGCCAAATATCAGAATGCATTTGTAACACCTTAAATTAGCTTCAGTACTTTCATTAAAAGAAGTTTTGTAAAATGGGAAGAATGGTAATAGTCCTTAAACAAAACGTTAAAAGATTAGAATGACGTGTATGTTTATGATATATGAAACCGTATTTCGGTTTCTGCGCAATCAATCCGAATGTACCCTCATTGGTTTTTCGTCTGGTCCCTTCAGACGATACCCAGACCTTGAGAAGCTTAACTTAAGCCAAAAGCGCTTCATATATATAGATGGTGCCAAAATGTATTAGTTTACTCTTGCTGAAATAAGACCATGGCAAATGGACTCCCATAAGTGTGACTTAATCCTGTGATTAACTGCAATAGAATGAGAAAATAGCGTGTTTCCCCTCAATTAATACACCCTCGTGTCATAGTGGCAATGAAACTGTTATTTTGTTCGTTTACCAACTTTTCATATTAGCTCCATTTCAACAAATTGTATTGTGTAGATCCTTCACTTTCACGTTACGGGAATTTGCTGTTTAATTAAACGATGGAAGCCCAATTGTTCGCTGTTCTGTTTTCGAAAAAGTTCTATTTTCAGAAAGTTGAGTTGTGTCTGATTTCTTATGGAAAATTGTTTTATTTTCTTGATGTAACAGACGATGAGTAGGAATTAATGTGGCGTCAAGAAATCTTAAAAATTGAGAATTTCTAGCATTTTCTAGCGAATTTTTAACGAATTCAATAAACAAACAGAACCAATTTTTCGAAAGTGAAGTTATTAATCACTGATCTCTAACTGTAACTTCTGGATTGGGCAAGGCAGTTTGTTGCCTTGAAGCCAATTGAAGGTTAAAAAGACTGGCGATTTTGATCGCCAACTATTAGTATATTAGTAACCTAAAAAGTTGTTTTAAAAGTTTAAAGTAGTATTTTTGATTGGTTTCAAACTTCTTAAATATAGTGTAAAACCGGACGCGGGAGTTCTAATTTGTGTATGGGTAAGTGTCAGCCATGTAGCTAATATTCTTTTGTATTATTCGAATAAAAAAAAATCATTATCTCTATTCGGAAATTCGAACATGGGGAAACATGTTGAGCTGAAATTCCAAAACATGTACTTCATTTATTACAACAACAAAAAATCATTTTTGAAAGCACTCTTTTTCTAATTATCAAATTGATGTTTTTACAAATACATGACAAAAATTGGGACCAAATGGCTTACGTAGAATTTTACTAATAAATGTTTATATTAGATTAGATTTATGGCCTTACATATTGTGTATATGCAGATGCATCACAAGGTCCTGACGGAATATAAATGTATTTCACTCTTTACTTGCATTAAAATCGGATCCTTTCTGACCATGCATATCTACATAATAAACTATAATTTTTTAGAAACTTACAAGTTGCCTAACTAACTTTAAAATAACGTTTATAATAAGGACACATTATATCACGCCTTTTATGGAATTCAGATGTCACTCTTTATATTTACAAATGTTTAGTGTGCTTCGTAAAACCCCTATAAACCCTCTACATATTATTGGACCGTGACATTTGGTCCACTCTTTGTAAAGGAGCCGATGTATCACACCAATCAACGGCCGAGGGTGAGTTGCGCCACAATTTTTTTCTCTCGCATTGTTAGGTGAGTTGCTCCCTGAGACGTTTTCGTTGTTAGGTGAGTTGCGCCCTGAGACTTTTTCATTACTAGGTGGGTTGCGCCACGCTCGTTTTCGACTGGTAACGCTTCAAAGTTTTCGTTTTTTCTCTTTGATAAATCGATTTAGGATTGGTTGAAATAACGTCGCACTATTTCGTTGTTAGGTGTGTTGCGGTCTGAGACTTTTTGTTGTTAGGTGAGTTGCGTCCTGAGACATTTTGTTGTTAGGTGAGTTGCGCCCTGAGACATTTTGTTGTTAGGTGAGTTGCGCCCTGAGACTTTTGTTGTTAGGTGAGTTGCGCCCTGAGACTTTTTCATTACTAGGTGGATTAGGCCGTGCTCGTCTTCGACTGATAACGCTTCAAGGTTTTTGTCTCTTCTCTTTGATGAATCGATTGAGGATTAGTTGAAATAAAGTCGCACTAGAGCTGCACAGTTGAGCTATTTGCGATCTATCTCGAATTAAAGACCCCAGAACACTGCATCGTATTCTTGAAGCCACGGTCAGATAAACAATCGATTCTGAAATCGGACAATGGCACATTGCTTTAAAAAAAGTCTAGTACCTCCTTAGAGCAGTCGTTTGTGGCTTCCCTTACGAACAGTTAGTTTTGGTACTAGAACGCATAATTAAAAAAATAATTAAATATTAATTAATTAATCTCCTATCAATATAATCAGCCAATATCTCTGCGATGTCTTATGGATAACGTTAATAGATTGAACATAAAATAAAAATGTATGACACGATATTAAGGCGACAAATAAAGGTAGATGGCAATCCGGACGAGGAACGCAATCCATCTAGCAACGAAGATGCTACGTAACGCAACTCACCTAGCAGACAACTTGTCGATGAACATAATTTATTCTTGTGGCGCAACCGATCCATTCCGGAAAAAATTGATCTCGGTAAGGATGTGAACAACTTCTACGAAAGAAAACCGTTGTGTTCAGAACGTTATTCATTTGCTCAAAGTATGTGAAAGATGAGCGAAACAAATTGTCAGTTCAGTTGTTTTAAAGTGGCTCACAATTATAAGACAGTGTTTTTCGGCGAATTTTTCATCAACAAATTCTACTGTTCCGCCGCGACGAGAATGACCGCTGAAAGAATTCTCTATTGACTGGCGGCTGCTATAGAAATGGGCAAGTTTACTCAAATCTGGAGGTGGAATATAATAGATGGATAGTAGTCAAATCAAGGCTGAAATAAATGCGCAGGCATTTTTAACCTAGAACCCCAAATTTAATCAAAACTTATCGCGGTGACAATCCTTGGTTGCATGTCACGTTAGCTGTAACCCCTCCTCTTCCCTAAGTCACGATATTTTTTTGCAGTTACAGAGCAACCGTTAAAGCTTCCATTCTGTGTATGTTACCAAACATCCCATAGAAAGATAGTGATTTCTACAAAAACTGACAAATCAAAGTCAGCATTTTTTCTGGAATATTTTGCTTAATTGAACAGTCCTTAACCTTATTAATCGAGAAAGGAAGCAAAATCCGACACTACATAACTATAATGGAAAACATATCAAATATTTCCACTTAGCGCTTGTCAAAGTTATTTTACCCACTCAGTAACTATTTGATATACGATCACACACGCCATACTCACCGGTTAAAATACAATATTTTGTAGCCACTGAACTCTAATTGTAACTTCTGGAAGGCTCAAAACTTGTTTCATCTATGGGCGCGTTGAAGCTAATGAGAAAGCAACCATACTGTGCCCTAAAAGTTTGTTTTTAGTGATTCAGTGATGTTTTTTAGTACTATAGCATTGTAGAAATATTAAATGTATATAAATATTATATTCTTTTCTTATATAATTTAATTTTTATATTGCCAAACAAATAGTTTTTGCTCTTGCTTTTTAACCACTTTGACTTGAAAATCACTTTCTATTTTAATCTGCGAGCATGAATGGTCTGTAGTAGAGAGAATATGACGTCATAATCGTGAAGCCCACATCTCAGAGCGAAAGGCCCATATCACGTGCCATCTGTTCAAAATTATGAATTAAAAAATACTCGCGATTGGCTGATGAATTGGAAAATATGTAAACGTGAAAATTTAAGAATGGAATGACGTTATTAACCACGTGTCTGAGGTCATGCATGCTGGCTTCACTTTGATTTTAGAGAGAGGACTTCGTGACTCCTCTACTACAAAGGATCCATGCTCGAAGATTTTAATAGCATATTGCATTTAAAATGGGTTTCAAAAGAAAATTAAAAAAAAAAAGACTCATCCAAAAGCAATAGATGTCGATTATTTTAACCTGAAATATATACAAAATATTGTGGTAGTGATGAAAGTGGGGTACAGTTGTTATCCCTTCAATTGGCTTCAAGTCAACAAAATGTCTTGCCCAATCCCGAAGTTCCAATTAGAGATCAGTGTTTATAACCCATATTATTAAGAAATGTCAACTTATTAAATCAATGGTACAGGTGTAGTATAGGACATTTGACGCGCGATTTGTTTTTGGCGTGTTTTATAGAGGCGATAAATTTATAGTATGGCAATCCCACCTGACATTGTTGGTATTTTCCGATTCCTGTGGCGACTTTCAATCTGGAAGCCCTATGACGTCATCGTGTTGCATAATCGTTTGTGTACGTTACCGGAACTATTTTTAACGGTAATTTCGAATAAAAGCAGAAGAATACCACAAAATAGTTAACAACGGTTGCATAAAACTTCATAATAAATTCTACAATTTAACGGCGCAAATCGAAAAAACCACCGTTTTGGCCACTTTTTTCGTCGCCAACAAAAAAAAACCGCGCCAAATGTCCTATACTACATCTGTTCCAATTCAATGTCTAACGCTTATTAATAACACAAAGGAGATCTAGCAAATTAGTAAACTAATAAACAACTGTGTGTGGTAATACTTAAAATGTTACACTGTACAATTTTGAGAAATGCAAGAATTTTGTGTAAATTTTGATAAGGGAAATTTTTGCTGTAAACTACCAACGCTAAATCTGTGTTAGAATTTCTACTAAAAATGCAATACTGAAGTATTAAATTTAACTTCCAAAATAGTGAAGTACTATGCACATGCACATAGACTTTATAACATGATTTTTTCAGCTGTGTACTTGGAACTTAAATGTGCAATATTTTGTATCGAAAGTTACATGAATTGTAAGTGATTAAGTATTTTACTTTGTAGAATTCATGCACGGCTTGGTCGCCAAGTGGAATAAGTTCAAAAATAGGTTTTCGAAATAAGAGTGTTTTGTTTGCAACTCACCTTAGGTGTAAGGCTAAGTGCTATGACATTCAACTCGTTATTGGTTAGGCTAAGTGCTATGACATTCAACTCGTTATTGGTATACCTATTGATCTTCGATCATGAATGGACTGTAGTAGAGTGAATATGACGTCATAATCGTGAAACCAACATCTCAGACCAAATAGCCTCAGACACGTGACTTATTTTCAAAATTATGAATTAAAAAAATACTCGCGATTGGCTGATGAATTGGGAAATGTGTAACAGTGAACATTTATGAATGGAATGAAATCATTAACCCCGTGTCTGAGGCCATACATGTTGGCCTCACTTTGATGTTAGCGAGATTATAACATTATGTTTTCTCTACTATGAAGGATCCATGCTCGAAGACTTGGATTCACACAACTTGTTCAAATAATAGTATTACCTGCACTGTTAAAAAAAGGTACTCAAAAATAAGTCAAATGTACTCATTATTGATTGCATTCAATGCTTATCATGGCTCCGAATACATAAGTTTCATTTTTAAAAAACACATGTACTCAAAAATGAGTAAAAATGAATAAAAAGAGCAGTAGCTTGCCTACATAGACTGCCTTCATAAATCAATTTCAGTACAACAATACAAACAAAACTATTGGTAATCGAACCCAGGCGCTGCAGTCCAGTATTCTTATCCGTTGTACTACCAGGGCGACTTGAAGAAGTTATAAGAAACGCTAAAAAGGTGTGCCAAAAAAAATGGTAAGCAAGATAATTGAGTTGTAATAACTCAGTTTCCATTTAAGCAATCGACATTAAATAATGTGGAAAATCATCTTCTGAATAACTATTTTAAGTGTGTCAGGTCGCTTTGTTAAGATGGCTTGAACAGAAGCTGAAATCAGCAATATTAAATCACACTTCTCAATTTTTAGATAGTACAGTCGCTTAAATTTGAGTTCGTCGTCGCTCATTTACGATGCAATTGTACTCAAAGAAAAACGAGTAGGTTCAGTCACTCATTTTAAAGTACTCTTTTTACAGTGTATATAGTAATTAAAATTGGTGTTGGTTATTTTCGGATTTGTTGAGACATATACTATTTGGCGGCCAAGCCACCCATATAAAACTTGTACACTAAATTTTAATTCATGTTGAATGTAAATAGTCTATCTTCAAGAACTTTAAATCTGTGTCGAAATGTATGTGACAGAAAATCCTACATGTCAAAATACTTGTTTTAGAAATGTTATGGTAAGTATGTGGTACAAAATATTGGCAACAAAAATTATCCCCAAGGCATGACGTAAAAAAGGTCGCCATTTTACTAACCCTACTCATGTGATTCTTACATGTCTTGGCGATTATTTCAATGCTGATAGGCGATGGTACCATATACTTTATTTAAAGCCATTATATTTGTTGACCAATCAATGTGTGAATATATATTAAAAATACCTCCATCAGTCAATGACTTTCTTAAAGAGAAAGCCGAAAAAATAAAGTATATGTATTTATGACTTGTGTGTAATTAATTATATTGTAAACAGGGTTATCGCTAGGGCTTATGATTGGGGAAAGGAAGAAAGCTTTAAAGGAAAGAAGCTTTAAAATTGACGTGTCAAATATAGGTTTTTAAAAAGGATAGTGAAGACTATATATATATATATATATATATATATATATATATATATATATATATATATATATATATATATATATATATATATATATATATATATATATATATATATATATATATATATATATATATATATATATATATATATATATATATATATATATATATATATATATATATATATATATATATATATATATATATATATATATATATATATATATATATATATATATATATATATATATATATATATATATATATATATATAAAGGTGTGATCGTACTCGCGCTGTCTGACGGAAGGCGGGGAAAGCAACTATTTGACATCATAGTGACGCCTTCCTTCGCCTACTGTGGGCGTGTCTAATGCTCTCGTTTATACAGTCGTTTTAGAGTCTACAGAGCAAACTTAATTTACCAAGAATTCTTGTTTGTAACTAATCATGAATTTATTTAAAAGAAAACAGCTAAACTTTGCTTCAAAAAACAATTTGAATCGATTTGCAGAGTGGTTTAGTTATTAAAATTTCTCGAAATTAATTGCAGCCAATTTGAACCAATGGTTCGTGACGTGCTAATTATATTTTAAGGATTGCATTTAGTATGTAAAAATTGCAAAAGAATTGCTTAATAAATTAAGCGTATTAAAAAAATATTAGCTGCCACGAGAGCATGTCCATGAATTTTGAAAGAGTAAAATGAGGTTAGCAACCATTAGGTCAATGCATTTGTATTGGACATATTAAATGAGTTACAATTTCAATCAAGTAAAATTCGGGGACATAACAAAACAAGGAGAGATGAGTAGTGAAGCTACCTGAACACAACTATTTACAGATATTTACATTATTTTGCAAATTAAAAGTTAAATCACCAATTGTTACCCAACCGGGGATCGAACCTAAGTAGCAATGCTTGAAACACACAGCCAATGAGAATGATCAAAAACCCATTGTAAGGCGGAGCTAAAATGACGTCAAAAAGATACTTTCCTTGCCCCTTAAAAAAGCGAAAAACGGGTTTTACCAACCTTTTTCATGCCGACGTGGGTCGTAAAAAATTTGGGAAATTCCTGTTGACTTGGCAAAATTACAAACCTAGTTGGCAGACTTGTGGAAAATTTGGCATTTTTTTTAAAGTGAAACTCCTTAGTTTCATTTTTTTAAAAATATATCTGTTTTCTCAAGCTCTTTATGTTTGACTTGGACGTTTTAAACTCTGGGTCGGTTAGCTTTCATCTTTTCACCTTGATCCTTCGTCTAGGGGAAAGCCGGTGCCGCTCAGAGGCAACATATCCAACAGTTCTACAGTTAATGCACTCTGGATGTTCCATCCATTTGATTTTGCATGATCTGGTTTCATGGTTGTCACCAGAGACTGATTTACGGCAGGGCATTCGGGGCACTTGCCCAGGGCCCCATTTTAAGGGGGCCCCAAAAAAATAGTATAAAGCTAACAAAATGTGAAAAAGTTAAAAATAAATTACAAAACTAATTTTTTTTTTAATCCATTAAATTTAATTTAATCAAAAAATTTAATAATTTTTTTTTAAATCAATTGTTAATATTTTGTAAAACTTCTACTATTTTATCCAATTGATTTCACTTTTCTTGCACGTTCATGATGCCCTTTGGATCACTTGCAAAGTTCAATTCACGGCCAGGACCGTAAACAAATTGGGTTTACGAATTGTACTTAGATATTTGACGTTTACTGATACTTTCAACCTATTCCAAATTTTCTGATATTATAATTGTTAGGGATTTGATAACTACAAAATGGGTAGAACATACGAATCTGACTCAACTAAAATAAATCTAAAAGGGAAGAACAGAACCAGAAAACTATGAAGAAACTGTTGTGAAGTATTGAGAGAAACCATATATTAACGTTAATTCAAATTCTCGGGGTTTTAAAAAAATATGTTTTTTGCAATATTTACATTTTCATTACAGCTGATTGATTACGTTATTTTGCCACGTGTGCATATACATAAATTTAGCAATTTTAGTTTGAGGTACGTCGAGGGGCCCCCTAATATTCTTTTGCCCTGGGCCCCTAAGTTTGTAAGTCGGTCCCTGGTTGTCGCCTCATTTCAGGCATCGTGTTGGCATTGAACAATTTTCTGAAGTATGCCCAAAATGATTACAATTGTAACACTGCGCTATACCTCTTTTATTCTTGAAGAGTTCAAATTTTACAGTCATGAAACAGAGATGTTCAATGTCAATGTTGTTTTCTTTTGATATGGGTAGTTCGATTAGGTAAACACCAAGTGGTTTTTTGGTGGAACATTTGGTGAATTGGACAACTTTTTCTATATGGAAAATTCCATTTAGATCTTCCTTAATTGTATCTGGCTTCATTTCCGGAGGCAGGCCTTTGAGTATAACTATAAGTGTAATGTCCTTTTTGGAAGAAAAATTGCAGAAACCACAATTTGCTGCCTTAAGGTATTCAGAAATTTTAATGTGCATTTCTGTGTCATTAGCATGAATTTTAAAGTAATTTCCTGAGTTTTCGCACTTCAGAATGTCATTCGTAAGTTGGTTAAATCCAAAAAGGTATTTGCAATAATCAATCAAGGAAAATGGTGGGTAGAACATTTTTCTCGACATCGTTTTGAGGTCATCCTCAATTTTACGAAAATGGCTCACCAGCGACTCGTTTATTCAGTCTAACGAAGTGCGTCTACTAAAAGACATTACTCCGATATCAAAGTGAGCATGAGAATAAGAGTCACAGCAGTGATCAGTGCATGATTTAAAATGTTACTCACGTTAATTAAACGAAGAAAAAAGCACACACCATGTTCGGATCTGAAGGGGCGGAGCCTATTCTGCCTTGGCTTCAGATTGGTCAGGCGAGAGGTCGTCCTTGTTGATATTGGCAAAAAACTCAAAGAGTATTTGCAGTTTATCAAGTGGCGCGGTCTTCATACGGATGGCACGAATAAGATCCTTTATTCCTTGGTTTCCGGAGAAGATCGGCGAGAGTTCTTTAAAAAGTTCCATGAGAAGGGCGATGTCGCCCATAGAATTCACAACACTTGCATCAGTGGGTTGGTTGGGTTTTTTGCAAACAATAGGAGAAGTTTTCTTCTTACCAATTCTTGGAATCACTTGTTTCCTCTTTTTGGAAGGCAAAACCTTTTCCTGTTTTTGAGCTTTCGGGAATACTGGACATTTTGGGTTAGAGGCAATGTGCCCAAAACCACCACAGTTAATGCACTTGGGATTTTCCATTCTTCCAATTTCACATTCCCTGGTTTGATGGTCTGAACAACCACATTTCAGGCATCTTACTTGCATGAAACAATTTTCGGCTTTATGAAAGAAGTGGTTACAGTTATAACATTGGATCGGCCCTCTTCTGCTTTTGAAGGGTACAATCCTAATGTTGAGTTGCATCAGCTCTTTGATTTTGAGGATTTTATTACAGCCAGGGCTTTTTGGCATTTCAATCACAAAAATCGGCCTGTGCAATTTAGCACGCCTTTTGAGCTGGTAAATTTTATCAATATTGAAACCCAATTGGGTAATTTCTTCACGCAAACGATCACAGTCAATAAATTGTGGGAGTCCTTTAAGAACCACTTTGAAAGGAATTTTGTCTGCTGAAGGTGAAATATAAAAATCATGATTTTCAGATTTAAGGAATGACATCATGGCAAAGAGAGTACTCTCGCATGTGGGTGAGATTTTAACAATTTTGCCTTGTAATTTAGAATGAAATGACTCACCGAATTTGGTCTTCATACTTTTCAGAATCATCTCAAACTCGGTGGTAACAGTCAAGAAAATAGATCCCGGATTTGGGGAATTTGAAGTGGCAGGTGTGTTTTCACAAATAGGGTCCAAAGGGTCTTCTTCCATTTTCTCAGCATCATTAGCAATGAGTTGAATGGGAACAGTAGACACTTGGTGTTCAGTAGAATTTTGATGTTCAACAGAGTCCAAGGAAATCGAAAGCGAAACCTCAGGATTAGTCACCACCGGAGCTGGCGTAGGGATACATTCATCTCTATCAATGCCGACTTCGACGCAACCTTCCTTTGATTCCCGACCACCTGTCGGTTTTACCTTCTTTTTCTTTTTCCTCTTACTTGGAACAGAAGATGTGGCAGTTTTATTAGTAGAGATGACAGGAACGGGAGTCCGCGCGATGAGGGTGTACTTTTCCACTCTTTCGGCGTTCACACATCCAAGTATCTCTTTCATGTTAAATTGTGAAGCATACTGACTTTGTTCTGAGAGATACATAGCAATGTTGAGCATATCATTCTCCAGTTTAATAGTTGCCTGCGGAGATAAGTCAATCTGACACATCAATTGTGATGTTAGACAAACGAATTCCTTGAATAGCGGATCATCATCCGTTTTTGACTTTTTAATGAACGGGAACTTTGGTCCCATTTGCTCATCCAGCCATGGTAACATTGAAAAGTTGAAACTCATGATTAGTTTTGAGAAATTACATTAAATAGCTTACATTAAACAGTTCGACTACATGACCGTCGTGGGCTCTCGCCGCAATCAGAATGTGTCCGGCTCACCAGCGACAAATGATCCTCCCTGTTTAGAGTTGTTTGTATTAGAAAAAAGTGGTAGTTAAATTGAAATTCAATATTTATTTCATTTTTTTACACTACTTGTGAAAATAATCATTTACAACTTTAACCCTGTAGCCCCTTTCAAACTTTATATCCCAATCCGGCGAGAATAGCCAATTGTGTTGCTTTAGTGTGACGTTAATGATGTCAGCAAAAATGCCCAACTCAAGGATAGTGAAGACCATATATATATATATAAGATGTGCTCGTATTTCGCTTTTTGAAAGGGGCAAGGAAAGAATTCTTTTGACGTCATTTTAGCTCCGCCTTACTATGAGTTTTTGATAATTCTCATTGGCTGTATGTTTCAAGCATTGCTACTTATATTTTAATAACGAAACGACTTTGGAAATCGATTCAAATTGTTTTTTGAAGCAAATTTTAACTGTTTTCTTTTAAATAAATTCATGATTAGTTAAAAACAAGAATTCTTGTTAAATTAAGTACTCCTTGACAATAGCGACAATTACTCTTAAAACGACTGTCGAGAGCATTAGACACGCCCACAGACAGTTGAAGGCGGAGGAAGGCGTCACTATGACGTCAAAAGAATCCTTTTCCCCGCCCTCCATCAGCAAGAGCGGGTACCAGCACACCTTTTATATATAGTCTCCACTATCCTTGTGCCCAACTCGACTATTAATTTCAAAGCTCTACGTTTTGTGATTACGGAGCAATGTTTGAACTGTTATGTTTCAGGAATTTACATACTTTTATTTTAAAAAATTCAGTTTTATATAAAAGATTGTCGTTTTAAAAAAATGGTAGTTAAATATAAATTAAAAATCAATTATTTTACTAATAATGAGTGTACTTTATAAAGCACATTCTTATTAATTAGATTTTATTGGTCTGCTTTGTAGAAGTGTAAAACGTTAGGTTTTACTCTTAGTGCTTGCATGTTCAATGATTACAGAGAAAAAGATTGACCAGCAAAATCTACCAATTCGAACCAGGTAGATTTTGTGCAGGACAATGTACAACTCCTAGCCAAAAGTACCCGATCAATGTGTCTAACTCACACAGTAAATTCAAAATATGTTTATATTTCACAATACGTTTGTACGGATGAATTACATCCACAAAAGAAAAAAATATTCGATCAGCGAAAAGTCGAGAAAAAATTATCCGATCGACACTATTAATATATGGTGGCACCCCCTTTTGCAAAGATTACAGATTTAACACGACATGGCATGGTATACACCTGGAGAAATTTCGTCCCAGCTTTCCTTTATAGCTTGAGAAAATTCCATAACATGTGTTGGACTTTTGTTGTTCAACTTTTATTTCAAAATATTCCAAATGTTTTCAATGGAATTTAAGTTTGGGCTATTTGCAGGCCACGTTAATGTCTTGAGGAGAGTATCATTGTATTTAAAAAAAATCTTGATTCTCTTGCTACGGTGACAAGAGGCATTGTCATGTTGGAAAATAAAATCATGTGAATCGCCGAACCATTCGTCGAAGTTAGGGAATAGAAGGTTTTCTAAAATTTCCTGATATACCTCAGAATTAACAGTTCGCAATACTATAGACCACTTCCCAACTCCTTGGAAAGTCATGCAGCTCCAAATGAAAAATGAACGTGGAAACTTAGTTTTGGTATTGATGCAATTTTTATTGAACTTTTCATCCATTCTTCTCCACACGAAGATTCCACTATCATCGCCAGGTCCAAGGCAAATACGGGATTCGTCACTAAATACAATTTTTCTCCAGTCCTCGATTCCCCAATTATGATGATTTTTGCACCACTGCAGACGAGTTTTTTTTTGTTTTCTTGTGATAAAAAGATATCGTTTTGGCTTTGCAATATTTAAAACCGTTCTCATTAAGACGATTTCTCAATGTTGACTCACAGACTTCGACTTGATAGTTTGACCACTTCGTATTCAGCTGCTTTACTTATCAATCCCGCTATTGATTTTGCCAATCCTACCATCTTGTTTCTTCGTGGTAGCGCGTGGACGTCCACTTCGGCAAAGGTTCTCTACGCTATTGGTAACACTTCGGGCATGGATCCTTCATAGTAGAGAAAACATATCTTTGTAATCTCGCTAACATCAAAGTGAGAACAACATGTATGGCCTCAGACACGTGGTTAATGACGTCTTTCCATTCATTAATGTTCATTGTTACACATTTCCCAATTCATCAGCCAATCGCGAGTATTTTTTAATTCATAAATTTTGAAAAGAAGTCACGTGTCTGAGGCCATTCGGTCTGAGATGTTGGTTTCACGATTATGACGTCATATTCGCTCTACTACAGTCCATTCATGCTCGAAGTGGTAACACGATATTTCTTCCAAATGTCGCAAACAGTACTTTGACTGCATCTAAGTAATAATGCTACTTTTCTTTGATACATTCCGTCTTTAAAAATTTAACTATTCTGAATTTTAAATCTTTCGAATGTTCTTTCACAGGAGCTATGCTTTCGCACACTGCAAAATCAAATATGTTTTTCCATCCACGAATTTGACATTTATAAGTTTTGCTAGATGTTCTATATGCTTGCGCTGCTACTTTATATGCAAATATTACGGTAAGTTTACATTTGCTTTTGCACGTGATTGGATACTTTTTTTCCGACTCTTTGTTTGATCGGATACTATTTTCTTCACATGGAAATATATTTTATTAAATAAAATATTCACGATTTTAATATAACGATATACTGTTGTACTATTTCAATAATTGGAAGTGTGCTATATTATATTTTAGATGTTATTTGTTGTTCTTTATTTTTTCCGAGATCTATTCAACTTACTTTATAATCCTCCAATCAGGTATGTGAAACGATCGGATACTTTATGCCAGGGGTTGTATTAAGATGAATTGTATAGTTACTGTCTTCACCAAAGAGCCTTAAAGTACTGGAAACAACTATACGCCTATGGCACTTGTTGGCTACACATCTAATTAATAAAATCATCCAGGGGATGAAAATCAATGACCGGCTTGAGTATATGGAAGATATTTATTTTATACAAAAAAAATCTTCAAAGTTTTTTTAGTTGAGGTCTTTATCGCCATCAACCATTATCATCTAGTTGAAATTTTAACCTTCGTTCCCTAAATATTTTTTTGGCTACATACTTTAAACAGTGGCGTTTATTTCATTTATAAATAATGTTAAGTCAATTAGAATATCCTTTTGATTAAACCGGCTGAGGTAAAAATTGTCAAAAAAAACCTCTTAAGAATTGAAAAACTGCGATTACTGTTATTCGTTTTACAAAACGTTTTATTGAAGAAAATCCATTGAGCTTCGAAATAATTCCAAATTCGAAATAAATATTTATTTAATTCGAAACTCCGCTGTCCGTATATAAAAATACGTCTGGTTTTGAAAAGTAAAAGGTCCCAATCTCTTACATAAATATTTAACTGAATAGTATTAATCCGTTACAATTCGTATTTTCGTAATGCCGATTATAGGGATTTTGGATGTCCCTACAATAGTTTTTTTTCCCTCTGAAAATCCATTTTGAATGTAACCTTCAATTTTAATTTATGTTTTTAATTTAAAAATGTACCTATTTAAAAGTATCTATTATTAAAAGCATTAAGGAACAAAATAAATAGAACATAAGTAGGGTAAACCGATTATAAGTGTACCCACCTGAGACCTGCCATCCATTAAAATAAATGCTTTAGTTTTGTTCTCCTAATTGTAAAATATTTTATGTAGCAAACAAGAACTGGAGTGGCATAAAAAAGGATGAACAGGAAATAACTTTTTAGATTATGGAATATGGCAACAGCTATTTGTTTACAATATGGTTGAGGTAAGTAGGAAATGGACGCTCTCGATTTTTATATTCTTTGTTAATTCGATTACTAATTAAACTTTGCCAAATTTATTACAATTTTCTGAAGTGCTTATGACCTCAACATTTCTTCACATGTAAGCGCTCTCTATCAAAATTTAAATATTTTTAAATTTATGGTTTTCTTTAATAAAAACGTCGTTTTTAATGCTCAGCTGTTAAAAGAGAACTATTAAGTGGAACTATACATATATGTGTGCGTGCGCGTGTGTTGAAATTAACAAAATGGGCCGAAGTTGCATTTAAGAATCTTTATTCGGTTTCCAGAGCCCAACGGAGGGCAGGTTCGTACAGTAAGAGAGTCAAAGCACAAAGAACGTGAGTTATCCCCAATAGAAAGAATCTCAGATACAATACAGGGAATTGTATAATTGGTAGGGATTTGTCAAGACGTGTACACACTTCGAGCATGGATCAAATCATAGTAGAGAAAACATATCTTTGTAATCTCGCTAACAACAAAGTGAGGCCAACATGTATGGCCTCAGACACGTGGTTAATGACATCATTCCATTCATAAATTTTCACCGTTACACATTTCAAAATTCATCAGCCAATCGCGAGTATTTTTGAATTCATAATTTTGAAAAAAAAGTCACGTGTCTGAGGCCATTCGATCTGAGATGTTGGTTTCACGATTAAGACGTCATATTCGCTCTGCAACAGACAATTCATGCTCGAAGTGAGCACACACACGAAATTTTTGGAGGTGTGCCAAAAGGGAATTAAGAGAGTGGGAAATAGGGAAAATTGAGTCGTGGGAATGAGTGAGAATGGCACGCAGAGGACGTGGAACGTTATGACTTGACCAGACTGCAACAGCGATGTCAGCAAGAATTAAATGAAAGAATTGCCTTTTGGAAATGCAATCTTGAATTTGAAAGTGCGCATCTGAAAAGAGAGTAGAAACAGAGTTTTAAGGGCTAGGGCGGTATACAAACTAAATAAGAGATAGTTTAAAAGGGGATTGAAATGAAGGAAATCAAAAGGGGTGGTTTTGTAAAAGGAGGTGGTAACTTAAAAGGTGTTGAAATTCTCTGACTCCCGAAATGAAATTCTGGATCCACGACTGCGTTAGTGATCAATCTGTATTTATGTAATCTGCTGGAATGACTTCACGTAAAACCTTTATAATCGAACTCCGACGCAACTAAATTCATTTTTTTTTAATATTATTAATAATTTGAATAATTTTATATTTTCTAATCAACTACAAAATCGTCCCTCGCGTTATCGGATTTCAATAAAATTCTCGCAATATCCCGAGATCATCAACATGGTGATTTCCAAAGTGCAGCTTTATATTCCTCGTCGAACAAGTTATTTCAGGGTTTCGGAAATATTGGAAATTCGCCTGCAATTCAACCGCTGCAACAATTGGATCGCATCGATGAAAAATATCGATCCGGGCGGCTAATGAGGTATCCGAGATTTTACTAATGGGACAAGAGAATTAGCGAAAGTAAAAATAGTCCCTGAAAGATAAGTTAATGAGGTAAAAAATTTAGTTTGACAGATTTTGTGTGGCAATGTTTAGGTCCGTTGATCAATGTTAGATAATCGAACACTTTTCTGCCCATCGGGTATTTTCATTTTTGACGGGAAACGACGTTAAAATCGGTTAGTAGGGAGTCGCTTACCGAAACCGTATGTAACGAAAACATGTGACATTAATATCGCTTGTATCTTTGTAATCATACTATCTACTCGCCTTATTTTGTTATCGTTGTATACAGGAAGGAAGCCATTAATTTATTACGCGTGTTGCGTGCGCAGATGGTGCCACTGTTCCGAGGGGGGTACGGGCAGGCCCGTCGCACCGGGGGGGGGGTGGAGTCCGATCCCCCTCCTCCCCCAATAATCTTGAAACCTTGAAAGTTGGGAATTTCAACTTCTAAAAACCCCAAGTTGGGAAAATTTATGCCCGAAGAAAGTTAATCTTATTAACAAATGAAAGTTAGGGAAGATTAAGATTAGAAATTGCCCAAAATGTAAGATTACATTTCAATAAGACCTCAGAACGGACACTGCATTGGAATAGGGGTGCAACAAATCAATGCTTGTGAGAGAACTGTTTAATATTACCTAAAATATATATATAAAAAGATGAAAAAAATATGAAAAAATATATATATAAAAGATGATATATATATATATATATATATATATATATATATATATATATATATATATATATATATATATATATATATATATATATATATATATATATATATATATATATATATAAGTCAAACCCCGTTATAACGAACCCTCAACGGACTGGTTCGGAAGTTCGCTATAGCCAAGGGTTCACTATATCCGAATTTTCAAATATTGACGATATAAAAACTTCCTAAAGTCCTTAAATACGTTTTGTGCGAAACAATTACACTGAACACTGAATTGCAATTAGTAATGGGCAATAATAAAGTAAAAGAAATATTTGTTCTTAAAAAACAATTAAATTAATTTACTACTACTTAAATTTATTTATCTAAAGTATGAAAAGAAGTTTTGATTTTTTGTTGAAAGCATCAAAAGATTCCATTACATTCTTATCCACAGTTTCTGTTGCAAAGAAATTATGCAAAATGTTCACAGCTGCCTTACCCTTATTATCAGAAATTGAAGGACCTGAACTAACATCCCCTTCGTATGCAATATCTGTAGATAAACAATAATCACCGTTTTCTATTCTCTTAATAATTTTCGCTTTATCCTCATTGGAAAAGGCATTAGCAGACAGGAGCGATTTTAAACCTACGCGAAGTCCACAAGTTAAACGATAATCTTCAGCAATAGAATGAAAGGAATAGGCAAAGAATGTATGCTAAACCAGTTGAACGGGGGAAGGGGAGGAGCTGAGCAGGGGATTATGTTATCACCTTTGAGGAACCTGGCTTCTGTCAAAGGAATAAAGGATAAGGAATGTGGTCGGGGCGAGTAAAATTTTTGGGAAAAACCTGAAACTAAACTGGAAAAGTGTTAATTTTAGTTCGCTACATCCGAATTCCTTACTTTTGAAGATCGTTATAAGCATTTGAAAATACATTAGTGACATAGGAGTTCGGTTGGGACCAATTGAAAAGTTCGTTACAACCGAGGGATTGCTATATCCCGGGTTCGTTATACCGAGGTTTGACGTATATATATATATATATATATATATATATATATGTAGTATTGGAAGTCACCACCAGATGGCGACACTAAATGTAAGTCTACCAGCGACACCTAGCGTGTCACTGGCGGGATGTATTCAGATTAGGTGAGGCAGTGGAGAAGGAAGGACGTATTGCGGTCTTTAAGATAATAGCCTGGCTGCGGTTTAGGCAAATAAACGTATATTTATATCTTCAAAGCCTGTCTTTACTGTCTCATAATCCCACATGGGGGCTCTGGGCCGGATTTGAATCAACGAGCGGTTGTAAAAATTTGCGTCGGTGTGAAAATAGAAACATCCGATCATTAAGCCTAACGCCACGAGAAAAACGTGCGGAACCGAAAGTGGCCAGCGTGAGTACGGAATCCGAAAGCAGCGGAAGCGAAATCGCACAGCGATTCGGCGGACTACAGTGATCCCGTAGTGTCAAAAGAATAAAGAACTTTCTTTTTGGACATGGCTTACTTAGCAAGAGCGCGGAAATGTGACTTGCTGGTGCTGATGAGTGAACTGGATATAACTCATCCGGACAATCCAAAGATAGCCCAAATGTGCAAAACAATTGCGGAGCACGCTGACTATAATGAGGAGACGACCAAGAATCTAATGAGTACAATCGTGTTGGAGCGGGAGGAACGAGAGCACCGAGATATCGAAAGGGAAAAAGAACTGCAACAGATTGAAAAAGAAAAAGAACTGCGCCAGATTGAAAAAGAAAAAGAACTGCGCCAGATTGAAAAAGAAAAGAACTGCGAAAGATTGAAAAAGAAAAAGAACTGCGCCAGATTGAAAAAGAAAAAGAACTGCGCCAGATTGAAAAAGAAAAAGAACTGCGCCAGATTGAAAAAGAAAAAGAGATCCGGGAATTCGAATTGGCAAAATTACGAATCGAAACCGAAAATCGGCAAAATGGCGCAACGGCAATAGCACAAAAAAGAGGTACGAATCAGAATACCAACTTAACGTCCTTTATGAAACCATTCGACGGCAGTGATATTAGTATGTATTTATCGTTATTTGAGAAACAAGTAAATCGCCTGGATATACACAAAGATATGTGGATAAGTCATTTGATAGGCTTAGTGCCACTTGGCATTGCCAACTTGATAACACGGGAACCAGACGATGTGTCAAATAATTACGACCATATTAAACAGGTGCTACTACGACAATTCCGAATGACTCCGGAACAATTTAGATTAAACTTTACTTTTCAACGAAAAGAGGAAAACCAGTCATGGAGAGATTTTGCGTATATTCTGAAGAACTTTTTAAATGAATGGTTGCACGGTGTTGAAGTGAACACATTTGAAGAACTAAAAGAGTTAGTACTAGTCGATCAAATTAGGAGAAAACTGCCTAAAGAAACAAGTGAGCATTTTTTGAATGAATTGCCAAAAATTAAAAGTGTAGAAGAACTGATCCGTAAACTTGATGAATTTGATGCCGTGAGAAGTTTAAAAAGAAACATATTTGAAGAAAGAAGCAGGATAAATTGCCATCCAAGGGACAGCGAAAATTCGTTCCGAACAGCGGGGACTAACCAGCACAATCGACAAGTCAACGGCGCGGGAAGAAGCGAACCGTTCCGAAAGCCAAATCAGCCAACGGATAAAAACAAAGGAATAGTTTGTTTTTCGTGTGGTAATTTAGGTCATAAATCGTTCGAGTGCATGGAATATAAGGACGACAGTGAAGAAAATAGTACGAACATTGTCCGATGTGGATTGATACGAGTGAAATCATCGCAAAATTTGCAAACACAGACGGCGCATCAGACTGAAAAGGACTGTGCACCGCAGAAAACCGTCTTGAGATGCGGTCTGACACGGGTCAAGAATCTACAAACCAACGAGCGATCGGCAACCCAACAAAAAAATTGTGCAGCACAGAAAAGAGCATTCCAAATTAATCGATGTGGAGCAAATGACAAACAACGCAATATCAAGGGAACGGAAAAGATCCATCCAATCTCGAAAGTCAAAAATCCATGGAGCAGACCACCACAGAACAGATTTCTACATTTTCAAAAAAAGCGAGGAGAAACGTGCCCTTGCGAGTTTCATCAACAAAGAGACGGCAATCTCAGCTGGCGAGACATCGCCAAACGAGGCGAAAGCAATTGGCGACTTGGCAACCAACGATGCTTTATCACAGAAAGCGGTGCGCCAATCCAGCCAACGGCTTGGCGACGTACGAGCCAAATAAAGGTTTCTGCATATCACGTGAGGAAGACGTGGCCTTGGTGATTTTTTATTTTTTTTTCTGTTGTATTCAGATGTGCATTTTTTTATTTTATTAGTGCAGAGCAGCCATATGGAGGATTGAGATTCTTTTTTTTTTCTGTGTGGCAACCTTGCAGCAGTCAAGAAGTGAATATTTTTGTGATTTGTTTTTTTTTATCTCAAGTTGTGAAAGTTTTTTTTTTATTTTGATTTGGTAAATCGAATAGCCTTTTTAATATTTTTATCAATGGTGGAAAGAAATTTTTTGGAAGAAGTTTTATTTTTACAACAGATGTGCCGTGTTAAAGTGATTTGCATATACGAGTGAAGAATGAAAGTTGTATATATTTGAAAAGTTTTGTGATTTAATTTTACTATTGATGTTTATTATTTAAAATTTAATTGTGATGTTTACATTATTGAAAGTGCTTTAAAAAGAATTTATTGGTGAAATTTGAAAAACTTTTGTGTGTTAAATATTTTTTTTTAGGTTTGAAAATTTGACATTTGAATTTTTAGAACATATGGAACTCTAATGATAAAAAGTGATTTAAATTTTTACAATAATAGATTTGATAATGTTTTGAGATTTTAAATTTGAAGTAAGATAGTAATTGATTTTTGGAGGTTATGAAAAATAATTTTAAGTTATAATAGTATGATGATTAATAGGTATATATTATGAATGTATGTTAATAATGTTTTGTATTGTAATAATAACTGTTATTAGTGTAAGTTTACGCGGTCGTACAACTGTCGAGAATGGCCGAGTGTAGTATTGGAAGTCACCACCAGATGGCGACACTAAATGTAAGTCTACCAGCGACACCTAGCGTGTCACTGGTGGGGTGTATTCAGATTAGGTGAGGCAGTGGAGGAGGAAGGACGTATTGCGGTCTTTAAGATAATAGCCTGGCTGCGGTTTAGGCAAAAAAAAGTATATTTATATCTTCAAAGCCTGTCTTTACTGTCTCATAATCCCACATGGGGGCTCTGGGCCGGATTTGAATCAACAAGCGGTTGTAAAAATTTGCGTCGGTGTGAAAATAGAAACATCCGATCACTAAGCCTAACGCCACGAGAAAAACGTGCGGAACCGAAAGTGGTCAGCGTGAGTACGGAATCCGAAAGCAGCGGAAGCGAAATCGCACAGCGATTCGGCGGACTACAGTGATCCCGTAGTGTCAAAAGAATAAAGATCTTTCTTTTTGGACATGGCTTACTTAGCAAGAGCGCGGAAATGTGACTTGCTGGTGCTGATGAGTGAACTGGATATAACTCATCCGGACAATCCAAAGATAGCCCAAATGTGCAAAACAATTGCGGAGCACGCTGACTATAATGAGGAGACGACCAACAATCTAATGAGTACAATCGTGTTGGAGCGGGAGGAACGAGAGCACCGAGAAATCGAAAGGGAAAAAGAACTGCAACAGATTGAAAAAGAAAAAGAACTGCGCCAGATTGAAAAAGAAAAAGAACTGCGCCAGATTGAAAAAGAAAAAGAACTGCGCCAGATTGAAAAAGAAAAAGAACTGCGAAAGATTGAAAAAGAAAAAGAACTGCGCCAGATTGAAAAAGAAAAAGAACTGCGCCAGATTGAAAAAGAAAAAGAACTGCGCCAGATTGAAAAAGAAAAAGAGATCCGGGAATTCGAATTGGCAAAATTACGAATCGAAACCGAAAATCGGCAAAATGGCGCAACGGCAATAGCACAAAAAAGAGGTACGAATCAGAATACCAACTTAACGTCCTTTATGAAACCATTCGACGGCAGTGATATTAGTATGTATTTATCGTTATTTGAGAAACAAGTAAATCGCCTGGATATACACAAAGATATGTGGATAAGTCATTTGATAGGCTTAGTGCCACTTGGCATTGCCAACTTGATAACACGGGAACCAGACGATGTGTCAAATAATTACGACCATATTAAACAGGTGCTACTTCGACAATTCCGAATGACTCCGGAACAATTTAGATTAAACTTTACTTTTCAACGAAAAGAGGAAAACCAGTCATGGAGAGATTTTGCGTATATTCTGAAGAACTTTTTAAATGAATGGTTGCACGGTGTTGAAGTGAACACATTTGAAGAACTAAAAGAGTTAGTACTAGTCGATCAAATTAGGAGAAAACTGCCTAAAGAAACAAGTGAGCATTTTTTGGATGAATTGCCAAAAATTAAAAGTGTAGAAGAACTGATCCGTAAACTTGATGATTTTGATGCCGTGAGAAGTTTAAAAAGAAACATATTTGAAGAAAGAAGCAGGATAAATTGCCATCCAAGGGACAGCGAAAATTCGTTCCGAACAGCGGGGACTAACCAGCACAATCGACAAGTCAACGGCGCGGGAAGAAGCGAACCGTTCCGAAAGCCAAATCAGCCAACGGATAAAAACAAAGGAATAGTTTGTTTTTCGTGTGGTAATTTAGGTCATAAATCGTTCGAGTGCATGGAATATAAGGACGACAGTGAAGAAAATAGTACGAACATTGTCCGATGTGGATTGATACGAGTGAAATCATCGCAAAACTTGCAAACACAGACGGCGCATCAGACTGAAAAGGACTGTGCACCGCAGAAAACCGTCTTGAGATGCGGTCTGACACGGGTCAAGAATCTATAAACCAACGAGCGATCGGCAACCCTACAAAAAAATTGTGCAGCACAGAAAAGAACATTCCAAATTAATCGATGTGGAGCAAATGACAAACAACGCAATATCAAGGGAACGGAAAAGATCCATCCAATCTCGAAAGTCAAAAATCCATGGAGCAGACCACCACAGAACAGATTTCTACATTTTCAAAAAAAGCGAGGAGAAACGTGCCCTTGCGAGTTTCATCAACAAAGAGACGGCAATCTCAGCTGGCGAGACATCGCCAAACGAGGCGAAAGCAATTGGCGACTTGGCAACCAACGATGCTTTATCACAGAAAGCGGTGCGCCAATCCAGCCAACGGCTTGGCGACGTACGAGCCAAATAAACGCTTCTGCATATCACGTGAGGAAGACGTGGCCTTGGTGATTTTTTTTTTCTGTTGTATTCAGATGTGCATTTTTTTATTTTATTAGTGCAGAGCAGCCATATGGAGGATTGAGATTCTTTTTTTTTCTGTGCGGCAACCTTGCAGCAGTCAAGAAGTGAATATTTTTGTGATTTGTTTTTTTTTATCTGAAGTTGTGAAAGTTTTTTTTATTTTTATTTGGTAAATCGAATAGCCTTTTTAATATTTTTATCAATGGTGGAAAGAAATTTTTTAGAAGAAGTTTTATTTTTACAACAGATGTGCAGTGTTAAAGTGATTTGCATATACGAGTGAAGAATGAAAGTTGTATATATTTGAAAAGTTTTGTGATTTAATTTTACTATTGATGTTTTTTATTTAAAATTTAATTGTGATGTTTACATTATTGAAAGTGCTTTGAAAAGAATTTATTGGTGAAATTTGAAAAACTTTTGTGTGTTAAATATTTTTTTTTAGGTTTGAAAATTTGACATTTGAATTTTTAGAACATATGGAACTCTAATGATAAAAAGTGATTTAAATTTTTACAATAATAGATTTGATAATGTTTTGAGATTTTAAATTTGAAGTAAGATAGTAATTGATTTTTGGAGGTTATGAAAAATAATTTTAAGTTATAATAGTATGATGATTAATAGGTATATATTATGAATGTATGTTAATAATGTTTTGTATTGTAATAATAACTGTTATTAGTGTAAGTTTACGCGGTCGTACAACTGTCGAGAATGGCCGAGTGTAGTATTGGAAGTCACCACCAGATGGCGACACTAAATGTAAGTCTACCAGCGACACCTAGCGTGTCACTGGCGGGGTGTATTCAGATTAGGTGAGACAGTGGAGAAGGAAGGACGTATTGCGGTCCTTAAGATAATAGCCTGGCTGCGGTTTAGGCAAATAAACGTATATTTATATCTTCAAAGCCTGTCTTTACTGTCTCATAATCCCACACACACATATATATATATATATATATATATATATATATATATATATATATATATATATATATATATATATATATATATATATATATATATATATATATATATATATATATATATATATAACCGACAAATCAGTGTGCATACTATCACACTCCTGAATACCACCTGAGATATTAAGATATTGAAGTATTTTTCAACGATATCTGCATGTTTGATTTATATATAAACATTTTGATATTGCTATACTCGGGGACAACCTAAGTTGAGCCTAAATCAATTGAATATTTATACATATCATAGATTCCGCTTCATTTTTAACTTAGGTTGTCCCCGAGTATAACATGAATGAGCGAAGGAAAATATTCAGAAGTTTTACTTCTTCGATGATCGCCAAATTTATCTCGCCAACAAAACACAAGAGTCCTGTTATTTATCAACGTCGACTTTTATACAATCAGTTTGATAAGATTCCCCCCTTTGTATAGCTACTTTTACCGTAACCAATATTTACTTCAGAAAACCTCCTTTCAAAAGGAGAAAGGGCTGCTGCAACTCCATTGTGAATAACTTGTAAAACATCGCCTTGATATGGTAGATGCGAATTAATCACAAATGTTATGTATTATGTTGGAATCAAGTTTTAATAACATTAGGCTAAACCTATTCGATTAGCTTACTGCTTCAGACAATATCGGTCGACAAAACTTTCAGCAATCTTATCAAATTACATGAAGTGTTGGTTATCATCGTGCATTAAAGTCTGTGCCTCCTTTTAAGAAGCGTCTTTGCTCTTTAATTTTCGTTTTTCATGAAATAGCTGGAAAACCCTTCGAGCATGAATGGTCTGTTGTAGAGAGAATATGACTTCTTAATCGTGAAGCCCACATCTCAGAGCGAAAGGCCCATATCACGTGCCATCTCTTCAAAATTATGAATTAAAAAATACTCGCGATTGGCAAAATGGGAAATGTGTAACAGTGAAAATTTATGAATGGAATGACGTAATAACCACGTGTTTGATGCCATACATGTTGGCTTCACTTTTGTGTTAGCGCGAGAGACCTCATGACTCCTCTACTACAAAGGATTCATGTTCGAAGGGAAAACCTGACACGATATTTTCGATGACTTTCAATACGAACTAAGGACATTGATTGCTCTTAAATTTTGAAGTTGATAAGATAAAATGTGTTAATGAACATTCTACACTTTACCAAGGAGTAAAAGCTTTGAGTAACAAAAAGTTATGTATAAAACACTTTTCACACAAATTAATTGTTTAAATTTCTTTATTTGGCATATTATTATTATTTCGGATTTTTAGCAAATTTAAGAATTTTGACTAATTTTTGGGTAGATTGATTGAGTTAACATTGTACCTAGAGCTAGTAAATGGGTTATTGGCGACGGTTCCGTTTTTTTTTTTTTAATTTTTGGTTAATTGACGTTACACTGTGGGCTATTGGCGAGGGTTCGGGGCTTATCTCGAAAGAAAAACCCGGAAACGATTGATCGTACTTTTGAACCATGGTCAGATGACGAGAACAACACCTGGGATGGCACCCGACGCAACCTCAATAGGCTTCAGGACCTCATTATCAACCTCAATTGGACCCCGATTAGATTTATAGTGCACAAGTCCCGTATACATGCCAGTATAATTTGTTGGATGTTCTAGACGACTTTCTAGTGTTTTTTTAGCGACACTGGAAACCATCCGATCGCAAGATCTACTTTTTTACTTTTCTTTGTCAAGTCCACCGCTCGGGTTCGAACTAGTAATCCTCTGATTACCAGCTGAACGCCTTTATCCACTGGGCAACTAGAGGCCCGGCGACGGTTCTGGAAAGTATCTCGAAGGGGAAAGAAGGAACATTGCCTCGTAATTTTAAACAATGGTTAGATGACGAAGACAACGTTTGAGCTGGTAACCAGCCTAATGTCCATTCTACAAGAACGAGTAATCTTGTCGGTGATTCGAGAAGTCATACAAGCTCCCTTGCGTTGTAATCGTTCATGTAGAATGGGCATTAGAGTGTCAATACAACTATGTTCGATACCGTAGTTAGGTTACTTTTTCATTGCTTGTTAATTTCCTTTCTACAGGTAAATATCATAGACGAAATCTAGGCATCCTATAGAACTGCCTGGCGATTTCAGGCAAAGTATGAAATAATAGAAAATTTAATCTATTATATACTTTACCTAGACATTCTAAAGAATTCCTAATGCTTTTCAGGAAAAGTATGTGAAAAGAGATTCTTGAAGCTCGTAATTATGATATAAAACTCATTTTATGCTTTTAGAATGCTAAATTCCGACAATATACCTCTGTACCACGATTGAAATTGATTGGTAATTTTTTTTAACGAATGATATTTTTTTTACTTGTTCGATAGAAAATTAAGCGCCAATTCTTGCAAAATCTTGCCCCAAACGACTGTTTGGAGGAGATGAGTTACCCTAAATTACTGCTCGGAGGGGTACCAGCTGTTTTTTTAAAGCAGTGTGCCATTGCCCGGTGCCAAAATAAAATGCTATAAAGTGGGTGAGAAACCCCAAACGACTGCTTCAAGGGGGTACCAGTGAACAGCGATGTGCCCCTAAAATCGACTGCTCTAAGAATATTTGATTTTGTTATCGATCGACTGCCATTGCACAATTTTTCTTAATTACTATCAGAAGAAAGTTAATGAAAGGTTACCGTTACCACCCGTTACGGCGGCATTTAGCTCGCCTAGGTCACAACAAAAAATATTTTCAAGCGGATAATTTACACATGCATAAAAATGGCTTCTAAGGTTTTATAAATATGCGCAAACGGATTTTTGTATATGTCCACCTAACCAGTGGCGGCACGTGGTAGAAAATGTTAGTGCAGCCGAAATCATGTGAATCCCCCCCCCCCCCCCCCCTTTCCCTTATTTTCCACAACCCATACATGAACAGAAATTCTTTATTATTTACTACTCAAATCAAAGCTTCCTTTCAATTTTTACAAAATGATAACATGCGAAAAAAATAGAAAACACTTTTTTTTTTAATAAATTAAAGCAGTCCTCCTTTCTTTTAAACATGCGAATCGGTCAATTTTAATATTAACTTAAATAACAAAACAACAGCAGAACCATCTCCTGAAACAACAGCACACAGTAAATGTATCACGAAAACCATTTCCGTTTGGAGATATCCTCGTAGCCAACCAGCAAATCGAATATCAAGTGTAGTTAAAACAAGACAATTCATTTCGGTTGTACCTTCTCACAAATGCAGTGCATTAGCATGGGGAGGAATCTCCATACTACGTAGAGGTTGCCATGGCAACGATGCAGCCGATTTCGAATTTCGCTTTTTGGCTCCAGTTTTGATTAAATGGAGTTTTTCCCCCTCCTGAATTGTACATTACGGTAACAGGCTTGCTATTTATCGGAGATTTTGTTTACTACCGTAGAAATTTCATTTTCAATTCTAATCTTCATTTAAGAAAATTAGTAAAATATCTGATTTTAGTTTTAAAATACACTTGTGAATTTAGGTGCAGCCCGGCTGTACTTGCTGTAGTGGGCGAGCCGCCACTGCACCTAATAGTGGCTCCTGTCTTATTTTACCATATCATGTGATTGCCAATCTAATATTTAAGGAAACGTTAGCAACCCAGGTCAGGCTTTTATAAATGTTATCCAATCTCGGCAGTTATGGCCACTTCACTTTCCCCTTCTTCATCCTTGATGTGCATTGATACAGGAAATATTTTTCATTTTCCCGATATCATGCTTCGGAATTATACCTCATATATGAAAGATCCAGTTCGTGTTTTGCGAAGTTACTTTTCCCAGAAAGAGTATTATTAGAGCGCTGCTTATTCTTCGTTTGATATTTATTGAGATTGATACGAATCATTTTCAATAAAGTCAGGAGATGTTTGGATGCGGAATGACGTTTATATATCTCTTTTCAGTTACTTGGGTAGGGAATTGGATGAATCAAAAGAAACAGTTGCCGGTTATGTTCTGGTGTAAGATAACGTAACAAAACAATGTATATTACTACTGCCAAAACCACACGAAAATATGCAAGTTAAACAGCTTTTGGAACGTCAAAAACGTACTTAATGATAGTAACTGTTCCTTAAAAAGAACATAAGTTCTAAATTTATGTTACTTTTTCGAAACAGTTGCTGCTGTCAGGATCGCCCTTAGGGGTGTGCGACGAGTGCTACCGCACGGGCCCTCCATAAATAAGAATATTACAGATCAATGATTTTTTTCCCTTGTTTTTGACATGAAACGTCATTAAAATCAGCTATCTGAAATATCATGTTAGCGATAGAACATACAATGTCTTCGGAGACTACTTACTGTCAGTAGGATTCATCTTTACGAACTTTGAGCCCCAGTTGCTCAGTTGGTAAGGCGTTCAGCTACTAATCAGAGGATTGGTGGTTCGAATCCGTGCAATGGACTTGACATAGAAAAGTAGTGATCTTGCGATCGGAGGGTTGCCAGCTTCGCTACAAAAATACTAGAAAGTCGTTTAGAATATCCAACAAATTATACTGGCGTGTATATGGGACTGGTGCACGATACATCTAATCGGGGTCCAAAGTCCCGACGTCTATTGAAGGCGTTAGGTGCCAGTTCAGGTGCTTCCTCGTCATCTGACCATGGTTCTAAAATAACGAGGTGCATGTATGAATGTGTGTGTGTTCCCGTGTCTTTCCTTCGAGATTGACCCCGAACCGTCGCCAATAGCCCACTGTGCAGCTGTAGTGCGACGTTAATTAGCAAAAACCAAGCGACGTTAATTAACAAAACCAAACCAATCTTTACGAACTTCGAGCATGGATCCTTTGTAGTAGAGGAGTCATGGCGTCACTCTCGCTAACATCAAAGTGAAGCCAAAATGTATGCAGTGGCGTAGCCAGGATTGTCCGAAGGGGGGAGGGTTCATAAATTATTTTTTGTCTGACCAAAACCAAATAATTTTTTTTATTAATAATTGATTTGAACAATTATTAACTAATAATTTTAATTAATCATTATAATTAAATTTAATTAATAATTTAAATAACATTTAATTAATCATTTAAAATTATTAATTTCTAGAAAATTCTATTTTAGAAAAAAGGGAAACCGACTTTAAGGGAAATGCGGTACAAAGTAAAAAATAATTTTTAATTTTACGAATGAGTTGAAAAAATTGAATTATTGAATATCGGTTTTATACTTATTACAACTTTTTGAAATCGGCGCCAAAATTTAGGTATGATTTTTGTAAATTGGCACCCACTTCAAAAAGTTGTACTAAGTATTAAAATTGATATTCAATAATTAAATTTTTTCAACACATTCGTAAAATTAAAAATTACTTTTTACTCTTTAGCGCATTTTCCTTAAAGTCGGTTTTCCTTTTTTCTAGAAAGATTATTTTATTTTCTCTTTTTAGATTTTAATTTAGCAGGGGACTTCGTCCGCTATTATTATTCACCAAGAAATTCAAGCACAACTTGTGCTCAACAACATATATTGTAAAACAATCCCTATTAATGCTAATAAACACTGGTTAAACGAAATGTCATTGTTGTACAACTTCTGTTAAACAATGAAAGTATTATGAAATCGGATAAATTGTTTAAAAAACCTCCGGTTAATCGACATTTCCGGATAACCGATTATTTTTTTGCAGATTTTGCCTAAGCGGATTTTTCTCTATCCAACAAAAAAAGAATTTTCGAAATCGGACAATATTTTTTTTCAAACGGTCCGGTTTATTGAGAATTCCGGATAGTTAAATGCCGGATAAGCGGATATTTTTTTTTCAAATTGCTCCTAAGTGAAACATACCCTATCCCGCGAACATACATAAAAAAAAATACATAGCGGTCAAATTGATAACCTCTGGACTTGGAACGGGTTGGCGGTTTTAATTTAAAGTTTCTGGCGGTTTAATTTTGGAGTTTTGGTGGACGTGGGCGCGCTGTTTAGTCGGTTAAAAAAGGGTTTTTGCCATTCTGTATGCGAAACTTTATTAAGTAGCGATTCAAGATTTTCATAGCTTTCTTTTAAATTAACTGAATGCCCAACAGGTGCAGAAAGCATTCGTATATTAAACCGAAATTATTATTTTTTACCTTAAAACCATTGTCTTAAATCTCCTTCATAAACGGAACTGTGTGGCTAAATAGCAACGTGCACATTTTCTTACAAAATCTTAAATGTTGCTTTGTTGTTGTTTTTTACTGCCATTTGTTAATTTGCAGCAAATTATTAATTAAAAACAATAAATTTGTTTAATAAATTCAAACAAATAACATTACTTTGTTTTTAAATATACTAAATTCATACTTATTAGACGTGCAAATTGTAATAAAACTGCCAGTGATGGAATTTTTTAATAAATTTTCCAGTAATCACCTACAAAAAAATTATAGAAAACACTAATTATCTTGAAGATAATTTTTTCTTCCCAAACTTGTGTAATAAAAGGTTGAAAAAAAAATGATAAATTCATACTACCACTTTTTAATTGTAAAATATTTTAATATAAATTTTTACAATTGTTAATTTAATTAGATTTTAATTTGAAAATATTGTTATATTCAAATGTGATACACCGCTAAAGAAGGCAGTATCAGTATTTATAAAACTAGAAATGGCAACACATCCGCATAATTTATGGTTATAATCCAAGGATAGTGAAGACCATATATATATATATATAAGGTGTGCTCGTTCTCGCGCTGTCTGACGGAAGGCGGGGAAAGCACATTTTTGACGTCATAGTGACGTCTACCTCGCGCTTTCTGTAGGCGTGTCTAATGATCTCGTTTGTAAAGTGCTGCCATCTATTCGTTTTTTTCTGAACTATTTAAAAATGATATTCGCTATTTTAATTTAGATTTTGCTGAATTTTAAGAGTTTAAATTATATTTTAAGGAATGCATTTATTATGGAAAAATTGCAAAAGATTTGCATAATAAATTAAGCGTATTAAAATAATATTAGTTGCCACGAGAGCATGTCCATGAATTTTGAAAGAGTAAAATGGGGTTAGGAAACATCAGGTCAATGCATTTGTATTGGACATATTAAATGAGTTACAATTTCAATCAAGTAAAATACGGGTACATAACAAAACAAGGACGGATTAGTAGTGAAGCTACCTAAATACAATTATTTACAGGTATTTACATTATTTTGCTAATTAAAAATTAAATCCCCAGTTGTTACCCAACCCAAGGGCGGATCTAGAGATTATTGTTAGGGGGTTAATACCGTATATTATTATCATGAACACTAAATTTAACGCCGCCCCCCGCCATCCAAGCTACTTGATAATTGAAAGTTTTTCCGTTCCTGGAAAAACTACAATGAAATTTAACATTTTTGAAATGATTACTTTAACTTTTTTTCATTTAAATTTTAAAAATATAAAATTATTTATTTCTCTATAGAAATTAAAACAAGCATACTTTGAGTAACTCTGTCTAGAGGGGGGGGGGGGGGGGGGGGGGAGGGAGAAGATTGGGAAGTTTTAAAGAGAATTAAGCAATGCATATATATCACGATTCGCAAAAAAAATTCTTAGTTTGAAATTTTTCATTGCCTAGGTGACATTTGAAAATATAATCTTAGATGTTAGGGGGGGGAGGGGGAATTTCCCCTTTACCCCCCACCTGGATCCGCGCTTGACCCAACCGGGGATCGAATCTAAGTAGCAATGCTGGAAACACACAGCCAATGAGAATGATCAAAAACCCATAGTAAGGCGGAACAAAAATGACGTCAAATAGTTGCTTTGCTTGCCCACTTTCAAAAAGCGAAAAACGAGCACACCTTCTATATATAGTCTCCACTATCCTTGGTTATAATCAATGATTCTCAAGTGGTCTGATTTTAAATATATATAGTTAACAACTAGTATTTCTGGAAACAGTAAACCTCGCGACCAAACAAAAACATATACGTAGATTTAAATGACTTCAAAGAACATTCATGCGGTATTTGAAGACAATCGAACAACGCGTTTGTTCGTGACAGCGAAACAAATTTACAAACAGAAGAAATGCCGAATGTTAAAACAGGACCTCGCTAACGATTAGTCGAAGTAGCCATAATAAAAACCTTGTTCAATTTTCTAATTTGTTCACAGCTCGGACGTACATGAACTATTGTAATTTTGTATATATTTTTACATAGAAAAAAGATGATTAAAATACATTCAGGAATACTTATTTCTACAGAGGGGGATGTTTCCAGTTCCATCCCACTTCCTCGAAAATTGTTATTTCAACATTTCTCGTCATCTATAGGTTTGGTTTTTGTTAATTAACGTCGCACTAGAGCTGCACAGTGGGCTATTGGCGACGGTTCGGGGACAATCTCGAAGGAAAGTCCCGGGAACACATACACATTCATACATGCACCTCGTTCAGGCACGTAGGTAAGGGGGTGGTTCAGGGGGTTCAAACCCCTCCCATTGAAAGTCAAGGAAAAAAAATTTAAAATCGAATTACTGTAAAAATCATAAAAATATTTTAAAGAACTAGAAACATTTCAATTTCTCGTATAACACTTCTTGTAGAGTTGAATAAAGTTCTGGTATACGATTTGAGGGCATTTTCATCTCAAACAATGCGTAACATGACGTCATCGTGTTTCATTATATAGCATTTGAATTTCGATGACAAAGGGAAAAGATCGCAAAACGGTGCCGTATAAACAAGTTGCATCAAAGTAATATATTATTCTAAACAAGGAATCTTAAAATTTAAATTTGTTCTCTAAATTTATTTCGTAATTTGGGAGTGATATTTACTAATTTTAAAAATATTTAATGACCGATATTGATAGCGATTTCATGAAAAATAAATGATAACTTTTGCTGTTTGAATATTTATATGCCAACATATTTCTCTTTACTGGAATAAAAATTGATAAGTTTAAAAAAATAGGGGGGAGGGGGGGAGTTACCTAAAGGAATCCGTTGCTCAGTTACTGAACCACCCCCATGAAAAATCTATACCTACTTGCCTGACCTCGTTATTTTTAGAACCATGGTCAGGTGCCGAGGAAACACCTGAACTGGCACCCAACGCCTTCAATAGTCGTCGGGACTTTGGACCCCGATCAGATCAGATTTATCGTGCACCAGTCCCGTATACACGCCAGTATAATTTGTTGGATATTCTGGACGACTTTCTAGTATTTCTGTAGCGAAGCTGGCAACCCTCCGATCGCAAGATCACTACTTTTTTACTTTTCTATGACAAGTCCATTTCCCGGATTCGAACCACCAATCCTCTAATTAGTAGCTGAACGCCTTACCAACTGAGCAACTGGGGCTCCGTCATCTATAGGGAGTAATCACAAACATTTTGTATGAATCTTATACGAAATTTAATCGTCTAGAAGATTGGTTATTACACATTTTTCGCTAAACTGTATAGAAAAAAAAGTTATTCAGGTGAAACCAACGACATATCCGACATTTTGCTTGTTTTTTTTTTAATTCTGCATATTTTCCAGGTTTTGTCTCTCGGTACCTATTTAGAATTTTCCAACATATTATACGTGAAACTTGCAGGAAATTCAGGGTGGCAACAAAATTCTGGAAAAAAAGTTCCCTGATGGTGTGTGTCACAAAAATTTCCCCGATTTTACAATTACATTAAGAAATGTCGCAATACATGCTGTGTATAGAAACAAAGCTACAATATATTGCATTATAAACGAAAAATGATAAGCAATACCTATTCTCAGTTTAAAATAATTTATGGACTAAACACAAATAATACAATTGCGACAGACACAATAGTAATTAAACATGTTTTCTGGGAGTAGAAAATGCAAAAAAGCAAGTTTTTTCAATTATTTCTTTTGAAGATAATTTTAAATGTTTTATATGCTTCATATTTCCTATTCCAATCTTCAATATATCGCATATTCATTAGCCCCTCACATATTGCTTACAATCTACAGTCCAACATACTTTGCTTTTGTTTCTTCCTCCAGCAGTGGTTAGGTTAACATTTTTACAAAAATAAAACTGAAAATATAAATGTGCATAACCACGTTATTTTTTTAAAAATTCTTTTTCAGAACTAAAAGGAAATATTAACAACTAAATCACCCAGAATAAAGGGCATAATATACGATAATTGATCCAAATTTGAAAATTTTCCTGACTTTTTTTTATGAAATTTTGGAAAATTCCCTGACATTTCCAGAATAAAAAAAATTCCATAATTCCCCGATTTCTAGGTTAAGCTGCCACCCTGAAATTTAGTGCTCTTTAAAATTGGTACGAGTACCTTTTAGATGCACTGAAAGAGTTATTGAGGAGAAAATAAAAACTTACCCTTTTTTTTCTTAAAGATGGCGGAACCCAACTTTTTTTTTAGCTATCTCTACTGGGCTATAGAGCCCCAGTTGCTCAGTTGGTAAGGCGTTCAGCTACTAATCAGAGGATTGGTGGTTCGAATCCGTGAAATGGACTTGACATAGAAAAGTAAAAATGTAGTGTGCGATCGAAGGGTTGCCAGCTTCGCTACAAAAATACTAGAAAGTCGTCCAGAATATCCAACAAATTATACTGGCGTGTATAAGGGACTGGTGCACGATCAACCTGATCGGGGTCCAAAGTCCCGACGTCTATTGAAGGCGTTGGGTGCCAGTTCAGGTGTTTCCTCGTCATCTGACCATGGTTCTAAAATAACGAGGTGCATGTATGAATGTGTGTGTATGTGTTCCCGGGTCTTTCCTTCGAGATTGACCCCGAACCGTCGCCAATAGCCCACTGTGTAGCTCTAGTGCGACATTATTTTACAAAACCAAACCAAACCTACTGGGCTATAACTCTTTGTTAACAATTGTTTCAAATAATTTTAAAACTAAACGAGAACCTTACAAAGGGGCGAAAATTAATCAAGCAATATTTTTATTTAATTAAATAATCCATTTAAGATGATTTAATTAATATCACCAAGTGCATTAACAAAAAGAAAGTTTGACATATTTAATAGTTTTCTTAGTTGTTTTATATATTTTAAGAACGTGACGCTTTAATCACCGTCTTCTATAAAATGGGTTAATCCAATTTAAAAATTGTAACTTTTGACGGGATTCACCTTTAATCACATTAGATTCCAGAATTAATGCGACTTTTTTAAAAAAAACATAAATGACATTTTATATAAATTTTGATGATACATGAAGAATTTAATTTTTTCTATAGCGTTAGGTTTTATCTTTTTAAGGTTTATCGTTTTTATAAAATGTTCTAAAAACTATCAATAAACCGCTATTTCACATTTATTCGAAAAATAACAGAACAATCGATCGCGTTAAACGAATATCTACAATTTCAAAGTTTTCATAAGCTAAAAAAAGCATCTTAAAACAGCGCGATTTTGAGGTTTCATTCGCCAAATGCAATTAGAGAGTTTTAATCAACTTTCGAGTGAATAATTTCCGCGTTTAAACGAGTTCGCGAATATTTCTACATGTTACAAGATGCTATATTTTTTGTGAAATTTTTCAAGTTTGAGTGAGAATAGATTCTGAATAAAACAACGAACAAAGAAGTAATATTTTACAATAATCAAATCCTCTAAACTACAAAAAATAGGACAAGAGGAATTATTTTTTCCTGACGCGAAATCCCTCCATTGATACCTTTCTCTCCTTGCCATATTGCATGTTTACACGCGTGTAAAGCGATCAAAGCGAGAACAAAACACGATTGCAACAAATTAACAATTGATTAACCAATGAAAATTGAATTGAAGTCGCACTAGAGCTGCCCTGTAAGATTTTAGTTTACTTATTTCATGTATTAAAAATTTCTCAACATTCTTCTTAACATTCTCTTCATTAGAACCTTAACATTCTCTTCGTCTAGAATGATTTAAAAATGCTAGTTGAATATATTCTAGTATAGATGGGTACTTAATAAAAAAAATCTGCTGTTTTATTTATTCGAATATATCCGGCACTTTGCTTATGGATTAATTAATAGTTAAAAACCAGTCGGATAGTCCCCCCCCCCCCCCCTTAAAAAAAAGATAACACACTTTTACTTTAAATATTTATTTCACCATTTGGAAGACTAGAAAAATGCAGTGCACAGGTTTCAACAACAACAAAATGCAATATTGCACTAAACCAGCATACGGGAGTTATACCATAATTGTAACTCCAGTGTACAAAAACTTACAAAATATAGATATTGGCACACAAATCTGTGCACTGTCTATAGTACAGATTTAAAATAAAAAAATCCTGCACAAATAACTCAATTTAATAGAACATTAATGGCAAAATATAAGCAAAAGACATAATATTATAACTTCAAGATATACACTTCCAATAAACATCTCTCTACCATTAATACTAGCATGTTAAAAACTACAGTAACAGCATATATTTCGGTAATTAACTAGAAATCAAGTATCACAGAGTTTATAAACAAATACACAGTTCAATATATATAGGTTAGAGTAACTCGAAGGAATAAGCATTAGAAGTTTAAATTCCTATCGTGTAAAACATAGAAATAAAATTTATATTGTTATACTTTAATTAAAAAAAAGCAATTGAAATTCAAATGATACAGCAAATTATTTCATTCTTAACAGGCTGAACGGGACACGGATAATATTATATTTAAAATAAAGCAAAAATAAAAAGCGTAAAATTAGCTATAACTATTATAATATAAACAAATTCCTTAGACTTAAAAAAATCAATGCTTTAACCATCTATGACACTTAATCTAGTTTCATTTGGAGAACTGAAGTGAGAAGAAAAAATTCCGAATATATGAATACAATTGGTAACTTTTAGAAAGCATTGAGCATGTTTTAAAAAACTGCTTCTATGTTATCAAATTAAAAATAAAACCTTAATTGGCTGCTTTCTCAGTAGTACAAAGGCAACTTTAAAATAAATTTGTATTTTGCAAAAAAACAACAAAATAAAATAATTTAATTGCCCAAACTAAAATCACACAAACATCACATTCTTTGGAGACCTTTCACTTGTCTAACTAAAGAGAATTCTTATAAAGGGAAAAAATGCATGTTATTTTATTCTGTTATATGCACTTCGGTATAAAAACACAGCAAAACATGACAAATATTGCACTAAATTGCGAAATAAGGCAACAGTGCAAACAGATTAAATAATTGCACAATTTGATATTTTACTGTTTTGCCATAACATTGCATACAACAGGTAATTTTGCAATATCATTAAAATATTATTGAAATGTTCGTCTTATATAAACAAAGTAAATAGTTCAACATAACAATTTAATTAAAAAAATTTTAACAGGTAAGGAACGTTAATATGGCGTACAACAACAAAATCGGGGTACAGAGAGAAAAAGCCACAGAATTTTTAAGTCTGCAGAGCAAAACATTCACAAACTTTCAGATCCATTGTTCATTTTCTTTTAGAAAATTTAATATTTTCAAAGCATCCATTTGTAAAATCTGTTTAGAAATTTAAACAGTCAATGTTTGGGAAAAGAGAGGCAGCGTGATTTTAAGAAGGGAGTAGGACATTCAAACACAAACTTATTTTAAACTAATAGTTTTAAGAAATAAAGCAATTTTTAAAACATCAGAAGGTATGCTTTTTTTTAGATTAATACAGGGTTTCCATAAAAAAAATTCAAACAGAAATATATTAAAAATTAACTGAAGTCGAGAAAAGTGAAGTATAAATAATAATCCATCGAAATACAAGGGAAAAAATTGTCTCTGTAAATTCATGTTATGACAACAGAAAGATAAGGACATCTCTATCGGTGAAAGAAATTTAAAATGGAACATTTCCCTACATTTTAAAACTAATTCCTGTTTGGTTTTTTTAAACAAAATTTCCCTGTCATTTTCACTGACAATTCCAAACTTGCTTAGGTGCGTTGCAATCCCGGAATATTAATTTTTAATTTCTAGTCAAAAGTTTATATTGCAGAAATGCCATGCACCTAAGAAAATTTTGGAATTGTTACAGAAAAAGTCCAGTATACATTTAGCACATTTATACACAAAAACGAAACGCTAAAACATTAAACAAAAAATTTCCTACTCCCAACTGCTTATAAAAGATCTTAAACAAGCTGTAAAAGACTGGCCCAGCGCGCGAGAATCAGAGCCGTGTGTACGGGAAGTAGTAGAGCGCCTGGGGCAGATCCAGCTGCCAGCCACTGGCATGCAGCTCGATTACTTCGAGCAGGGTCTTGCGTATCTGGGCGGAGATGGAGGGGTGGATGAAGGCGTCCCGTAGGTTCACCACCAGCTGCTGCATGCGCTGGCTACAGTCTACTTCCAGCTGGCTGCCGACGGAGCTCAGCATCTTGCGGAGGATTTCGATCTGCGGGAAACACAGAAATATAACAAACCTCTAAACATTTCTTAAACATCAAAACTTTAAAAAAAATTATTAAATTTAACTAGTTTAAAAATGTTTAATTACTACATTCATTACATTTTTTTCAAGATGAAATTAGTTCCAGTTTCCCTTAGCAATCTAATGATAAGCTGTCCTTTTATAATAAGAATTCAAGCTCAACATCATAAAAACAAAATCTACTACGTTAAAGAGATTGTAAGATCATAAATGTGGAAACGTGCACCCATTTAAAAAAACATGACACTTTAACAAAAACTTTAAACTATCAGTATAATGAATTTAATTGTTCAGTACAAGACCAAAGTTAGATATTTAAATTGGCAAACAAAAACAACTGTTTAAACTTAAAAAAATCCACATATATAGTTAATTCTCTTAGGCGGTAATCGAAAATCGCTGTTTTTCTCTTCACGAAATGGCAACATCAGTTTGTTTACAAAAATATGTTGCGTCGTATTTATATTTTGCCATTATGTGAGCCTTTTTCACGATTAACCCCTTCAATTCCTTGGGAAGATTGCTTAGTAATCTTCAGGGGATTGGCGGAGCCTCCTAGGTGTTCACTATATGCTTAATGCTCATTTGCAACATTTATTTACTACTAGTAAAAAGTAAAACCCATTCTACACGAACAAGTAAAACAGATACGAGCTTCTAGGTGATTTAAGAATTCCCACCACGTGGTAGGAATTCTCGAAACACAGAGAAACTAGGGCACGCTTAACTCGTTCATGTAGAATGAACCCGAATCATTTCAGCAAACAAAAATTAAATTAAATACAAACTAAACTTTTAAAATTCCTCTAACTTTAGACAGAAATAAAAAAAAAATTCAGACAACTCCAAAATATTACACAAACCAATCCACTCACTTCCCCTTCACTGTTCAAAGAAGGTGGCTTCAAAATGATATTCGCGCACTCATACAGGAGCGTCTGCAGCGTCAGCGCCAGGTGTGCCATGGGGGAGTTGGGATGGGGTCCGATGGGCTGGGCTCCCATCTGGCTGTGCTGGTTCTTCACATGTAGGTACAACTCGGTGAGGAAGGAGACGTAGGCGGTCCACCGGCGCATTCCTGCTGCTGTGGTGCCAACCGAGGTGAGGAACGGAGAACGCAGGAGCTTGTCGCGCTCATTGTACCACTCCCGGCAGCAGTTTTGTAGGCTTTCGAGGAAGGTGTGGTCGTGCTCCTTCTGAAAGTGTAAAACGAGGATCACTTTAATGAGTAATCAGAAGAACAGTCGTAAATTCGGGAACGAGATTCGCAAAAAGGGACAAAGCTGAAACCAAAAAACCTAGTAAATTACACTCAAGAATCTCTCTCAATTTGAATCTTGAAATAAAAACGTCCAAAAACTACATTTCATGTTTGCCACTTAAACTTAAAACACTGATTGGAAAAAGGCTGTATTGACATAACTTAGGCATTTGTAAATGGAAAAACAAATAGGTGGCATGGACAAATGAAAAATAAAGTCGTAAATAGTAGTTTTAGTTTCAGAATATAAATGACTTTGGAGCAGAAAATTAAAAAAAAAAAAAGCATGAAATCAATTAATGTTTTATTAAATATTTAAGTCATAAAGTTAGATGAATATTAAAAAATAAAAATTAACAAAAGGAACACAAAAATTAGAATATTTTTTATAAAATATACTTTAAAAGTTTACTTACCACTTCCAGACAGCTTAGGAAAACATCAATTACATTACTAAAATGCTAACACATCACAAGCTTAAATATTTATAACCATTACAAGCCCCTACAATTTGATAGTATGTAGCTTTTTTAAATTCTTATATACTTGTAATACCCTCACAATGTACACTGGAACTACAAATAGTACACTGGACTTGAATATTACGCAAGAAATTATATTGTGGATATGTCAAGCAAAGTTATTCCAAAAACAAACAGATGCCCTATCAAAAGCAACTCACGTCAATAATGGAGAAAGAAAGTTGGCATTAAATAAATAATCATGGTTAGCAAATAAACAAATTTAAGGCTACTCAATTCTAGAACATTATAATCTGGAATCAATAACTAGAAAAAAAATGGTTTACAAAAATTTACAATGTAACAGTGTTCACTCTAGAAATAAAAAGGGGCAGGGCGCTGTTAGCAGAAAAAAGGGCACCCCGTTTTTGGAAAGGCACTTCTTGTTTTTAAAAGGGCACTTTCAAAAAAAAATTGGGGTGGGTGTGGCCACCCCCGTTGACACATCGGACCCGTGACCAAACAAAAAAAATTGCGATTTATTAGTTGGCATTGCGCTAGAGCTGTATATTGGGCTATTGGTAACGGCTCGGGGCTTATCTCAAAGGAAAGAACAGTACAAAATTGATGTCACTTTGTGGAAATATTACTTTAAATCCAAAATTTGACATTTTAAAATTAATGTTTTCGCTAAAAACCAAATCGGTAAGTAGACCGAATTAGGCCCCTTACAAAACTGATGAAAAGGCTACTAAAATCCAAAATTTGGTAATAAAATGTCTAATGTTGTATTCTTGCCCCAAACCATCTTACAGGCAACCAATAAGATTCGTGCAATGGCCGATGCTCGAAATTACCGCGGAATCATCGCGATTTCACAACAAGCTTAGTTAAAAAGAAATTTGTTTTTTACTGTCATAATTCACTTAATTCCAATTTACACAAAAAAAATCAATGCCTATTTTAAATACAACTAGGAAAGCAAGGATGCTTGTGCTTGACTAAAAAGGACAAAAGGGGGCGGAATTTTTTTCGAAAAAGGGGCACGAGGGCACTATCGAGATAAAAAAGGGCGGGCAGGGCGGACCGCCCTTCAAAAAACGCCTAGAGTGATCACTGATCACTGTTGCAGAAGCCTGGTCAATAAATGGTCAAGGCATATAAACAGATTAGATTTTTATGAATTTTAAAAACATCCACAATTTTTCATTTTAAAGCATGAAAGGTTATATTATAAAGGCAAACTATTTTTTAAATAGAAAGATACAAACATAATTAAACACAGATGCCCTGTTAAAACAATGATAGCCACTCACTTCAATAATGGAGAAACAAAGTTGAGCTGCCGGTGAGGAGTACTGAATGCTTTCAATGGCTTTGCTACAGATCAAACGAACCAGTTCCATTAGCTTTTGGCAGGATAACGAGTTGGGGTCTGAAAACAACAAAATGAAATTTTAAACTCAAAATATGATCTTATTATTAATAACTTAAGAGGTTCATAATATACTATTAATTTTTATATATTTATAAACACAATAATGATTTTCGCGCCTAAACAAAAAAAATAATCAGGAAATCACTAACTCTGCACTAAATTTATATATAATAAGAATGACTTCATGCATAGGAGGTGGAGGACACTTTAAATATCAGGTATACCACTTCCAGGGTGGCAACAACATTCTGGAAAAAAAGTTTTCTGATTTCCATGATGGTGTCACAAAAATTTCCTGATTTTACAATTACATTAAGAAATGTTACAACACATGATACGCTACAATAATACTATAAATATATTGCATTATAAATGAAAAACTATAAGCAATACTTATTGACAGTTAATAATAATTTATGGATACAACACAAATTATGCAATTGCGACAGGCATTATAGTAATTAAACATGTTCTCTGGAAGCACAGAATGTAAAAAAAGCAAGTTTTTTCAAATTATTTCTTTTGTAAATAAATGTTTTATATGCTTCATATTTCCTAATCCAATCTTCAATAAATCCCGTATTTATTATCCCCTGCCATGTTGCTTACAATTCAAGGTCCAACACATTTTGCTTTTGCTTCTCCCACCAGCAATGGTTCACGTTTTTATAAAAATAAAAATAACTATGAAGATGCGCATAACCATGCTTTTTTTTCTTAAATTCTTATTCAGAACTAAAAAAAAACATTGACAATTAAATTACCAAGAATGGTGGGCATAACAAACAATAATTGCCGTTTAAACGATCCAAATTAAAAAAAAAATCCCGATTTTTTTCTTGTGAAATTTTGCCCGATATTTCCAGAAAAAAAAATTCCATGATAATTCCCGGTTATGTTGCCACCCAGTAAAAGTTATTGGGTGCAAAGAAACCGTAGATTATTTACTCAGAGGCAAACTTGCTTTTGATTCACGTCAAGAGCAAACATTTTAAACAGAGGTTTAGTAAAAGTGATTTAAATGATAGACCAAAGAATTTTTAATAGCCTTTTGTCACTTGAAAGTTTCCAAGGACCTTTTGAACAAAATTTAGGAGTTTCTAAGTACATTTTAATGGACATGAAACCAAAATAAGGAATATCTAAGGACAATATGAAGCCCTGTTAACAAAGTGACATCAATAAGGTTATTTAGTCAGATAAGTTATATACAACTAAAAGAATATGAGATAACAACGTACCAAGGACAGCCCTTCGTATGAGTCCCTGGTACTCCAGAGGAAAGGCCTCCCTGTCAAACCCAAGGGTCTCCATGCCCCGCCCCTCATCTGCTGTGAAACTCTTTGAGCGCTTGAGGGCGCTTTTCAGCTCCACTGGAAGAGTGGTAGAAGGAGGAGGGGAGCTCTTTTTGAGGACGGGGCCATCCACAAAGTGAACCTTTGTTCCGTTCTTGCTGAGAATTTCTGGGGATAAAGAAAAATATAAAGTATATGGGTGATTCTACAAATACGGGACAATTTGTGTTCCGTACTGATATTTTTTTTTGTTTTGGAAATTAAAAAAAACTTTTTAATGTATATATTTACACTCCCTTAGCACTATTATTCTGACTTTTATCTATGAAAAAACTTCATATTTTATTCCATTAAAAAAACTTATTTTAATTAAATAAATAAAAGGTCTTACTTCCCTTAAAATGTATTGGACGTTGTTTTTGTATGGCAACTTATAAGTTTGTGTGGCAACTTATAAGTCATAAATTTTGAACACAATTTTCATAAGTAAATCTTTTTATTAAGGGCCCTTGCAGAGCTATGAATAATTTTGCATATAATTATTTACAGTTCCTTGCAAGTTTAAATCCGGAATAGTCAGGACTTTGGCAATTCCATATTTTAAATCATCACGATATCCATTATCATGCTCACGATATCCATTATATCCATCGTATACTTTTTATGTGCAGCAAGGAATAAAATATGTATTTGCGATATAAATTTTGTTTCATTCAAATCGAGTAACAAAAATATTGTCTTTAAAGTGATGTCATTCACTATGTACGATGTTAACTTCTTAGTCAGCACATGTGACATACATTCTTAGTTTCGGATAGGCAAAACACGATCGCGGTTCAACAAGAATTCACTTGATTCTAACTTCTCTCATTTTAGGCAAATTCCCGGTAGCAGAATGGCGGCGACGTGCGTCGTACGACGCAGATTTTTCAAAGGTCTGCAGACACATTTTTGTAGAAGTCTACAATACGAATTTATTTTTATGTCTGCATACTTTAGAACATTTACTGCAGATTCTTTTTAGGTTAGATAATTACTTTTCTCAAATTTTAGAAAGTCGAGGAGTGGGCGATAAGTCCCGATAATAGAAAATCGCGATAAGTTGCACATGTTTGAACAAATCTCCGCAGACGTTTCTTTGTTGTCGATTCTCTTTAGGCAACTCCATAGTACATTTCAGTACCTGTTCTTTGAGAAGATGCATTACTAGAAAAAAATTAGTAGCAGAACCTTCTTTGAGAAGGGAATTAGTGCTAACGAAAACGGTATTTTATACAGCTTCCACGGTAGATTTGCGACTTTGGCGATCATTTTTTTCTCTTTTGGATTTAGAACTCAATTTTTTACTTTAATAGCTCATTTTTTTTCTTTCTTTTAAATCATTCTTATCTCATCTATTTGATAGTTAATAGGTAATCAATGATACAAGTTTGTCAAAAATCGGCAATTTGACGCCGCGATTACTCCGATTTTGGTGACTAAAAATGCATTTCTTTCGCATATTTATTAATTTTGTCTAGCTTTAACATAGTTTTCTTAATTTTGTATTGAGTTTGTTAGGAATTTTGTTATTATCAGCTAACCACAGTTGCCGATTTTATCCGAAATCGGCATTTTAGCCGGGTGGCTTTTCCGATTTTCAAGACAGAAAACTTGTTTTACTTCATGCTTAAAGCCAGTTTTCTCGTTTTGAAAGGCCTTTCTTCAGTTTTAATTTATTTATATATTTTTTTTACTATTGCAAATCATTTAGTTATGCCAAGTTTGTCAAAAATCGGACTTCCGCTAATTCCTCCTTTTTATAAATTGGAATGTTTGAAGATTTCTGAGGATATTGTGTGAATTCTAGTATTTTAAAATAAACTTATACTCAAAATATTTGATTTAAAGTCATGATTCTTTTGCTTGTAAAATGACAGTTTGAACATTAGTTTACAGTTAGTTAGTTTGCATTCAATTTCAATCACTATGCCTATTTTTCAATGAAAAGGAAAGCATAATTTATCAGACTTGCATGCTATGAAACATATAGTAAATGTCTGAAACCATAATAAATAATAATTTAAATTGCTTTAGAAGTTAAATTTTGCAATTTTGATACTTGTACGAATTAAAGTACTAGCAGATAAAAAAATAAATGCTTTCTTTTTGAATTCTTCCCTTTTATTTCCAGTATGAACTCTGCAATTTATTTAAGTTACCATACTTTAAAGTTATAATTCCAATTTTAATTTACCAAAGAAATTCAGAAAATAATCTTTCTTTTGTTCATTTATAAATTTTAGCAATTAAATAAAATTTTAATTTGTATTGTCCTTTCCATAGAAAATATTGTCGATATATTATTGTTATAAGGAGTTTTTGTTTTAAATGCTGCAACTATTTAATAATGGGTATGTGTTAGCTCATAAAAATGTTAAATATTTGAATAATTGGTACTTTATTATTATTTAAGTGATGAATAATTATAATTTAGCAATGATTAAACAGCGCATGAAGAAAAAAAAACGTGAAAAACAAAGTAATTGCTGAGATTCTCTCTTTAATCGAATTCTTGCTCATGAAAAGTATACCAATAGTTATATATAATAAATTAAATTGCAGACAAATCTTATTCACTAAAATCCTGTCGCAGACTGTTAAGAATTTTTCTGCTACTGGGGGCAAATTATATTATAAGTTTTACTGGCACGCGTATAAAACAACCCTTCTTTCCACCCACCTTTTTTATAAAAATTTTGACTTAAATTTCTCAGGTTATAAGCAAGTATATATGATACTAGACAAATACACTTTTAACTTTGACAGAAATTGTTTAACAATTTTTCTAAAATCTCAGTAGTAAATTTAGCTATTTTAAAAACATTTTGGTATTAATGAGAACAGGTTATTTATTACTTACTCATTGCATTATTATTCATATTTTAAAATTGGTGCAAAAAATATTTATCACAAAAGTATACATTATATTCACAATTATTCATTTGCTTATTTATATTCAGAAAAGATAATGAAATTTTATTATTTTAACCATGTTTTTGTAAAGTTGTAATTTTTTAAAAATTTGATTTTGAATTTGAATTAACGAAAAATAAAAATTGTGTCTGTTCCATTCAGTCTTTTGACCCAAAAATACCATTGAAACTAACCTTTAAAACAAAAATTAAAAATATTCAAAGCAGACCCATTTTCAAAATACACTTTGATTGTCAAACACATAACATTTTAAATAAAAAATAGCATCTGAAATATGTAAACTGACAGAAAAGTTACCTTTTTGGCTAAGCTGTATTGAATTTACAATTTCTTCAGAGTTATTAGCAGGCACTCCAAGCTTTGGTGGATTATTTTTAAGGTTATCTAAAGCAGCATCCGAAAAGCAATACATAGCAGTTAGTTTACATGTTAGTAATATTACTTATGCAGATTAATTTTATGCAAATAGAAAGTTACAGTGAGAGAACTCGCAAAAGAAAATTAATGAACATGCTTATTGTTACGAAAAATCCACTGTTATAGAAAATTGACAGTTTTGAAAATAAAATATTTTGAGAAAAATGTCAGTAAAAATCAGAACTTTAAAATAAATATTAAGATTGAACACGAGTAAAAATATTTGTTAAAATGAAAAAAAAAATCAATAATAAAGGCTAAAATAATCCTAATTGATATTTAAAATTATTAAAAAGAGAAAAAATAAACAAATGAAAATGGGATTTAAATATTTAGAAAAAATAATGATATCAAGAAACCTAATATTTCTTTAAAAAAAATTTAAATAACAATTAAATTTCTTCTGATAATATTTAAAATATAAAGATTGATTAACTATAATTCATTGAGTATTTATACATTCTGTAAAAATAAAAATTTCAAGCTTTTAATATTTTTTAAAACTGTAAGACAAATTTATGGTTTAAAAAACACCAATTTTAGAAAAACCATGGAAAATTTTATAGTTCGGTACAGATGTAGTATATGACATTTGGGGCAAGTTGTTTTTTTTGGCGTGTTTTATAGGGACGATAAATTTATAGTATGGCAACCCCACCTGACATTGTTGGTATTTTTGATTTTTGTAGCTACTTTCAATCTGGCAACCCTATGACGTCATCGTGTTGAGTGAATCATCCGTCTTTTTTCGTCGCCAAAAAAAGAAACTCGCCAAATGTCCTATACTACATCTGTTCCAGTTGCTTCCGTTGGGTTTTGAACCCCCGACCATTTCCCCAATATAATTGCCTTAGACTTCATAAAAAAAACCAATGAAGAAAAATAAAATGAAAAAAATGTACACATAAAAGTATTTCTACTACTTAATTTAAAAAAAAAAAAAAAAAAAAAATTGCAAATAAAGGTATTGGAAAAAGTAAGTATAGTGGATCAATGTTACTAGTTTATATATAATTAAAATAAAAAAATTAAATTAATTTCGATGGAAATTAATAAAAAAGTACAATGTTTTTTTTCTATCAAAAAAACAAAATGTTAAAATAAGGCAATAAAAATATCTGAAATAAGTTTGAATGAACTACACAAAAACTATTAGCAAAACAGAAAAAAACTACAGAAATTAAACATAGATGGCGCCATGTATACCCTCGTAACGATTACTTACGAATGGAAACTTTAAATATTAATTAAAAATTAACTAATTAAAAATTCTAGCTCTCATTTGCAGAATTAGAGGTTGAAGAGCACTTATGTTGAAATTTTCAGACATTTCCGTGTACAGGAAGTAGTGGTTTTGCGTGCCAGACAGACTTTCTTTCATTATTTATAATACACATCAGTAATCAATGAATCTTTGGTTTGAATTGTTTTCTTCGCAGATTTTGGATCGATTTAACGAATTACACAATGGGCTATGTAAATGAATTTCTACATTTCATTAAAACTTTAAAAACAAAAAATTATAATTAACGTTTCCTATCAATTTTTTAATTCATATTAATTTTTCTACATAAATCTACTTACATATTAATAAGTGGTTCTTTTCGGTTATACGGCCTCATATCCCAACGAGCGAAAATGCGCCAAAGTTGTTTACCTTAGGGAATACCATACACAAAAGATCGCGTTTCAGTTGATTGAATGATTGAGTGCACTGAGCAAAATAAAAACGGGAGAGTAAACTGAACCTGCCTTTTTTAGTGTCATTGCTCAAAATAGTTAAAACACAATTTCTTTGGAGTTGATTTTGGTATGGGTAATTAGCGTCTCACTAGAGCTACACAGTGGGCTATTGGCCACGGTTCGGGGCCTATATCGAAGGAAAGACCCGGAAACGGGTGCCTCGTATTATATATTTACTTTTTTACTTTCTTTCTGCGACAAGTTTGTTTGGATTACGTGCATTGGATGCGTGCACATTTTCCTTCGCGATCTGACAGTAAACGTCTATTGCCTTACGATTGTTGATTGGTTAGAATATATAAGTGTTTAACGAACTCTGATTGGTTGCACGACTATGCGAACTATTTAATAATTTTGATTAACTTTATAATTTTAGAAACATGTTTGATTGTTAGGATAGCTATTAAAATGAATTTGTTTAGAATGCGCTTAAGAGTGCTGTCGCACTGCCCCAAACGACTGCCTGGAGGGGGTCATGGATGTAATCCTGAGTAGTCGGAGGCCGAAGACCACAACTGCCCGGGACCATAAATCGACATCAGGAGTCTGACTTTAGCGCGCGTTTCGCGCGTGCGCTTAAGAGTGGTGTCGAAATGCCCTAAACGAATGCTGGAAGGATTGCCAGCTCAGGTGATGTTCTCGCCATCTGACCGTGGTTCAAAAATACGAGACATTGTTCCCTTCGAGATAGGCGCCGAACTGCCGCCAACAGCCCAATGTGAAGCTCTAGTGCGATGTTAATTAACAAAAGCAAAGCTTCGAGATGAATTCTAAACCGTCGACATTAGCCCATTGTGGAGCTCAAGTGCGACGTTATTTTATTCAATCGTGCAGACCTTAAAGAAATCCTTCGGAAATAATTTTGAACCGTCACCGCTAGCCCATTACGCAGTGAACGTCATCCACCGTGGTTCGAAAATTAGACACAGCGTTTGAGTAATTAACCGTAATTGTGCATTTCTCCTTAAGTAACCATAAAAAGATCAGAAAAAAAGACGCATGCGCAACGCATCCGGTCGTTTGATGTTCACTTGAAAATACATCCAGATCCGCTGACGAGCGACGTCAATTAATCGTAAATCATTTACGAGTGTTTTTAACATTTTATTTTGTGAGTGGCAACATTAAAATTGTAAATAATCAATATGGCGATAAACTTTCGCTTGGCGACTATTTGAGGCCGTTTAACAGAGAAGTACCTAATAAGTAATATACCATAACACTTTAGTGAAAATTAGTTACAAATTACATTCTGAAATAATGTTACTAGCTATTTTTTTTTAATACTACCTGTTTTAATTATGAAATAGATACAAGGTGTAATGTAGGTTAATATTTCAGCATGCATATATAGAAAATCCTTAGAAAAATATCCCAATGCAGAATTAGTTAATTATGAGTAAGCAATGTTATGTCCCCACAAAAAAAAGTATGTTTACAGAAAGTTTTAAGTAATTCCTACTCACTTCGAGGACTGTATAATTCCATTGGCGGCCGAAGAGGTTTCGAGGATATTCCGTTGCTTCGTTTGTGTTGCTTTACTTCATGCGTTCGAAGCATGTTGTCACGTCCCTACGAAATAAAGTAACAACATCACATGTGGAACTGAAAATTAAATACATATATTTTAGCATATCTGCAATTACTTTTTTTAAAATTAAATTCCTAGTTACTAAATACTTCTTTTACAAAATATTTGCACATTGTTCAGAATATAGCCAAAAGTTTGTGGTTTAATCATTACGTAGTGCAGGCTGAGAGCAAAAAAAAAAAAAAAAAAGATGACATTTAAGCATTACATTGAGGAAAACAATTCAAAAGATCCACATTTTTTAAATACAAATTCATAAAATTCTTTAATTTCAAATTTAATTAGTGAAAAACAACAATACTTCTTCCGAAATTTTGGCAGCTCTCAAAGAGCCGAAAGTAATTTCTATAAAACACACCCAATAAAACGTTTCCTTTAATTGAACCTGCAAAAAAGACAAATTAATGACAGTTACTTGAAAGTTCTGCAGATCTTTGTGGATGTTCTCTGCCTTGACAGAAGCAACCGGGACGTTGTCTTGTCGGCCAGTCATGATCGAGTATTCGTCGTCGAAAGGTAAGGGGCTCGGAGTTCGAATCGGCGGCGATGGGCGACAGATTTCTCTGAAATCGAAAAGATCATTAAATAGAGATAACAATTCAAGTATGGTGAAAAGCTCAATGACTTTAAAAAGTTTATGTTCAATTCTTTAACAGTAAAAAAAAATCATGTATCCTGGCTGTAAAGATTTACCACAAGAATTGCCAAGTTTGTGAAGCAAGATTGTAACATGGCTTCATACCACAAGTACCTATTATCACATACTAGTTTGTCATGGCCATTATGGCATATCAGAAAGCAACTGGCCAATTGCAATTTTTGCTTAAGAATAAGTATGGGATCAGTTCTGAATTAAATGCACTGGAAAAACTAATGTAATGCATGCCATCTCATATTCACATAAAGAACTGTATCTTTCATACCGTTAATTTGATTAATTAACGTTGTACTAGGGCTGAGCATTGTGCTATTGGCGACTTGTAACAATGCCTAGTATTTTTCAACATGCAAGCTGGAACCCAACGCAACCTCAATAGGCATCAGGATATTGGACCCCTATAAGATTTAACATGTACCAGATTCATGCCGTAGAAATTGGAAAATAAGTCTGGACGACATATTGTTACTTCCTAACAAATATGGCAACCCTTCGATCACAAGTTCACTGTATTTTAATATGTTGTCAAGTCTCTTGGTATTTCATTCGAACTCGCAGCTCTCTGGTTGCTAGCCGACAATGGATCCTGGGGCTACGGACCCTACTTTAACTTGTATATTCTACCGAGTGAAAACATGGAGTTAAAATACATTGAACAGTTCCCACTTAGTGGCTTTTATGACAGCGCTAACATGTTGATGGTGACAAAACCCAGGGTTAAAATTGCATTGTACGGTATGCCTTGGTGAATTTTCTGAAAAAGTTATATTCGTAATGCGTATATCACTTGGCGACAAAAACCGGTTTGTTTGCAAATCAAAGAGCTCCTCAATTTCTCACTTGAATCCGGTTTTTGTACTGGGTTACCAGATTTGGAAAAAAAACGGGTGTACCATATAATACATTCTAATTAAAATCAGTTTGTTGCCAATAAATAAAAATCAGTTCTCTATTTCTCATGGTCGACCCTTTCTCATTATGCACTGTTGCTGAAAAGGATATCCGGATTTGTTAAAAAATACGGAGGGATTAATGCGTTTGAACCAAAGTAAGTACAAAACCCATGTAAAAATTATAGGCCAGGTAACATTAAACTGCAACATCCAAAAATAAATTGGCTATGTTTAAAAAAACAAAATAAAACGTGCAAGATTTACCAAAATATGAAGAATTAAAAAGTGCACTGAATAAAAACACTACTTATAATACAAAACAATACGATTTTAGTGAAATATTAAATATGAAGGATATAAATTCCCGTCTTCTAAGATAAAACACGATTTAAATATACAATTTAAAATAATTTATATTTTACAATATACACAATGAGATAAATAAAATAACAATCAGTCTTCTTAGAGTAAACTAATTAAGAAAACTAATTCAGGTGTCATTAAACTAGTTAACACTAAATTATTAAACAAAGGATTCAAAATTTACACGCTCTCCAATTGAGTTGTTTTCACAGCACTGGGTTCAAAAGGTACCCATTTAGCCCACTTGCCAAAAGGTTTATGAAGGAGTGAAATAGTCGGATATGACTGAACAGTCGTCATTGTTAAAACTCAGTATCAAAAATTACAAGAAAATTCTGATGATTAAGATTTTATGGCACTTTAATCACAAAGAAAATTCCATTAGTACTTCGTAGAAATACTTTTTAGTTTGGATTTGGATTTTGCGCAAATAAACATGTATGGTTCCAGTTATACATGGGCAGTTGTGTTTAATTATATGAACTCAAAATACCTGACGTCATCTTCAGGATAAATGTCATTTTGGAGAAATGTTTGCTTACAAATGCCAAAGCCGAATGCAAAGTTGAAGGAAGGAAAGAAAGACCAGAGAACATTGGCTCGTATTTTTGATTGGTTTGGTTAATTAACGCGCACTAGAGCTGTACATTGGACTATTGGCGACGGTTCGGGACCTATCTCGAGGGAAAGACCCGGGAACAATGTCTCATTATTTTTTTTAACCATCATCAGATGACAAGGACAATACCTGAAGTGGCACCCGATGCAACGGCAAAAGGCGTCACAACTTTTAGACCATGATCAGATTCAATGTGCACCAGTCATACACGTCGTTAGAAATTTCGGATATTCTTTCTTTTTAGACGAATTTTGTAATGTAGACGCAAATATGACAACTTTCCAGTCACAAGATCGCTCAGTTTAGCGCCCACTGCTCTATCAAAGCTTCACAATCAGAGCCGTACTTTAAGGGTGCACAACGTGTGCAATTGCACAGGACTCCGCACATTTTTAGCTAGTTTCGCACAGGGCCCCACAAAAGCTATAAGGGAGTCCCTGCTTAAACACATCTTAAAAAGCCCTCCTTGCTTCCCACTCCTCAAACCTCAATTCAGGCAACAATAAATGAAAACTTCTGAACTGTATCAGATTTTTCGGGCACACGTTTGCGATTTCCTTTGCATTTAACGTACAGATATGACGCAATATACCTTTGATTAAAGTTTTTCTTTTTATAAAGTCATCAATTATGATCCAAACGCACGTCGTAGGTTTGGTTTGTTTAATTAACGTCGCAGTAGAGCTGCACAGTGGGCTATTGGCGACGGTTCGGGGCCTATCTCGAAGGAAAGACCCGGAAATGATGCCTCGTATTTTTGAACCATGGTCAGATGACGAACGCACGTCGTAGATCTGACGGCTGTATATTTCTTTGACAACATATTACATAAATCGCGAAATGTAAAAAGGGATCATAGGGTCATGTAACATTTATAAAAATGTTTTAAGTGTTGATCGTCTGGTATAATAGAGACGTCAACATTGTTTATGGTAATGATTCTCATCCCATATGCATAGATTCATTCCATACAGTGAAATGTACACAATACATCAATGGTGCATTGGCTCACTTCCCTCTAAGAAATCCTGGTGTACCACTGATAATACCCCAAAGCAAAGCTTAATCATCAACAGTAACCGCTTACAGGATTTTGCCTTGGCACTTTCTTGCAAGGCGACACGCTCCCTTAGGTTTACGAAAGGTTATCAGCTGAAGAAGTCAAGCATGAGAAAACATTCAGTATGAGTTTTGTCTGCTCTAATGTAATAATATTCTCTGGCTATCTGTTCCGTATACTAACATAAAAAACGGTTGAAATTCGTTCTAAAGACATTCACATATGAAGGTGACGCCTCAGAAAGCAGAGGATGGCAAGGGGGGAGGGGGAAGAAAGAAGAATTCTACAACATTTGACTTTTATTCGAAACATTAAGAGGGTATGAGACTCGTCAAAAATATTTTAGATCAATAAAATAAAGTTCATTTTATTTTTAATCGAACGACACAAAAATTATATTTATAAGTTACGTACAAATAATTATTTTTTTCTAATTAATATTAAATTTTGGTGCAAAATTGCCTGAATACGTAGCTTTGAACTCATTTTTCTCAGTGATGATTTTTTCCTGTTTCATAAATTTTAAGTTCAGAACTATTTGAAGAAACTAGTTCCAAATTTGGTACAGTGTATTTTCAAACATATTACTTTAATTTGTCTTTATAGGGATTAATAATATAGATAGTACGTAGATAATACGTATATCATATACGTATACGTATATCATATACGTATACGTAATACGTATATCATATACGTATACGTAATACGTATATCATATACGTATACGTAATACGTATACGTAATACGTATACGTAATACGTATATCATATACGTGTATCATATACGTATATCATATACGTGTATCATATACGTGTATCATATACGTATATCATATACGTATACGTAATACGTATATCATATGCGTATACGTATATCATATACGTATACGTATATCATATACGTATACGTATATCATATACGTATATCATATACGTATATCATATACGTATATCATATACGTATACGTAATACGTATATGTACGTACGTATAATACGTATTTTAATATTCTTTTAAAAATAGTCTTATCAGTGAAAGGAGGGATTTTTCTTTCGTTACATTCTTTTGTTGATAAAAATGAAAAAAATTAGTTTTTCAGAAAATATTTTCTTAACTTATATCAAAAATAAGAAAGTTCAATTTTTTTTGTACATTTTAATTTCTAAAAAGAAAAGTTATAATTTTTCAAATGTTTGATCATATGATTATATGCTTTGCACACATGTGTGGGGAAAAAATTATTATGATATCTGCAAAATAAAAGAAAAAATTCTAATGTGTCACAGACCCCCTTAAAACTAAGTATATTTTCATAATCCCTCATTTCCCTTTTCCCCCTTCCTTCATTGACTTTTTTAGTTCCCTCTATAACGTACAAATATAAAAAAAAAATATTATAACATCTTATGCAATACAAAAAGTGATATTGTATTGCGTAAGGTTTGAATAAAGGGTAAACCCATTTTTCCATTCAATTATTTAAGATCAGTGCATGCACGAAATATATTGGTTTATTTTAAGCAATGGACGATTAGAATGACCACGCCTACAGTGACGTCAGAGCCGTTTTTTTTGTGGTTTTGTTTTGTTAATTCAACGTCGCACTAGAGCTGCACAGTGGGCTATTGGCGACGGTTCGGGGTCTATCTCGAAGGAAAGACCCGGGAACACATACACATTCACACACACATTCATACATGCACCTCGTTATTTTAGAACCATGGTCAGATGACGAGGAAACACCTGAAATGGCACCCAACGCCTTCAATAGACGTCGGGACGTTGGACCCCGATCAGATGTATCGTGCATCAGTCCCGTATACACGCCAGTTGGATATTCTGGACGACTTTCTAGTATTTTTGTAGCGAAGCTGGCAAACCTCCGATCGCAAGATCACTACTTTTTTTACTTTTCTATGTCAACTCCATTTCACGGATTCGAACCACCAATCCTCTGATTAATAGCTGAACGCCTTACCAACTGAGCAACTGGGGCTCGGGTTTTTTGTGGGATAGCGTTAGAATTTTCCTTAAAACGATTAAAATATTGAAAAGCTCGATGATATTTATTAGAATATGATGTTAAAACACAAGTTAAAAAGCAATTAATGCAAAATTTAAACTTAAAGAAGCCAAATTATTGTTTGTTTACCAATAACCGGCAACCTGCACGTGTTCGAAATCCCACAAACAAGTTGTCAATTGAATTTGAAAATTTTCCGATAATGGCTGCTTCCAAAAGGAGGCGTGTCTACTTTTGTTTCAATTTTAATTTCGAATTTTATATACACTGAATATGTGAATTTTTTCAAAAACTTAGAATGAAACGATAGGTAATAGACCCCATAAGCTATAAACAGATAATATACGATTTTTTGAAGGTTTTACTGTTAAAAAAGGTACTTAAATTTAAGTACCTGCACGTACTTGGTTTTTCTTTGAGTTCAATAACATCGTAAATGAGCGATGACGTACTCAAACGTAAGTAATCGTACTTTTTCAAAAATGAGCAGTGTGATTTAATATTGCAAATCTCAGCTTCTGTTCAAGACATCTTAACAAAGCGACCTGACACACTTAAAATAGTTGTTCAGAAGATGGTTTTCTACATTATTTGAAGTCATGTTGGAAGTCGATTGATTGAATGGAAACTGAGTTATTACAACACAATTATCTTACTTCCCATTCCTTTGGAGATCCCCAATTGCTCAGTTGGTAAGGCGTTCAGCTACTAATCAGAGGATTGGTGGTTCGAATCCGTGAAAGGGACTTGACATAAAAAAGTAGTGATCTTGCGATCGGAGGGTTGCCAGCTTTGCTACAAAAATACTAGAAAGTCGTCCAGAATATCCAACAAATGATACTGGCGTGTATACGGGACTGGAGCACGATAAATCTGATCGGGGTCCAAAGTCCCGACGTCTATTGAAGGCGTTGGGTAGCTCAGGTGTTGTCCTCGTCATCTGACTATGGTTCTATAATAACGAGGTGCATGAATGAATGTGTGTGTGAATGTGTATGTGTTCCCGGGTCTTTCCTTCGAGATAGACCCCGAACCGTTGCCAATAACCCACTGTGTAACTTTAGTGCGACGTTAATTAACCAAACCTTCGAGATAGGTCCCGAACCCTCGCCAATAGCCCACTGGGCAGCTGTAGTGTGACGTTAATTAACCAAACCAAACCAAACCTTCGAGATAGGCCACGAACTGGGCAGCTCTAGTGCGACGTTAATTAACCAAACCAAACCTTCGAGATAGGCCCCGAACTGGGCAGCTCTAGTGCGACGTTCATTAACCAAACCAATTTATTTTTACTCATTGTACTCATTTTTGAGTACATGTCTTTTTTAAAATTGAAGCTTTTGTATTCAGAGCTATGATAATCATTGAATGTACTCAAAATTAAAGTAAATTTCTCTTATTTTCGAATACCCATTTTTAACAGTGTTGTGACTGTGCTGTCCCCTTCAATTAACATTTTTTGACGTTTTTGCTTTACATAAAACAGGGCGGTAACCCTATTTGCTTGTGTGGCCATTTATTTTTTGCACCGACACTGTCAAACTAGGCATATCAATAATGTATGTTCTGGGTTTAATATGTACAACCCACATCCAAGCTTCCTACACGGTATTCAGCCCGTTGTTCAGCAGGTTTCTTCATCAGAATGTCGTAACGTGTGGCCTTCGCAGTCTACATTCCGACAGGTAGTTTCTAATTATCAACAGGTGTGCGGAATCCCGGTCTTGTTTTGGGACGAAAGGAATTACTCTTCCCTATTTTGAGATGGTTTTACGTTTTTAGAAAGAAAAAAAATCTGGTTCACAACATTCAACAACTTTCTTAAACTTTCTATTTCAAATAGGGTGGAGGAATTTCCTATTTTTTATTTCTTTGCTTATTTCGCTTGCGAAAGCACAAATTTCCATTTCAACTGCGCGTGGTTATCTCGAAAGTTACGGGATCGATTTGACTTAATTTTTTTTCTTCTACTTAGCCGATAATTAATAGTACGAATGACAATTAATAATAATTGATAATAGGAATATTTAGTCAAGGAATCACAAGTTTTTACAAGAATACATGCATTCTTTTTAAATTCATCTACATATATTAAAGCCAAAGCCACTGACTGACTGATCATGAGATCTCCAGATCCAAAAGGCCTAAGAGTGCTGAAATTTGGAACACAGATTCATGTTGGGCCCTAGGGTTGCACTAAGAAATGATTTTTAAAAATTCGAACTCGAACTTACCTGCAAGAATCGGAAAGATTGATAAAATTGAGAAGTTGGCTATATAATTACGTGATTTTTATATATACGTTACTCCCGTTGATTAACATCCATATTTTCGTAACATCCCAAATATTTAAAGAGGAACAACTCTTATAATTGTTAAAAATAATTATTTACGAAAAACTTTAATTATACACCTATGCCAACATGTTTCGTTAAGTTTCACAAATTGGCGAGAATATAAGAAGAAAAATAAACGAAAACGATTTTAAAAGGTTCACTTGCCAAATTCAAGATTTTCCTATTTTTTCTATTGTAAGGTAAACCATATGCGAGAGGGGGGCAAGGAGGGACGGTTCCCTAGCACTTTATTTGGATTTTGCCTCTGCACTTTTTTAAAATTGAACTTTTTAAACTAAAAAAAATAAGTCACGTTTTTTACTGCATTGCCAAATCAAATGTTTTTTTTTTTTTCAAATCGTACCCTATCACCTGCCCACTACTATAGACGATGGACGCAAACCCGTTCCCCCTCTGACACTTGTACCATGTGGGGGAGGAGTCAACAACAACAGTTTTTGATTCCGCCCACATAACTCCTCGTATAGGCATACCATCATATAAAGAAAGGTAAGCCGCATCGACTAAGCCTATTATTAACCCATTCCCCGTTGACCTTTGTACCTTGTAAAGGGAATGTCGCCCTTAACTGCAGACGATTTCGTTCTCATTACTCCCCGGGGAATCGTTATATGGGCAAATATAAGTCAAATGAGTACATTCGATGCTTATCATAGCCGAATACAGAAATTTCCTTTTAAAAAAGAAATTTACTCAAAAATGAGTAAAAATGAATAAAAAGAGCAGAAGCTTGCCAACATGTGCTGCCTTCATAAATCGCTTTCAATAAATATCGCCTATTACAACTTAGACTTACCGGGAATCGAACCCAGGTCTGCAGCACCGCTCTCCACAGTCTTATCCGCTAAGCTACCAACGCGACACGAGGAAGTTATAAACAGAAGTAATGCTAAGAAGGTGTGATATAAAAATTGGAAGTAAGATGATTGCATTGTAATAACTCAGTTTCCATTTAAGCAATTGACATCAACTAATGTGGAAAACCATCTTCTGAACATCTATTTTAAGTTTGTTAGGCCGCTTTGTTAAGATGGCTTGAACAGAAGCTGATATGAGCAATATCAAACCACACTGCTCATTTTTACGAAAGTACGATTACTTATTACGTCTGAGTACGTCACAGCTCATTTACGATGCAATTGTACTTAAAAAAAACCAAGTACGTTCATGAACTCATTTTTAAACACTTTCTTTTTTACAGTGTACTTTGCAGGATTTAGCTTTGTGACGTTTGAAGCCAATTAAATTTCTTACGACACGTGGAAGCCGTTTTATTAGCTGGACTTGACCCCCCTAACTTCTGTTTTTTCGGACATCGAACATCAAGATAGTGAAACACAATAGGAAAAAGCGACAGAATACAATTACACACCTCTTCATCTCCTATCATCATAAGCAAGTGCAGAAGCGACGCGTTAATTGGTAGATTGCCGGTCATTCACCTGTTACGAGTTAATTAACCGAGGGAGTTGCAAGGGAATATGTAGTTCAGCAGGTCTCATGAAGGAAGCTACACTTGCTGAAGGAAGTCTAACAAAGGATTAGGAAGCAGACATGAGATCTCTCCTAACAATGGGCTCCGAGATCATTTGAAAGATTTGAGAAGGTCACGAGAGAAATAAATCTGTTAAAATGTCTGCGGACCGATAGGTACTGGAAGGAAACCGTCTAATATTTAATTTCTTTAATCTGACTTTATCTTCTTTAATAACATGACTTTATAATTATTAATATGACTTTAAAATCGGTGAAGGTAATACAAAAAGGAATGACCTTTCAAAGCCGAGGCCTCCGTGTCCGAGCGGTTAAGCCCAGCTGGCTTTTCGAAGATTCCTGGTTCGGTCCTAGGCGATGGACTTGACAAAGAAAAGTAAAACAAGTAGTGATCTTGTGATCGGAGGGTTGTCAGCTTCACTACAAAATACTAGAAAAGTCGTCCAGAATATCCGCAAAAATTAGCGGCGTGGTATACGGGACCTGGTGCACGATAAATCTGATCAGGGTCCAAAATCCCGACGTCTATTGAAGGCGTTGGGTGCCAGTTAAGGTGTTTCCTCGTCATCTGACCATGGTTCAAAAATAACGAGGTGCATGTATGAATGTGTTCCCGGGTCTTTCCTTCGAGACGGACCCCGAACTGTTGTCAATAGCCCACTGTGCAGCTCTAGTGCGACGTTAATTTTACCAAAACCAAACCAAAAACCTAACCTTTCAAAGCCTAATAACTCTGGGATGATTAGCCTATGTTGATAAATGACGTATAGCAGGGATGAGTTAATATTACGGGCATACTCTGGCCTCTTTAATCGGTATAATATCAGTTCCAAACCAATGTATCGTGGTGAATATATATTACAATTGAAGAACAATACAAGTTTTATAATTCCATATGACCAGGGACCAACTTCCATTTTAGATATCGCAAGTTGGAAAATCTCTTAGTGAATAAATTGCCCCAAGTTCCCTATAGCTATAACCTCCACTGCTGCATGTGACTACACTAATAAAAATAGGTACTCAAAAATAAGTACAATATACTTATTTTTTATTATATTTTACTTATTTTATCATGGCTCCGAATACATGTTTCAATTTTGAAAAAAAATATGTACTCAAATATGAGTACAATGAATAAAAAGAGTAAATTCCAACCTACAAAGGCTGACTTCATAAATCACTTTCAATAAATATCAACAATTACAACCAAGGCGATCCTATGCATTTTTAAGTACTTTTCCGAATCGAACCCAAATCCTCAGGCACCGCAGTCCAGAGCCTTATCCGTTAAACTACAGGGCGACGGGAATAAGTTATAAACAGAAGAAATGTTAAAAAGGTGTGCCCAAAGAATTGGCAGTAAGATAATTGAGTCGTAACAACTCAGTTTACATTTAAGCAATGGACATTAAATAATGTGGAAAGCCATCTTCTGAACAACTATTTTAAGTGTGTCAGGTCGCTTTGTTAAGATGGCTGGAACAGAAGCTGAGATTAGCAATATTTAATCACGCTGCTCTTTTTTAGCGAAAGTACGATTACTTAAATTTAAGTACGTCATTGCTCATTTACGATGCAATTTTACTCAAAGAAAAACAAGCACGTCCACGCACTCATTTTTAAGCAAATTTATTATTTACAGTGTGCCATTTAATTCCTTTAATATGATTTTATCTTCTTTAATAAGACTTCTATAAATATGACTTTAAAATCGGTGCAAGTACATCAACAGAAACTTCAAATATATAAAAAATATTCAAATATTTCAAACCCCAATAACTCAGGAAGGGTTAGCCTATGTCGATTAATGACCGTATGGCGGGGATGAGTTAAATCACGGACATACTCTGGCCTCTTTAACCTTAACCGTTATAATTTCAGTTCCAACCAAAGTATCAAGGCCGTAGCCAGGATTTTTTTTCGGGGGTTGAAGGTTTAATTTCCGTTGTTACGACAACACGAAGACAAACTTTTCCTTTATAATTTTCGTATGGTAATTAAACAATTTTCTAAACTATTTGATGCAGTTTCTACTTCTATATTTCATATACTGTTCATGCTAAAATAGGCCGAATTGTAGTGTTTTGGCAATTTTTCTTTTAATTTTACATTAAAACACATTATAAATTCCTATCCTTTGAAATCCATTTTAACCAATAATAAGTGGATAAGCAGCAAAAAAAAAATATATATATATAGTTTTGGAGATACACAAATTAATTCTATATGTAGAAAATATAAATTATTTGAACATATTTAACTTTTTATAACGATTTGAGAAGAAAAAAATCCACAAAATCCCTATAAAAAATTAGTTGGGGTACAGTATTGTTTCAACCGTGACCATAGAAGGAACTGGTTATGAGCGTTTCAGAAGTTACAATTTATAGTTCAGTGCCGAAAAATATTAAACGTCGAGAGTTCAGCTCACTTCCGTTCAGAACACTCCCAGCCAGGCACGTAGGTAAGGGGGTGGTTCAGGGGGTTCAAACCCCTCCCATCAAGGAAAAAATAAATTAAAAATCGAATTACTGTAAAAATCTTAAAAATACTTTAAAAATATAGAAAAATTTCAATTTCTAGTATAATACTTCTTGCTGAGTTGCATGAGGGAAAACCTGGTATTTTTCGGGGATCCTATCCCGGAAAATAATTTTCAAAAGGTTTCAAAAACATGTTTTGAGGTTATTTTTATCTCAAACTAAGCGTAACATGACGTCATCGTAAAACAAGGAATTTCAAAAATTTAATTTGTTCTCTAAATTTATTTCATAATTAGGGAGTGATAATTACTAATTTTAAAAATAGTTAATGACTGATATTGATAACGATTTCATGAAAAAATAAATGACAATTGTAACTGTTTCGATACTTATATGCCAACGTATTCCTGTTTACTTGAATAAAAATTCATAATTTTTTAAAAATAGGGGGGGGGGATATTTTTTTTTGTGCGTGGGCGATAAGTTACTCAGTCACTGAACCACCCCCATATAAAATCTATACTTACGTGCCTGCTCCCAGCCGATGTAGAAACATAGAATATGATTGGCTATGACGTCATAGTTATTTTTTATAGTTCTACACCATTGGTGGTATTAGGCACTGTAAGTAAATAGTTTTCTTGGATTCAAGAAAGAAAAAAGGACATGAAGGAAAAGAAGGGGGAAGAGGAGCGTTGAAAAAAAGTATCACATAATTTCTGGGGGGGGGGGGGGGTGTTCAGTCGGTTCCCCCCCCCCCTTGCCTACGGGCCTGCAAAGTATCGTGGTGAATCTGTACTAAAATTGAAGAACTATAATTCCGTATGACCAGGGGTGGATCAAGGATTTCAGCTCGGCGGGGGGAGGGGGGTGGGGGAGGAGGTGGATATGACCATTGGAAAGGGGGTTAAAGTTGAGTTGTAAAATTTGAGGTTACAACAACATCTGGCAACAAAAAAGTGTAATAATAAAAAGGGACAAAAACTTGCGTTTATGAAACAGGGTAGTCACAAATTGTTTGACGATGGCTATTGCTTGACTCTATAACATTTATTAAAATCTTTATCTTTGGCAACACTTTAAATTTCTGGGTTTATTTATATTTTATTACACACAGACTTTACATTTTCCGCTGATGAAGGGTGATGTATCTCCCGAAACATGTCCGGATTATACGGACTTTTATTGCGTATTTTAACGTTGTATTTGTGTTTTAATATTCTTAACTCAAAGTTCTATAAGACGAGTTTTTATCTTATCTATAACATTTATTGTTATGTATAGTATATTGTATTGTTATAATAAAATATTGTTTTTGACCGCTTATATTTTAAACAAGTCACTTAGACATAGGAGCAGCAGTCAAAGTAGTTAAAACATAGTAAAAATAATGGTTTATTTTGTGTAGTTAGTTAAACAGCCAAAAAATAACCAGCGCTCAACCTAGTACTCTTTAGCATTGTGGAATTATAATATTGCTTTTTATCCAGCATTACAACACTGTATTTAACTAATTTGTGGAGACATTACGAAAGACAATGAATTGCTGGAGGGTCAAATGTGTTGACATAAATATGAAAAGGAAGAAGAAGGCAAATGACTTGTTACACGCACGGCTGCTACCATTGCAATTGTGAAATCTGCAATACCACTTGTTGCAACACTAGACTGTAAAAAAAAGGTGCTTAAAAATGAGTACATTACCCATTTTCTTTGAGTACAATTGCATCGTAAATGAGCGATGATGTAATCAAATTTAAGTAATCGTAATTTCGCTAAAAATGAGCAATGTGATTTAATACTACTAATCTCATCTTCTGTTCAAGTTATCTTAACAAAGCGACCTGACAAACTTAAAATAGTTGTTCAGGAGATTGTTTTCCACATCATTTGATGTTGATTGCTGAGATGGAAACTGTCGTCATCTGACCATGGTTAAAAAGAAAGAGGCATCGTTCCCGGGTCTTTCCTTCGAGATAGGCCCCGAACCGCCCACTGTGCAGCTCTAGTGCGACTTTAATTAATCAAAACCAAAACTAAATGGAAACTGAGTTATTACAACTCAATTATCTTACTTTTCATTCTTTTGGCTCACTTTTTAATATTTCTTCTGTTCATAACTTATTCACGTCGCCCTGGTAGCTTAGCGGATAAGGCTCTGAACAGCGGTGCCTGCAGATCTGGGTTCGATTCCCGATAAGTCTTGGTTGTAATTGTTGAAATTTATTGAAAGGGATTTATGAAGGCAGCATACGTAGGCACGCAACTGCTCTTTTTATTCATTGTACAGTGCATGTCTTTTTCAAAAATGAAACTTATATAGTCGAACCTATGATAAACATCGAATGTATATAAAAATGAGTACATTATTTTACTTATTTTTTAATGCCTATTTTTAACAGGGCAATATGATTGACTAAAACTCAGCCTCAAATGAAGGGGCAAGTGGAAGAAGGAGTTAACATTTTTGTAAAAAAAATATCTGATTTTGAATCCCATGAAATCTTTAAGCAAAAAAGAGTAGTGGATTAGTAGTGGCCCACGTTATAAACCTAACAGACTAAATAAAAATAAAATAATCTTTCTAGAAAAAAGGAAAACCGACTTTAAGGAAAATGCGCTAAAAAGTAAAAAATAATTTTTAATTCTACGAAAGAGTGGAAAAATTGAATTATTGAATATCAATTTTATACTTAGTACAACTTTTGAAATCGGCGCCAAAATTTGGGTATGATTTTTGTAAATTGGCACCAACTTCAAAAAGTTGCACTAAGTATAAAATTGATACTCAATTATTCAACTCAATCGTAGAATTAAAAATTATTTTTGACTTTTTAGCGCATTTTCCTTAAAGTCGGTTTTCCTTTTTTCTAGAAAGATTATTTTATTTTTCCCTTTTTAGTTTTTAATTTAGCAGGGGTCTTCGCCCCTCTTATTATTTACCAAGAAATTCAAGTAGCAACTTCTGCTCAATGCCAATAAATGCTGGTTAAATGAAATGTCATTGTTGTACAACTTCTGTTAAACAATGAAAATATTATGAAATCGGATTAATTGTATAAAAAAAACTCCGGAAAATCGACATTTCCGGATATATAACAGCCGGATAACCGATTATTTTTTGCAGATTTTGCCTAAATGGATTTTTCTTTATCCAACAAAAAAAGAATTTTCGAAATCGGACAATATTTTTTTTCAAACGGTCCGGTTATTGAGAATTCCAGAGAGTTAAATGCCGGATAACCGGATATTTTTTCCAAATTGCTCAAAAGTGAAACAGTCCCTATCCATTAAAAAAAAATGTGCAAATATCTGAAGTAGAACCGAAATCCCGCACGAACATACATAAAAAAAACCATAATGGTCGAATCTATAACCTCTCGACTTGGCGCGCAGTTCAGTCGGTTAAAAAACATTTTTATTGAAGATTTATCGTCATGATTCATTTCGTAGTCCAACTAAACTGAAGGAACAATGAACTCGAAACCGCTATCAATAGAAACGAAGCTTTCATCAGCAGGACACGATTCGAGAAACGCGCTTTCTGCGTGGTCTGGGCTCTTTCTAAGTTTAGACGCAACAGTTTAAAGAGAGTAGAAAGAACATTTCTCAAATCGCGAGCGATCTTCTCACTATATTGCGTCAGTTCTACCTCAAAACAAATGACGTGTGGTTTTCCTTACTTCCCCAGCGGGGGGAAATGGCGAGATTCGACAAGGTTCAGGAGATAAGAGAAACCTGCTGAGCTCTCGCTTTTCAAGGGATTATCATAAATAATCCTAAAGAAATGGATATGTCGTCTGTGCGATATAATACATGCTGTAATCGGTCACTAAATGCAGATTTGTATATTTGCCGCCTGAGGGCTACAGAAGAAATGTATTCCGTTTATAACTTCTTCACGTCGCCCTCGTAATACAACCGATAAGGCAGTGTTCATTCTAGAAATGAAAAGGTTATCGTCCTAGAGCGTCGCTCCTCCTGGACACCTCTTAAACATGTATATCTGTAAATACTCGTTCTATTGTAAATATTGGATGTTTGTATATATATAAAAAAAAATCATTCATTCCCTTGGAACACACACTAATTATGTTCCATTATGTTCGGAAAACCTCGCCAAATGTCCGCGAGTCTCCTTCATCATTCTCCCTATGTAAAAACTTTAATTATGTGTCGCCTTGAGCGCAAGTTATGTGTTTATCACTGTTATACTGGAGGCGAAGGGCCGCAAGCCCATGTCCTTCGAAATCACCGTTGATTGTATTGTATAAATGAAAAGGGGCAGGGCGCTGTTAGGAGAAAAAGGGCACCCCGTTTTTGGAAAGGCACTTTTTATTTTTAAAAGTGCACTTTCAAAAAATAATTGGGGTGGGCGTGGCCACCCGTTGACACATCGGACCCGTGACCAAACAAACAAAAAAATTCAAATTTATTGCATATTGAGCTATGGTTGACGGCTCGGGGCTTATCTCGAAGGAAAGAACAGTACAAAATTTATGTCACTTTGTGGAAATACTACTTGAAATCCAAAATTTGACATTTTAAAATTAATGTTTTCGCTAAAAACCAAATCGGTAAGTAGCCCGAATTAGGCCCCTTACAAAACTGATGAAAAGGATACTAAAATTCAAAATTTGGTAATAAAATGTCTGATCTTGTAATCTCTCCTCAAACCATCTTACAGGCAACCCATAGGATTCGTGCAATGCCCCATGCTCGAAATTACCGCGGAATCATCTCGATTTAACAAGACGCTTAGTTAAAAAGAAGTTTGTTTTCTACTGTCATAATTCACTAATTTCCAATTTACATACAACAAAAATTAACCGATGCTTTTTGTAAAGACAGCTAGGAAAGCAAGAATGCTTGTGCTTGACTAAAAAGGACAATAGGGGCGGAATTTGTTTCGAAAGCATTCGGCGCATTTTTGAAAAAGGGCATGAGGGCGCTAATGAGATGAAAAAAGGGCGGGCAGGGCGGACCGCCCTTCAAAAATCGCCTAGAGTGAACACTGGATAAGGCGCTGGGCTGCGGTGCCTTAAGATCTGGGATCGGTCCAAAAAAAAAAATCTCAACTTAACGATTCAAAATTCTTAACTCAACTATTCGAAATTCCCAACTCAACAGTGCTGAAAATTCACCGTTCCTACTTATCGACATTTTTCATCTTTTTTATATATATTTTAGGTAATATTAAACAGTTCTCTCACAAGAACACCCGGTGCGACGGGCCTGGTCGCACCACATATTTAGCCTAGGAGGTCATTCAATCCGGTTCTGTTACCCATACACTATTAAAAATAAGTACTCAAAAATAAATAAAATGTACTAATTTTTGAGTACATTCGATGCTTATCATAGCTCCGAATAGATAAGTTTCAATTTTGAAAAAGACATATACTCAAAAATGAGTATCAATGAATAAAAATAGCAGTTGCTTGCCTACGTAGGCTGCCTTCATAAATCACTTTTAATAAATATCAACTACTACAACAAGACTTACCGGGAATCGAACCCAGATCCTCATGCAACGGAGTCCAATGCCTTATACGTTGTACAACCAGGACGACGTGATGAAATTATAAACAGAAGTAATGTTATAAAGGCGTAGCAAAAGAATGGGAAGTAAGATCATTGAGTTGTAATAACTCAGTTTCAGAATTAAGAAATCGACATCCAATATTGTAGAAAACCACCGTATAGACAACCATTTTGTCAGGTCGCTTTGTTAAGATGGCTTGTACAGAAGCTGAGATTAGCAATATTAAATCACACTGCTCATTTTTGAGAAAGTACTATTACTTAAATTTCTGTACGTCATCCCTCATTTACGATGCAATTGTACTCAAAGAAAAACGAGTACGTTAAGGTACTTATTTTTAAGTACTTTTTTTTACAGTTACCTTCGAGCATATATCCCTCATAGTAGAGAAATCATAAGGTTATAATCTGGCTAACATCAAAGTGAGGCCAACATGTATGGATGGCCTCGGACACGTGACTTTCTACGTCATCCATTCATAAATTATTTCTAGTTCATTCATAAAAATATCCTGTACTTCATGAAGTAACACATTTACTATTATTTCCAAATCACTAGTCCATCGCGAACGTTTTTTCATTCCTAAATTTTGAAAGAAAGTCACGTGTCTTGTGCCATCAGGTCTGAGATGTTTACATCACGATGAAGACGTCATATTCGTTCTACTACAGTCCATTCATGCTCGAAGGAACTTACGGAAAAATTTATTTGGAGAATGATAATCCAAATCCTATAGAAAATAGTACACTAAAATATTTTTATGATGGAGAAATACACTATTTTATTAACAGATTTGCACAATGTAAATATGCTCTAAACTTTTATATTATTTTTAAGACCATTTTTTTTCAGTGCCACTGATAACAACATTTCCTACCCATACCGTTTATTCAAGTGTGAAAAGTTATCAGATGCTATTAAGCAGGAAACTTGAAGACGACGGACTTCCAGTCAGAAAACAGATTAAAGCAATTGTACAGTCACGATTTCTATTCCTTTCGTAGAATGGAATGCTGGTTGATAAAAAAAATCGTCAAGTATCGTAGTAGTAGTAGCAGTAGGAATTCTGACCTCATCAGAGTTGAGTGGAATAATAATGGCGTGGAAATTATGCGGGAAAAGGTTAATGAAATTAAAGAGGTTGGGTCCTTATTAAAGTAGAAATACGACTTGATATCACTGAACTCTAACTGTAACTTCTGGAAAGCTGAAAACTTGTTTCCTCTACGGGCGCGTTGAAGCCAATGTGGAAGCAGCCATACTGTGCCCCAAATTTTTTTAAAGTTATTTAGTGATGTTTTTGAATACCATGGCATTGTAGAAATATTGAATGCATATAAATGATTTATTTTCTTCTTATAGATTTAATTTTTATATTGCCAAACAAATATTTTTTTTAACCACTTCGACTTTGACTTGCAAATGACTTTCCATTTTAATGGGAGATTGCATTTAAAATTTGTATCAAAATAAAATAGAAAAACTCAGCCAAAAGCAATACATGTCGGCTTATTTTAACGTGAAAAATATTCGAAATTTTGCGATAGCGATGAAAGTGGGGTACAGTTGTTACCCCTTCAATTGGCTTCAATCAACAAAATGTCTTACCCAATCCAGAAGTTACTGTTAGAGATTAATGAGCGATATCGAGAAATGGGGGAGCTTTGTTTCAATTGAATGCACCTCATAATAATGAACGAAATGCTATTGCTTTTTGAACAAACAATATATTAAAACACCCCCAATTTTTTTTTAAATTACTCAAAATGGGGTAGCCCAATAATTAATGTCCTTTTGGTGGGGTGCAGTAAATAAATATCAGTGTTCACTCTAGGTGTTTTTTGAAGGGCGGTCCGCCCTGCCCGTCCTTTTTTCATCTCGATAGCGCCCTCATGCCCCTTTTTTCAAAAATTCCGCCCTCATGCCCCTTTTTTCAAAAATTTCGCCCTCTTTTGAAAAAATTCCGCCCCTCTTGCCCTTTTCAGTCAAGCACAAGCATCATTGCTTCCCTAGTTGTCTTTAATAAAGGCATCGATTAAAAAAAATTGTGTGTAAATTGCAATTAAGTGAATTATGACAGTAGAAAAATAAACTCCTTTATAACTACGTGTGTTGTGAAATCGCGATGATTCCGCGGTAATTTCGAGCACGGGCATTCCACAAATCCTATTGGTTGCCTGTGCCTGCATATGAAATACTAAGTTGTTGTTTTTTTAAAGAGAATATGGTTTGGGATTAGGTAGGGATTGGTTTGCAAGACTAGGCATTTTATTACCAAATTTAGGATTTAAGTATCCTTTTTATCAGTTTTGTAAGGGATCTGATTCCTACTTACAGAATTGGTTTTTAGGGAAAACAATAATTTTAAAATGTCAAATTTTAGATTTCAAATAATATTTTCATAAAGAGACATCAATTTTGTACGGGTCGTTAAAAAATATACGAGGCATCGTTCCCGGGTCTTTCCTTCGAGATAGGCCCCGAACCGTTAATAATAGCCCAATATGCAGCTTTGGCGCAATGTCAACCGACAAATCGGAACTTTTTTTTTGTTTGGGCACGGGTTCAATGTGTCAATGTGTGGCCACGCCCACACAAAACTTTTTTTTAAAAGTGCCCTTTTAAAAACAAGAAGTGCCTTTTCAAAAATGGGTTACCTTTTACTGCCCACAGCGCCCTGCCCCTTTTTATTTCTAGAGTGAACACTGTAAATATTGACTTTGAATTCAAGAAATCATATTTAGTAATAAAAACTCAACAAACTCAAAATATAGACAGACCTTTTCTTAAGTAAATAACAAGGGATATGCTCAAAAACATAAAAGAAAGATCCCCATAGGTCTAAGACAGAGATTCAACAAGCCAAAAATAGCATTCGTATCTGAACACTGTTAATAATAGGTACTCAAAAATAAGTAAGATATAATTTATAAGTACATTCAATGCTTATCATAGCTCAGAATAAATACATAAGTTTCATTTTTGAAAAAGACATGTACTCAAAAATAAGTAAAAAAAATTAATAAAAAGAGCAGTTGGTTACCTACAAGGGCTGTCTTTATAAATCAATTTCAATAAATATCGACAATTACAACCAAGACTTACCGGGAATCGGACCCAGATCCTTAGGCACCACAGACCAATGCCTTATCCGTTAAACTACCAGGGCAACTTGAAGAAGTTATAAACAGAAGTTAAATTAGCAATATTAAATCCCATTCCCCATTTTTGAGAAAGTACAGTTACTTAAATTTGAGTATGTCATCACTCATTTACGTTGGAATTGTACTCAAAGAAAAATAAGTAGGTTCAGGTACTCATTTTTAAATAAATTTTTTTACAGTGAAGAGTAAAACATGGTAGATATTAAGAGCAGGTATAAAATTATCATCATAAAGGCAGAAATTTAAAAAATATTTAATAAAGTTTAAACATTTTATTTTATTACTATTATTAATACTTTCGATTGTTACTATTCTAAGCACATTGCAATACAAAAGACGTCTGGTCACAGTGCTTGCGCCCATCCACAAGTCATAAGCACATTTGTTCGAAATAACATTTGAAGAAAAATGGTATTACATTAGTTATTTGTATCCGAATAAATCAAGTAGAAAATAATTTCGTTTTCACAAACGAAGCAAGAAATAGTGGAGATGTGGGGAAATTCCTTATCCACAATGAATATTTTTTTTATATTCAAAATGTACAATAAAACAAAGTGGTGGTAATTAAATGCAAAAAAAATAGATTCTATTATTTAAAACTGATAATTTTCTAATTAGAAAGTCTGTTGTTTTTGTATGAAATGTCTATAAATTTATTTTATTGCTAAATTGTTTCTCAAATCCATTCAAACTTGAAATTCTTCTCAAAACACAATATTATAATAACTCTCATGACAATTAGCGGTTCTTTATTATTTTTAATTATAGATCACATTTTTTATTTGGTATCTGTTATTTGAGGCTTCAAAGTAATTTAAAAATAATGTTTTTATAACAACGATTGTCAAACAGAACAAGTTAAAATACAGCTCTTTAAATAGAACGGAAAAAGAAAACAGCTATTTTTAAAAAGGAAGATAAATTTCTCGTGCAAACAATTTTTAAAAAATAGTAGTACTAGTACTTATCAAGTTTTCATTATACAATGTAAAAAGTACTTAAAATTGAGTACCTGAACATACTCGTTTTTCTATTAGTACAATTGTATCGTAAATGAGCGATGACGTACTCAAATTTCAGTAATGGTACTTTCTCAAAAATGAGCAGTGATTTAATATTGCTCATCTCATCTTCTGTTCAAGCCATTGTAACCAAGCGACCTGACACACTCAAAACAGTTGTTCAAAAAATGGATCTCCACATCATTTGATGTCGATTGCTTAAATGGACACAGAGATATTACATAAGATAAAAATTCGTCTTACAGAACATAGCGTTAAGAATATTAAAATACAAATACAACGTTAAAATACGCAATAAAAGTCTGTCAAATCTGGACATTTTTCGGGAGATACATATCCGTTCATCAGCAGAAAATTCTATTCTATTTTCTGCTGATGAAGGGAGATGTATTTCCCGAAACATGTCCAGATTTGACAGACTTTTATTGCGTATTTTAACGTTGTATTCGTATTTTAATAGAGCTATTACAACTCAATTATCTTACTTCCCATTCTTTTAGCAACCTTTTTAACATTTTTCTGTTTATAACTTCTTCACGTCACCCTGGTAGTACAACGGATAAGGCACTGGACTGCGGTTCCCTAACATCTGAGTTCGATTCCCGGAAAGTCTTGCTTGTAATTGTTGATATTTATTGAAAATGATTTATGAAGGCAACCTACTAGGCAAACAACTGCTCTTTTTATACATTTTTACTCATTGTACCCATTTTTAAGCGCAGTGGCGGCGATTGGGTGGTAAAAGTGGGGGGGGCAAGATCAAGATGAAACAAGTGTGTGTGGAGGGGGGGGGGGGGGGGGTAGTAATAAAAATTTTGAACGAACACCAAAACAATAAATATTGCACATTTATATTTACTCTCTATTTTGAGTTATTTGAAGGAAAGAATACCAATTTAAAATAGGTACGAGACGCCCAGGTCGACTATTAACCCATTTTCGATTATTTTCCAATTTTTTTTTTATTTTGGAGTGATACGGACTGTTGTAATGAATCTAATTAACTGACTTATTGACCGACCTCCAAAGGGATAGGCATCCTTTCCATTGGTGTCAGTGTTGAAAAAGAAATGGAGGAAATTTTCTTTCCTCACCCTCCCAATCCCTAGAAAATTTCCTGCACCATTTACAATTCTACATTTGTGGTGTGACTTTTGAGACCCTGAGGCAAATTCTTACAGTTTGCAGGAACGTGGGTATAGATTTTATGGAGGTTGAGTGATTGATTATTTCATGGGGGTTCAGTGACTGAGCCACGAATTTCTTTAGGCATCTATCCCTCTCACCAAGAGGGGGGAATCCTTAACCCCACAAAAATTAACAAATATATCTCACAAACCCCCACCAATTTTTTTTATTAAAAAAATTATTAATTTTCGTTCAAGTAAACATGAATACGTTGGCAGATAAATAGCATCAACAGTTATCATTGTCATTAACTATATTTAACAGTTGTCAATAACTACTTTTAAAATTAATAAATCACTCCCTAATTATGAAATCAATTTAGAGAACAAATTTAAAGCTTGAGATTCCTTATAATATATGTGTGGTAACGAACAATAAAGCCGCCGTTAGCCAGCTCAAGTGTTGTCCTCGTTATATATGACCATTGTTCAAAAATACGAAGCATTGTTCCCGGGTTTTTCCTTGTAGAAGGGTCCCGAACCCGAATTGTCGGCAATAGCCCAATCTGCAGCTCTAGTGCTACGTTATTTTAACCAAATCAAACTTTCCGATTTAAATTCTCACCTCAACAGTGCTAAACATTCCCAGTTCCAGTTTATATACATTTTCAAAATTTTTATAAATTATGTAATATTAAACAGTTCTCTCAAAAGTATTGGTTGCAAGCATTTTCCAATGCAGTATCCGTTCAGAGGTCAAATTTAATCTTACAAGTTAGGCAATTTCTAATCTTCCCTAGCTTTCATTTGCAAATAATATTAATTTTCTTCGGACATAACACGGATTTCCAACACGGATTTGTAAAATTCTAAACCAAAATCATAATAATAATCACAAGGTCTCATTGTCGAATAATTATTACTATTCTTTTTAAATGGATATTTTGGGAAAACCAAAAACATTTCATCCGTGTATGAATAAATCCATATTTAAACAAAAGTTTTCAAAATATATCTATTCTCGTGAATAGATATATTTTGAATCTTCTTGCAGCAAAGATATTTAATTAAACTGTACCTTCGTTACACATTTTATGGAGTGCAATAATATTCGAAACTTACAAATATCAATAATTACTGAAATACGAATAATTTTTCCAATAATAGTTTGAAATTAAATTATAAATTGAACAATTAATGCTAAATTAAATTGAAGAACAATCGCATAATATGAATAATGTAAAAGATTTCGAAATATGATATATAAATGCTAAAAATCAAGATAATGGTATCTTTAAACGTATACTTGCGCGATTTTGAAAATTCTGTGACGTAGATTGCAAGCAAACAGACAAGCTTTCTTGAATGGAAACAGTAGTGCTTGTGTTGCTGTCATGTTCAACTTCACATTTGTTCTTTTTATTAAAGTAATTTAAAACTGAATTTTGTAAAATTCGCTTCATTTTGCTAAAAAGCAGAGCAGACGAAGATCAAATCAAAGACATTAATGGCTAACCTATGACCCCTTCCCTCCTATCTACAGGCCTATAAATTACGCAATTGTTCGGCGCCAATAGATTACACAATACTACATTTTAACGCATTTTATTAATACCGGATACTATTTTAATGTAAAAAGTTGCAACTAGTCATAAATAAAAGAAGGAGGTTTGATCTATTTTTAGAATTGAAGGTCATACAGTTGCATTTTTCTATGTAAAGAAAATATATGCTATTTCTTTTTCCGAAAAAAATAAAAACAGAATGAGTAATGGACCTGGATTGAGTAAGCAATGAGGCACCAATCAATGGATTAAATTAGCAGCTGTCTGTCTGGAAATCTGAAAACAAAGCTCCTCAATTTAGATAGAGAATTTATTTTATTTTTTAAATGTTGAATTTTTTTTAAATAATAACGATACCACATTCGTTCAAAAAAAATTTCACTTGACTTTCAATGGAAGGGGTTTGAACCTTAGTAGTGGGAGGAAGTTGGGGTTCAAATTTTTTCCTTTGTTCGGCAATGCAATAGAACAATTGACTTGTAATATAGTTTTAAAATGTGCAATATTAAAAAAGTGCGGGGGCAACATCAGAAAAAAGTGCGGGGGCAGCCCCCCCCCCCTTGCCCCCCCGAATCGCCGCCACTGGACTAAAGAATAGTAAAAAGTAGTGATATTGCGATCGGAGGGTTGCCAACTTCGCTACCAAAATACTAGAATGTCGTCCAGAACATCCACAAAAAATAACGTTAATTAATAAACCTACCTGGGTTAAAGTGGGGGGGCAAGATCAAGATGAAACAAGTGTGTGTGGAGGGGGGGGGGGGGGGGTAGTAATAAAAATTTTGAACGAACACCAAAACAATAAATATTGCACATTTATATTTACTCTCTATTTTGAGTTATTTGAAGGAAAGAATACCAATTTAAAATAGGTACGAGACGCCCAGGTCGACTATTAACCCATTTTCGATTATTTTCCAATTTTTTTTTTATTTTGGAGTGATACGGACTGTTGTAATGAATCTAATTAACTGACTTATTGACCGACCTCCAAAGGGATAGGCATCCTTTCCATTGGTGTCAGTGTTGAAAAAGAAATGGAGGAAATTTTCTTTCCTCACCCTCCCAATCCCTAGAAAATTTCCTGCACCATTTACAATTCTACATTTGTGGTGTGACTTTTGAGACCCTGAGGCAAATTCTTACAGTTTGCAGGAACGTGGGTATAGATTTTATGGAGGTTGAGTGATTGATTATTTCATGGGGGTTCAGTGACTGAGCCACGAATTTCTTTAGGCATCTATCCCTCTCACCAAGAGGGGGGAATCCTTAACCCCACAAAAATTAACAAATATATCTCACAAACCCCCACCAATTTTTTTTATTAAAAAAATTATTAATTTTCGTTCAAGTAAACATGAATACGTTGGCAGATAAATAGCATCAACAGTTATCATTGTCATTAACTATATTTAACAGTTGTCAATAACTACTTTTAAAATTAATAAATCACTCCCTAATTATGAAATCAATTTAGAGAACAAATTTAAAGCTTGAGATTCCTTATAATATATGTGTGGTAACGAACAATAAAGCCGCCGTTAGCCAGCTCAAGTGTTGTCCTCGTTATATATGACCATTGTTCAAAAATACGAAGCATTGTTCCCGGGTTTTTCCTTGTAGAAGGGTCCCGAACCCGAATTGTCGGCAATAGCCCAATCTGCAGCTCTAGTGCTACGTTATTTTAACCAAATCAAACTTTCCGATTTAAATTCTCACCTCAACAGTGCTAAACATTCCCAGTTCCAGTTTATATACATTTTCAAAATTTTTATAAATTATGTAATATTAAACAGTTCTCTCAAAAGTATTGGTTGCAAGCATTTTCCAATGCAGTATCCGTTCAGAGGTCAAATTTAATCTTACAAGTTAGGCAATTTCTAATCTTCCCTAGCTTTCATTTGCAAATAATATTAATTTTCTTCGGACATAACACGGATTTCCAACACGGATTTGTAAAATTCTAAACCAAAATCATAATAATAATCACAAGGTCTCATTGTCGAATAATTATTACTATTCTTTTTAAATGGATATTTTGGGAAAACCAAAAACATTTCATCCGTGTATGAATAAATCCATATTTAAACAAAAGTTTTCAAAATATATCTATTCTCGTGAATAGATATATTTTGAATCTTCTTGCAGCAAAGATATTTAATTAAACTGTACCTTCGTTACACATTTTATGGAGTGCAATAATATTCGAAACTTACAAATATCAATAATTACTGAAATACGAATAATTTTTCCAATAATAGTTTGAAATTAAATTATAAATTGAACAATTAATGCTAAATTAAATTGAAGAACAATCGCATAATATGAATAATGTAAAAGATTTCGAAATATGATATATAAATGCTAAAAATCAAGATAATGGTATCTTTAAACGTATACTTGCGCGATTTTGAAAATTCTGTGACGTAGATTGCAAGCAAACAGACAAGCTTTCTTGAATGGAAACAGTAGTGCTTGTGTTGCTGTCATGTTCAACTTCACATTTGTTCTTTTTATTAAAGTAATTTAAAACTGAATTTTGTAAAATTCGCTTCATTTTGCTAAAAAGCAGAGCAGACGAAGATCAAATCAAAGACATTAATGGCTAACCTATGACCCCTTCCCTCCTATCTACAGGCCTATAAATTACGCAATTGTTCGGCGCCAATAGATTACACAATACTACATTTTAACGCATTTTATTAATACCGGATACTATTTTAATGTAAAAAGTTGCAACTAGTCATAAATAAAAGAAGGAGGTTTGATCTATTTTTAGAATTGAAGGTCATACAGTTGCATTTTTCTATGTAAAGAAAATATATGCTATTTCTTTTTCCGAAAAAAATAAAAACAGAATGAGTAATGGACCTGGATTGAGTAAGCAATGAGGCACCAATCAATGGATTAAATTAGCAGCTGTCTGTCTGGAAATCTGAAAACAAAGCTCCTCAATTTAGATAGAGAATTTATTTTATTTTTTAAATGTTGAATTTTTTTTAAATAATAACGATACCACATTCGTTCAAAAAAAATTTCACTTGACTTTCAATGGAAGGGGTTTGAACCTTAGTAGTGGGAGGAAGTTGGGGTTCAAATTTTTTCCTTTGTTCGGCAATGCAATAGAACAATTGACTTGTAATATAGTTTTAAAAAGTGCAATATTAAAAAAGTGCGGGGGCAACATCAGAAAAAAGTGCGGGGGCAGCCGCCCCCCCTTGCCCCCCCGAATCGCCGCCACTGTTTAAGCGCATGTATTTTTCAAAAATGAAACTTATGTATTAGGAGCTATGATAAGCATCGAATGTACTCAAAAATGAGTACATTTGATTTATTTTTGATTACCTATTTTAACAGTGTCGATTACATAATAAATAGTAAGTAAAGACGTTAAGCGCTTTTACATGCAAGAAGGTTCTTTTAAAGCATGTGTAAACCTAAATGACTGGTGATTTTTGGATAAGAGGCCATAAGCAAGGGCGGACTGGCACTCAAAAACGGCCCGGGAAAATTTTGAAATTCGGCCACCAAAAAAATTTTGAAACTGATGTTTGTTATTAAAAAAATGAGCCCATAATTTGAAAACAAAATAATAAATAATATCAGCATTTAACTCTTTATATAAAGTTTATTAATATCTTTTAAAATTTATTAAAATATTAAAAAAAATATTAAAATATTAAAAAAAATATTAAAAGGTTAAAAAATTTATTAAACGATTTTAAAATTTATTAAACGATTTTAAAATTTATTAATATTTTAGTTAATTAATATTTTTAATTATCATAATGGAATTTTTAACACGTTTGGAAAATTTTTAAGAGGACAAACGGTCCAGTTCAACCAAAATTCTTCCTTCCTTCCTTCACCCGAGAAGCACTGGTCAAAAGAAGGAAGTGGGGGCTGGGCCATGCGGCCTCTCCTTTACACTCTCACGTTTCGACGCCTTTGAAACTGACTTCACGTTTTCTGCAGTTCCATAGGCCACAGCTGGAACGTAGTTTCAAATAACGAAATAATTTCGACTTCTTAGAGATACCATGGCTTCCCGTTTTCAAATTTGAAACATTATTGAAAAACCTGTGTCGGCTTTTAATAAATTATTTTTTAAATAATTTTTTGCTTTTCAAGAAATCACCGGCCACATTTTAAAAATATTAACCGGCCACGCGTGAAAATTCCAGATCAACTCTACGGCCAGTCCGCCACTGGCCATAAGTGACCAGGAATAGACAGCATACACTTGTAGAGAAAGCAAAAATGCCTGGCAGTCTATCCAAAACAAACATTTATTTAAAGCGTGTTTTGTTCCAAATTTCTGAAAATGAGATTAATCACCGAATTTGCTTCCAAATTTTCTATAGCACTGACCTATTTTATTCATCCAAAACAACGCATTCAGGAAAGGGTTATTCGCGATGTCCCACCAATCACCTTTAATGTGACAAAACAAGTTTTAATCGTTTGCTCCTCAAATCTAAAACAATTCCTTATCGAACAACAACAACAAAAAACGACTAATGTTTCGAAATAAAATAGAACATTTCTGAAGAATCCTTATAAACATCCAATTAAATAAGTAAAATTCCAAGACAATCAAATCTTTAAAATTAAACTTTGGATTTTATTTTTATTGGAACAGCCAAATTGCGGACGAAGTAGATACCGGGTTACCATATTTTCAAAGACGGACAAATATGTTTATCGCCCGGAAAAAAGATGGCGTGGAAAGTAGTCAGAACTTTCCGTTTTTTTTTATAGTTTGTTGGTGTTCTAGAGTCATTTTTGTCGGTTTGAATGAACACTGCGAAATAGTATCTTACCACAGAGTTCTAACGTAAAATATTATACTTTTAGGGAACACATGACCTTCTTGATATTCGACATTAGAACATACGCGGTTCTGTTTTAACCATTCTCCAGACAAGATTTGGCGAATTTTTACTCATTTTTTTTATATAGTAACGAAATAGTTTGTTAATGGAGCCATGTTTTATACTTGTTGACATTTTGCATTAAAATTAATTATGTAAATAGTAACTTTCCACAATCAATTTAAATTTAATTATAAAATAGTAAAAGTGGTGTAAAACCAAAATCAGAATTCTGAGATCAGATCGTTTCAATTTTGCAACTCAACTTGGCTATAATGTTAAGTGGATTCAAGGATAGTGAAGACTATATATAGAAGGTGCGTTCGTTTTTCGCTTTTTTTAAAGTGGGCAAGGAAAGCACATTTTTGACGTCATTTTTGCTCCGCCTTACTATCGGTTTTTGATCATTCTCATTGGCTGTGTGTTTCAAGCATTGCTACTTAGGTTCAATCTCCGGTTGGGTAACAACTGGCGATTTAATTTTTAATTATCAAAATAATGTAAATACCTGTAAATAATTGTATTTAGGTAGCTTCACTACTAATCCGTCCTTGTTTTGTTATGTCCCTGTATTTTACTTGATTGAAATTGTAACTCATTTAATATGTCCAATACAAATGCATTGACCTGATGTTTCCCCATTTTACTCTTTCAAAATTCATGGACATGCTCTCGTGGCAGCTAATATTATTTTAACGCGCTTACTTTATTAGGCAAATCTTTTGCAATTTTTCCATACTAAATGCAATCCTTAAAATATAATTTAAACTCATAAAATGCAGTAAAAGTAACTAAATAAAGTTAGCTGATCACTTTTTAATAGTTCACAAAAAAAAACGAATAAATGGCAGCCCTCACAAACGAGAGCATTAGACACGCCTACTGAAAGCGCGAGGTAGGCGTCACTATGACGTCCAAAATGTGCTTTCCCGCCTTCCGTCAGACAGCGCGAGAACGAGCACACCTTATATATATATATATATATATATATATAGTCTTCACTATCCTTGAAGTGGATTGACATTCAATGCACAATGTTAAAAATAGGTATTCAAATATAAATAAAATTTACTCGTTTTTAAATACATTGGATGCTTATCATGGTTCCGAATACATAAGTTTTAATTTTTAAAAATACGTGTATTTAAAAATGAGTACAATGGTTAAAAAAGGGAAAATGCTAGGCTGCATTCACAAAAATTCCATTTTGGAAGCCAATTCGGTGATGAATGTCATTTTCAGAAATTTGGAACAAAACACGCAGTGAATGAGTGTTTGTTTTGGATAGACTGCAAGGCTATCTGCTTTCTCCACATTTGTATATTGTCCATTCCTGGTCACTTATGATCTCATCCCAAAACCGACAGTTTTTAAGGCTTATACATGCTTTAAAAGAATCTTCTTGCATATAAAAGAGCTTAACGTCTTTATTTACTATTATGTATTCTACACTGTTAAAAACTGGAACTCAAAAATAAGTAAAATATACTCATTTTTTAGTACATTCGATGATTATCATAGCTCCGAATACATAAGTTTCAATTTTTAAAAAGACATATACTCAAAAATGAGTATAAATGAATAAAAAGAGCAGTTGCTTGCCTACATGGGCTGCCTTCATAAATCACTTTCCATAAATATCAACAATTACAAGCAAGACATACCGGGAATCGAACCCAGATCTTAAGGCGCCACTGTCCAGTGCATACTTCAAAAGAACCTTCTTGCATATAAAAGAGCTTAACGTCTTTATTTACTATTATGTATTCTAGGTGATTAATCTAATTTTCAGAAATTTGGTACAAAACACGCTTGGAATCAAACACAGGCACTGCAGTCCAATGCCTTATCCGTTGTACAACCACGCGATAAAAAGTTGTGCCAAAAGAATGGGAAGTAAGATAATTCAGTTGTAATAACTGAGTTTTTATTTAAGCAATCGACATAAAAAAAAATGTGGAAAACCATCCTCTGAACTTCTATTTAAAAATTTGTCACATTTTATTAAGATCGTTTGAATAGAAGCTGATATTAGCAATACTAAATCACACTGCTCATTTTTGAGAAAATACGGTTACTTAAATTTGAGTAAGTCATCGTTCATTTACGATACAATTACACTTAAGAAAAACTAGTAGTTTTCTTTAAGTATAATTGTATAACTAGTCGACGCGATCCATATTCCTTTCTGCGCAATATGCTTAAAAAAAGGTCATTTATCCCCAAACGTGATTCCCCTATAGTTTTTTTATAGGTCATTTATCCTCATACCTGTTTCCCCTAAATTTATCAACAACAACAAAATATCAATATTTTTTATGCCGCGCAAGTTTCGGCTAATGATCGCTCAACCCCGACCGCGTATTTAAATCAAAAATTCATATTTCATTCTATATATCGAACTAACACCCTATATATATATATTTTTTAATTTTCGGAATACATGCATCGTTGCAAATTCGTCAAAGCGTACTGGTTTGACTTGGATCACATTTCATTTAATTCTAAACACATCGCCGGTTTCCCTAATCCAAATTCTTAAATACGTAGATATTTGGCTTCGGAAAAGAATATTTGGCTTCAGAAAAGAATATTTGGCTACGGAAAAGAATATTTGGATTCGGAAAAGAATAGGAAAAGAATATTTGGCTTCGGAAAAGAATATTTGGCTTCGGAAAGGAATAGGTTAAGAATATTTGGCTTCGGTAAAGTATATTTGGCTTCGGAAAAGAATATTTGGCTTCGGAAAGGAATAGGAAAAGAATATTTGGCTTCGGAAAGGAATAGGAAAAGAATATTTGGCTTCGGAAAGGAATAGGAAAAGAATATTTGGCTTCGGAAAGGAATAGGAAAAGAATATTTGGCTTCGGAAAGGAATAGGAAAAGAATATTTGGCTTCGGAAAGGAATAGGAAAAGAATATTTGGCTTCGGAAAGGAATAGGAAAAGAATATTTGGCTTCGGAAAGGAATAGGTTAAGAATATTTAGCTTCGGTAAAGTATATTTAGCTTCGGAAAAGAATATTTGGCTTCGGAAAGGAATAGGAAAAGAATATTTGGCTTCGGAAAGGAATAGGAAAAGAATATTTGGCTTCGGATAGGAATAGGAAAAGAATATTTGGCTTCGGAAAGGAATAGGAAAAGAATATTTGGCTTCGGAAAGGAATAGGTTAAGAATATTTGGCTTCGGTAAAGTATATTTGGCTTCGGAAAAGAATATTTGGCTTCGGAAAGGAATAGGAAAAGAATATTTGGCTTCGGAAAGGAATAGGAAAAGAATATTTGGCTTCGGAAAGGAATAGGAAAATAATATTTGGCTTCGGAAAGGAATAAGAAAAAAAATTTGGCTTTGGAAAGGAATAGGAAAAGAATATTTGGCTTCGGAAAGGAATAGGAAAAGAATATTTGGCTTCGGAAAGGAATAGGAAAAGAATATTTGGCTTCGGAAAGGAATAAGAAAAAAATATTTGGCTTTGGAAAGGAATAGGAAAAGAATATTTGGCTTCGGAAAGGAATAGGAAAAGAATATTTGGCTTCGAAAAGGAATAGGTTAAGAATATTTGGCTTCGGAAAAGAATATTTGGCTTCGGAAAGGAATAAGAAAAGCATATTTGGCTTCGGAAAAGAATACGAAAAGAATATTTGGCTTCGGAAAGGAATAGGAAAAGAATATTTGGCTTCGGAAAATATATTTCTATTTAAATAATCGAATTAATCGTTGGGCAATGTGAAACGGAAATAAATGTCGAGCAAAAATGGGAAGGAACCGCACAACAGGGCAACAGGAAAGCACTTATTTTCGACTGTGTAGTTAGATTATACGTAATCTAATCAGGTGCATTGACACTATAACAACTAATGGATCAACTAATGGAACAGTTGCCGCCAGGGTCATTGCTACGGCTTATGATTGGGGGGGGGGGGGGGGAAGCTCGTCGCACCGGGGGGGGGGGGGGGAACATGACCCCTCTCCTTCCCCAATAATCTGGAAACCTTAAAAGTTGGAAATTTTGTGTTTTAAAAATCCCTGGTTTGGGAAAATTTATGCCTGAAGGATATTAATATTATTAACAAATGACAGCAAATTACCCAACTTGTAAGATTACATTTAAATTAGACCTCAGAACGGACTCTACATTGGAACATGCGTACAACAAATCAATACTTTCGAGAGAATTGTTTAATATTACTTAATCTATAAAAAAAAAAAGTTGAAAACTGTCTACAAGTTGGAACCGAGAATTTTTAGCACATTTGAGTTGGGAATTTCAAATCGTTAAGTTTGGTTTGGTTAAATAACGTCGCACTAGAGATGCACATTGGACTACTGGCGTTCGTTCGGGGCTTACCTCGAAGGAAACAGAAGTAATGTTAAAAAGGTGTGCAAAAGAATGGGAAGTAGGATAATTGAGAAGTTAAACAATCGACATCAAATAATGTGGAAAACCATCTTCTGAACAACTACTTTAATTTTGTCAGGTCACTTTGTTAAGATGGCTTGAACAAAAGCTGACATTAGCAATATTAAATCACACTGCTAATTTTTGAGAAAGTACGATTGCTTAAATTTAAGTACGTCAGCGCTCATTTACCATGCAATTGTACTAAAAAAAACGAGTACATTCATGTACTCATTTTTAGCACCTTTTCTTTACAGTGTGGAATAAAATTTAACTCATTATTGTGCAACTTTTTGAACTAGGGCCCACACACATTGGCGATTTGAGGTTATAAAAAAATTAGAAAACTCGAATTACAAGAGAATTTAAGCATCAATAGTAAATTAACTATTGAATTACAACATAAATAAAACTGAGAATAAATTCGAATTTTAAAAAGAATAATCGAAAATAAAGAAGGTAGAATGAATTCCAGAAAAATCAGTGGAAAATATTTACATAAAAAGGTTCATTTAACTAATAAAACATTTATTTAAATAAAATGTGATTATGTATAAAAAATATTTCAAAATTGTTAGACCAGGGTCCCAAAAAGTGGCGGTTCCCTTGGGACCCCTGCGACCCCCTACACTGGTCGCCACTGACCATACCATTTAGCCAAAGGTCAGCAACCCAGTAATAAAAAATTATGTTATTTCATTTTAGGATTTTTGCGACTTTTATCACTTCACAGACCCCATTTAGAAAAACGAAAAGTCAGAATAAAAGTTGGACAGAAAGATTTTTTTGGATGTCATAATTACATATTTCTTAATCGTCACTCTAATTTGACTCATAGTCGGAAGGGCGCGGTGCCCTTATGCAATGGCACATGTCGCACATCCCCTAATTGTGGCCCTGCCCCTGATGCATGGAGTTGGACAACAATGTAAACATTTTATTTTCAATAAACTTCCAAAAATGAGACACTTTTGCAATTGTGGGAGTTTATTTCAATATGGTGATAAATACATTTTCCAGGTAATAAAATAAATATTGAAAACCGAAATTTTTCTGTTTTCTCATATCAAAAATACTTTGATGATTTAGTTTAAAAAAATGGATAATGGTATTTTAACCTCTTTAAGTTCTATTAAACTTTCAGAAATTATGCAAAATTTCCTGGAGAAATGACTACTTAAAATGTATTTGTAGCTTAATTTTTGAGAGAATCGTCTCAAAAATAATAACCTGTCAAATTTAAAAAATGTACACGTCAAAAAAAAAAAATCTTAATATAGTTCGAAATTAGTTTAATGTTCTTTACAATGTACATCACCATATTTATAAAAATTGCAATTCCTTTTTTTTTTTTACCTAAAACGAGTTTTCGCGACGATGGACGAAACCGAAAGGAAAACCAATTTCTCTTTTGCTGCCACCGAAACCATATAATCCAAATATTAAACAAAATGTTCCAAAATTACAAACTGACACCACCATCTTAGAACTAACACGTAGTCAAACCATTCAAATTTAGCCGACAAGAAACCATAAACAAAAGACGATCTATTTCTTCACAAAGTTTAAAAATAGACAACTTCCCTCGGTACTTCGAACCATACTAGGCTCCATCTGCAGCAAACGATTTTTTAAAAAAAAAATAAACTACACAAGAACTAAACAACTAAACCCAGCTTCGATTCTTATAAATATTCCAAAGGGAAAAACAATTAAAATTCACAACACTCACCGCTTCGGTTTCGTGCGAGAATATCACGGGTATCCGAAAAAGAATTCAGAACTCCGGAGTTCTGCCTCTCACCGCCATTTCTGATGTTCGACGTCGTTTCGTCTGACTCGACAACAGGAACCACTGGCAACTCGCCTCGAACTCATGATAGGGATTTAAAAATTCCCCATGTGGAATGGAGAATTCCCTCTTGCTCTCTGACAACTTGCTTCTACCATGTGCTCTGCAGTTCTCTCCGTCATGCTTGACCTCTATTTGGAACACCTACGGAAAAGCCTTTATTTTTCTTTTGTTTGTTCTCTCTTTTCACCTCGTTTTGTTTTGGTTTTGCGATGGTGAGTGTTTTCCGCAGACGATATGAAGTCTGATCGGACTGGCAACGCATTTTTCATTAGGAAATATTTCTTGCGTAGAATATGACCTCTTGGATTGTGACCCAATCACTAGATCTTACATACAAAAAAGTTATTGTTTATTTTATTTAGATCACTTTAGACCAATTTGATGGCCACGAACGGGCCACCGAGTCTAAAGTTAGTTAGAAAAAGCGCGGACCACCTTGAAATATAATATATTAAAATTAAAGTATAAAGTAATATTCAGATGTTAAAATTATTTTGTGAAAAAACTTAAACTTATTAAAAAAAACATAAAAAACATTTTGTAAAAAAAAAAAAAAAAAAAACGTGAAAGAATAAAGTGGGAGCTCCAACGCCATATAATTTTGTTTTATTTAAATGCAACAACAAAAATTCGTGTTATGGAAAAGAAACAAATCTGAGAAATTTCTAAATTAGTCTTGAAAAACAAAACAAAAACATTTTGATTTGACAATAGTTTCAAGGACCACTTTGGACTCTCCCTGACCACCAGGGGTTCATGTGGACCACGGGATGGAGGAACCACTGTTTGGGAGGTACCACTGTTTGGGAGGAACCATTGCATTAGATAATGTCCCCCCTATAAATTCCACATGCGAAAAAAGTAATATAAAATAACACAATAAATAATAGAACATTGATGAATCCAGGGGTTAGGGACCCCCCCCCCCCCCCCCCCCCCCCGCGGTCTTCTTATTTATTCCTTATGTAAATGTGGACGAGATTATGTGGTAAAAAAAATTAACACAGTTTTTGTCATGTTCCACAAAATCAGGAAATCAACATTAACAACTTTTAGACAACAACCCCTAAATCATTCTAACATCCAGTGATCTCTCCTCTGAAATAATTCAAATATCACGCTTTTTTACAAATGCCCCCCACCTCGTCCTCCCTTTTCATCGGTAATAAGAATTTAATGCTAATTAGGTAATCAATTATGCATATTGCTGAAGGGACTTCTAAAGGGATCCGGATTACGTCCACATTCACATGTACTCAACCCCCCCCCCCCCCAATTTTTCTGTATCCGCCTATGTAATAGAATAAAATGTTTGAATACTTATAAATCTAAGGAGTTTTCCTTAAAACTTAAGATGGCTTTCTATGAGCCTATTTTTTTAATATTTATATAAACGTTGATATTTTTTCCCTTATGAGCGATTGGTTCATTCTTATTGTTAAACTGTTGTTTTGTTCTTATAAAATAATTTCACTTTACATTTATAACATACGTGCATGAGTTATATATATTTTTTAGCGTGAGAAGCGAGAAGACGGAACATTAAAGCAATTTTTTTTTATTAATTCAGTAGATCATTTCAGTTAGCAACGTTAGATGTCGCCACGAAAAGAACTCTTTTTTGATAAAATATTAGTTGGAAAGGGGGGGGGGGGGGGGGGAGGCAGGTAACTCTGTACATCTTGGAAACTATTGATACCACGGAGTAAATTGGCACCTTCGAAGCATGGATCCTTTGTTACTACAGGGAGTCATGATGTCTCTCGCTAACATCAAAGTGAAGCCCACATGTCACATTGTGAGGTTAACCCTGTCTTCTATAACAGCGATAAAACAAAAATACTAATATATGCAAACAGCTTTTTGTGACTCAGTGAGTTTTATCCACCTAGCCCACGAATAATATTAGTTATCACAGTGTCTTCTATAAAAGCACAATGCATCAGCAAAGCATTTTTATTTTAATAAGAATATCTGTAGGTTTGTTTTTCTACAACATCAGTTTTATTCTGAGACGAAAGTTTCGTTTGTTGATGAAACCTTTGCTATTCCGGTATTTGCGTAGTTTAAATGTTGCATTTGTATTTTAATAGGAGTATCTATAGGGTTGTTTTTTATAATAAATGTTACATATTTACAGTTTTTTCTCGAACAAAGCCGGGCACTTCAGCTAGTTGTATTATAAATGTAATCTGATAGTATATAAACATTTTAAATTGAATTGTTCAAAAAGATTTTTAGTATCGGCAAGATTAGAAAACCCGCCTCAGTGAAGCTTATTGAAGGCTGGTCCTGTGCCATAAACTTGGAACTTGGCAGCAACCGAAGAGATCACGGAGTGACAAAAAGAATTCTTTTTTGTACCCAGTGCCTCTACCCTATAGTGACGTCTACTAATAAATGTTCCAAGGCGATCGAGATCGGCTTCCTTCCCAGAAGGCTGATGCCAAGAATTTAAGAGTAAGAACGCATGGGAATCGTTTGGGAAAAGACAGCTGGAGGAATTTTTGAAAAAAGAAAACATTGTTTAATTTAATAATTTCCGAGTTTTGTGTAAGTACAATAAGTACTAAGAGTATTAAAATAAACTTTAAAATTATAAAGATTGCGAAACTTTCTCCGTGTTAATCAAATCTTATACATCCCTCTTTTTAACTCAGCGCGCCCACACCAAAACTTTAAAATAAAACCGCCAGAAAAATTAAAAACGCCAAATCGGGCGCCAAGGAGAGAGGTTATCAATTCGACTGTTATGTATGTTCGCGCAAGATTTCGGTTCTAATGCAGATATTGTGACGATTTTTTTGTTGTTGAATAGATGTTTCACTTGGGCACATTTTGAAAACAAAATCCGGAAGCAACAATTTACCGGACCGTTTGAAAAAAAATATATAGTCAGACTTCGAAAATTCTTTTTTTGTTGGATAAAGAAAAATCCACATAGGCGAAAAAATAATCGGTTACCCGGCTGTTATACATCGGGAAATGTAGATTAACTGGAGTTTTTCAAACAATTTATTCGACCCCCACAATAATCTAGCTGTTTGTTAGCTTTGCATATTACAATTACAATTTTTCAAATGCACGATTGCTTGAAATGTCTCTGATGTTTTCATTTCCGGCCTCGATTCAATGAATGCACGCATAGATTTTATGGAAGATAGAGCCTCTTACAAAGTTATCTTTGGCGGAGGTTAGCATTCTTCATTATCATTCTTCTTCTGAGAGCGATCTCTCGTCAAATGCTGCTATAGAGAGTGCATTGCCTAAACAAAAATGAGAAGGGGGTCGAGTATCGTCTTCATATTTTAAGTGAGTTGCTTTCTGGACGATCGGTAATGTTCCAAGAAAGTGACTCGCACTTTACCGAAAACGCCAGCTGGCTTGAGGGACGATAAATCATTAATCTTCCTAGTTGGACTAACTCTGTGTTAAAGAGGAGGGGATACAGCTCAGGGAATCCAGTCTGGCGACATTCAAACAAAAGGGTGAGGCACAGGTAGGAATCCATTGTACGTATACCCTTTCAATAACGCACAAGAAAGAGAACTGATAAAGAAGAACGTGGCAATTACATATATGCTAAAAGTTCTTCAAAATCCTTAGTTTTGAGAGGAAAACAAAATTTTGAGTAGTGAGGAAACTTCGAGTTATCGAAAATAACAACGAAAAACTTCGAATTAAAGAGATAAAATTACATTAAATAAATAATGAAGGTGCAGGGAAATCGATTTTTTTCGAGATATCGAAAAATTCGAGTCTACTGTATCAGGGCTCGCAACACTTTTTACATTTGTCCCTAGGGAAAAAGGGACCAAATATCTTAAAAAAAGGGACAAAAAGGGACCTACAAAATTTAAGCCTGCGTTAAATTTTCGTCAACCATCACCATTATAAATATCGCACCGTAAAACTTAACATTATTAAAACAATTTGTTAAATAACATGAGTATTTTAAACGTTATTTTGACCAAATTATAGGAACATAGCAACGGAGTAAAAAGAGTTGGAAAATTAAAATATATATATTTTTTCTGTCCGTTTGAAAGAAAGCTCGAAATGGTTCGTTTCATATATGTAAGCTATTTCTGAACACTATATCAGTTTTTGACTATATCGTCTATGGTTTCGGTGATGGTCGGAGTCACAACGTAAAAAATGACATGTGTAAAATCAATATAACTTTACTTAGAATTAGCCTATGGCAGGGGTCGGCAACCTATTGAAACGGAAGAGCCAAAAGCTGCAATTTACAAAATTTCCCAATTTTTAAAGAGCCACTAAAAATTTTCGTTTCAATATTATAGTATTTGCTTATATCCCAGCAAAAAAAGTAAGCATAAAACCTTCATCAAAATTTTGAAATTGAAGGTTTTATGCAGGGAAAATGCCGTTTATTTGAAGATCAAACTTAAAGGTTTTTGTTTCAATGTCCTTCATAAAAACTGCAAAAAACCCTCATAAAAACCTTCAATTTTTTATCATGAAGGGAAAGTGCAGATATTTTAAAGGTTTTATGCAGGTAAATTAAAAACTTCAAAAAAAACTGCAGTTTTTTTTTTCAATATTCTTTATAAAACCTTCAATTTGACAAATTTGATGAAGGTTTCATGCTGACTGTTTTTGCTGGGATATATTTGATTTTTGATTTAAAATAAACGGCTTTAAATACGAAAAAATATTTATTCGTATAAAAACACAAATATAGATAGTTACATCAATGGGAGCATTGGCTTGGCATGCCTTTTGAAAGTTTGATTAAATCTGGCTTATAACTTGTAGTTTTAAGTTTCAAGCACGACTCTAGATTTTTATTTGTTAGTTGACTTCTAACTTACTTTTTATTATATTCATGCAAGAGAACGCTTGCTCGCACGAATATGTCGACCTGAAGATCGTCAGCACTCCATATGCCAACTTCTTAACCTCACTGTAGCATTCTGGAAGACTATTCCATGCGCCGAATATGAGGGCGGAATTTCTTTTAGAGCTGTCCACTTGTGCTGCGCGATGTTCATGCATTTCTGGACCTCCAACTTGCTCTTGAGTTCCGTGAACTTGCCACTCCACAAATCTTTCGTTTTCAAATCTAGCAATTGCATTTGGAGCGACCCAGCATCAATTCCAAACGGCTCAATGTTGATCTCATTTGTATTTGTGCTGAAGGATTTACTATGAACGCGAGAGTACTTTTGTTTGTTTCGAATTACTCGAATCTCTCAGCGAATTCATCCTTTATGTTTTTTAAAGCTATGCTGAAGTAATTCGTATCAATAGTTGCATTGGTCTCATCGCGATATTGCGTCAGATTTTTAAAATGAAGTCATTTACCACCCTCCATGTCTTCAACAAAAATAAGTATTTTTTTTTTCGAAACAAACTAATTCTTCAAGCAAGGCGTGGGCTAGGTTGCCCTTTTCCTTGCAGTTTTATATTTAGTTCATTTAGTTTCATTGTGGTATTTACCGATACCAAAATGAAACTAATTGTGGCGATTTGTAATTAACGATTATGAAAATAGATGCTATTGAGAAATTAGGTACTTAAAAATATATTTTCTTATTTTTTAAGGGTTTTGATAATAAATTATTAATTTTTTCGTATGGAACTGGAGAGCCGCAACTTTACATCAAAAGAGCCGCATGCGGCTCGCGAGCCGCAGGTTGCCGACCCCTGGCCTATGGGGATCAATAATGTACCACCGTGTGCAGAAAAGTGACTTTTCGAACCGGTCTATTTTTAAGCTATTCCCCCCTGTGACCTTTGTACCGCGTTGGTAAGGGGTGTTGCAATATACAATTCAACCTCCATAACTCCATGTTCAATCAGCTTATGTTCATAAATGACATACCATCGTGTAGAGGAACACGTCGACCAGGGCGATTATTAACTCATTCCCTCCCTTGACCTTTCTACCACGTGGGAGGGGGGGGGGTCGACCTTGGGTGCAGTATATGCTTCAGCCTCCATTACTCCACGGAGAATAGACCTTTGAGGAGAAAATTATCTACCATCGTGCAGAGAAAGATAGGTCACACCAATCAAGTTGGCTATTTACCCACTCCCATTCTGAAATGTGTACCGACTGGGGCCCAAATATTTCCAGGAATAAACTCTTACTATACAGTGGGGTGCCTCTTTTTTTGCCATTGAGGGGAAAATAAGAGAAGGAATACAACGGGGGGAGGGGGGAGAACAAATGGGGGACCATTTTTTACGTGTGCGAAACTGCGGCTAATAGCTAATATAACATGCATGCGTTTTGTTGCAGCAACAAAACTATGTTTAAGCACATACATTGAATCGCTTTGACTTTCTTTCACTCTTTTTTTTCTCCAGTACCCCTAGTAAAAATGTGAAAAAATAATTTAATTAAGTTTTTTTTAACTACATAGCATTCTACTATTTCAAGCATTATTCCAACCAAATTTTAAGAAAATCGGAGCATTATTAAAAAAAAATGTGTGCAATTTTTTTTAAAAAAAATTCATTTCGTAATAAACTCAAGTTATTTGTAACTTTTTAAATTTTGGCCAAATTTTTTGAAATTTAGCAGGAATGCTACTACAGGAAAAGTTAATTTTTCAAATCAAAAGTAAATCGAACAGTATTTGCTTAATTAGGACACGAGGTACTGGGAAATTGTGTAATTCCAATTTAAACTTTCACCTGCATCATTTACATTTGTTTTTGATGCAATGCATAAACAAGATCCAGTGGTCCTGGGAGAACAGTTTACACTTAGACCCACATTCCACACTAAAGATTGATTAATTAGATTTGTAAACCCAAAACAGTGAGCCTTTTTCTGGTTTAATGATATTCGAGAGTTGCAACACCATAGCAGCAGATTCAATACATATACGAAGATGATTGTAATGACATAATAAAAAAAATGGTTAAATAAGGTGGAGAAAGGGCCAGAAATGTTTTATAATAGTCATAAAGGATGAAAAAAAATATTTTTGATAAAATAAGGGAAAAAGGGACCAAATTTTGAAAAAAAGGACTTTTAAGTACCTTAAGTAACAAAAAGGACTTTTAGGGAAAAAAGGGACCTGTTGCGAGGCCTGTTGTATTGTTTTTTTTTATGTTAAATATATAAAAAAATACCTTTTCATTTGAACAATTTTTTTTTTAATTACTTAACTTTATTTTCCTTTTGTAGTTTACTTGCCTTATAAAAACGCAAATGAAAGCTTTGCTTTTAAAAATATGCTAACATTTTTCAAAACTAAACATTTTTCAAAGGTTGAAAATTTTTTGGACAGCCAAATTTCTGAATATGAAAAAATTATAAATTAACTATTTCCCTACTTCTGATACATATACATACCCATAAGTTTTTCCAACTCCTAGTTTCAAAAAAGGGTTAAAATGCTAAGAAACTACACAACATTATAAACACAACACATTTATACGAAAACAATTTTATTGTAACATAATGAATACTTAAAAAATACAAACTTTGAAAATTTAACCTGTTTTACAAGTATTAGGAGATGTCTTGAGTTTTCCAGACTGATAACTTATCTAACCACCATATTATAGTTTATTATTTTTATAGATTGATGCAAAGCGTACAATATCCAATTGTTTTGGTCCTAAACTGAAGGTTTTTCTCAAAAGCCATCATTCACTTCCAAAACGAAGCAAAGTGGGAAAATGAATCTGTTTTGCAGTTTTAGAAGAAGCTTTGATTTTTCCAGCGAGATAACATATCTAATCACCATACTATAATTTATTATTTTAAGAGATTGGAGGCAAAAGGTGTGTACAATATTCAATTGCTTTTGTCCTAAACTTGAGGGTCCCCTACTTATGGGCCTTCATTTACTTCTGAAATGAAAGGAGAGAAAATATAAATTAAAATTAGACATTGTGTAGCATTTTTTAAATAACAGATTGAAAGTGTACACGCAACCCACCATTTGATTCATCATCTCCATCATCGTCGTCATCATCTTCAGTTTCAAAGGTATTGTCGGGGATGTCGTAGAGTCGAATAACAGGCTAGAAGAAAATACAACAACTTTATAGTTTGCAAATACACAAAAGAATGAAGTGACAATGAAAGAAACAAAATTGTAATTTTTAGATACTTGCACGATTTACACAATACCAAAGAAAAAATTGATAGGTTTTGGCTGACTACAAAACTGGACACATTTTAATGAAATTTTAGCTTTCTACCAAAAAAAAATATCTTGACCCTCTAGTGCAGTGGTTCCCAAAGTGGGTTCCACAAAAAAATTTAGGGGTTCCGCGTGAAAAATTTTATTTGATTAAAAAAAATAAGAATGTTGTTTAATTTATTCACATTTTCCTCGGAAAGTTTACAATCGACCCCCAAAATTTATGTAATTTTTTTTTGTGATGGCTTATTTTATTGTTCATAAATTTGAATTATCAGACATATTAAATAATATGGCTTGGCTATCTACACCTGCATACCTTGCTGATATATTTGGAAAATTGAACAAATTATGTTTGGCTCTGCAAGGAAAACAAGTCAACATATTGCAAACAAAAGATAAATTGGTTGCCTGTTCAAAGAAAATACAATATTGGATTTCAGCTGTGGAGCAAAATAACTTCGAGTGTTTCCAGACGCTTAGTGATTTTCTCCAAGAATATGAAGTGGATTTAGATATGGAAATCCGTGATGGTATAAAAACACATCTGTCCAGTTTACAGCAATCACTCGGTGATTATTTTCCAAACCTAGAGAATCAAGATAATTACTGGGTACAAAATCCTTTTAAAAGAAAAGAAAAACCAAATGGATTTCATTCCATTGATTATGAAAATTTGATTGAATTGAGTTCGGATACACAATTAGAAGCCAAATTTAGAACAGTTTCATTAACAATATTCTGGTCAGATGTATTCGATATAATAATCCAAATTTAGCAAAACAGGCTATTCGAATTCTATTGCCGTTTGCAACCACTTATTTGTGTGAAGCTGGGTTTTCAAAATATTTGCGACAAAAACCAAATATCGTAACAGACTTGGTGCTGCACCAGATATGCGAGTTCAGTTATCAAACCTAACGCCCAATTTTAAGAGAATTATGGAGTCAAAGAAGCAGATGCATTCTTCACATGAAAGATTTTCCATTTATTTTAGTTTGTTTTGTATTTTTATTAATTATTTCTATGATGATTTTTTTTTTTTTGAGTTTTGCTTAATTCAATAAAATCTAAAAATACCAAAATAATACTTGTTTCATTTAATATCAGATATTAAATTTTGAAAAGTCGTTAATTAAAAAATATTCAGGGTTCCACGATCATTGGCAACAAATTTTGGGGTTCCACGACCAAAATAGTTTGGGAACCACTGCTCTAGTGCATAGACAGGGTGGCAACAGTATTCTGGAAAAAAAGTTCACTGATATTTCCCTGATGGTGTAACAAAAATTTCCCTGATTACATTAAGAAATGTTGCAATACATGCTTTGTATAGAAACAAAGTATCCATGCTACAATGACCCAATAAATATATTGCCTTATAAATGAAAAATTATATGCAATACTTATTGAAAGTTAAAAGAATAATTTATAGATACAACATAAAATTATACAAGTGCGACAAACATAACAGTAATTAAACATGTTCTCTGGGAGCAGATAATGCAAAACAAGCAAGTTTTTTCAAATTATTTGTTTTGTAAATAATTTTAAATATTTTATATGCTTCATATTTGCTATTCCAATCTTCATAAATCACATATTCATTAGCCCCTCACATGTTGCTTACAATTCAAGGTCCAATGCACTTTGCTTTTGCTGCACCCTCCATCAGTGGTTCACGTTTTTACAAAAATAAAACTGAAAATATGAAAATGCGCATAACCATGCTTTAAAAAAAATTCTTTTTCAGAACTAAAAGGAAATATTGACAACTAAATTATCCAGAATAGAGGGCATAATAGACGGTAATTGCCGTTTTAATGATCCAAATTTTAAAATGTCCCTGATTTTATGTGAAATTTTAAAAAAAATCCCCAACTTTTCCAGGATAAAAAAATTCTATGATAGTTCCCTGATTTCAAGGTTATGTTGCCACCCTGATAGAGTAGCATATATATTACACAACTTTAAAATAACCGCTAGTAGCATCTATTGAGTTTTATGTTAACTATTATAGTCAGTGGCGGCGATTCGGGGGGGGGGGGGGGGGGGGGGGGCAAGCACTTTTTTCGGATGTTGCCCCCGCACTGTTTTGTATGTTGCCCCCGCAACTTTTTTATATTGGACTTTTTAAAACTAAATTACAAGTAAATTGTTTTACTGCATTGCCTAACAAAGGAAAAATTTTGAACCGCAACTTCCTCACACTACCATAGGAACGCAAATATGGGGGGGGGGTTTCAGGAGGTTCAAACCCCTGTCATTGACAGATTTAATGTGCACTAGTCGCCTTCAAACGTTTGGACGATAGGAGAAACGGGCTTGCAACCTCCCGGTAAGGAACTTGGCGCTTTAAAGAGCGCCAAATTGCGAGTTCAAATTTTAAATCAAGTAGTATATTTTAATAAATTTTGCTTCTAAAGTACCAGTAATTGTCAAATTAAATCAAAACTAAACATACATTTGCAAAGTCTAATCAAAGCAATGAAATTTTTTAACCATATAATTTCTATAGTTTTTCTGAAAGAAATAGTTTATAATAATTTTACTTATGATTACTTATTAAATAGTTTGGTTATGAAAGAGTTTATTTTAGTCAGAAAATCTCCGATTTTAACATTTTTAAAACACAATCCACAAAAGTATATTTTTTTACTTTACTTATCAGCGAATGTTCTCAAAGATGATGGCAGAAAAGATTTAATAGCTTTTTTTTTTTAATTCTCAATGCTTTGATTTCAAAAACATCAAGAAAATAGTTTATTGTAACTACGTATTAAATCAACAAAATACCCAAATCAGGCCTCTGTCTCTCAGCAGAATGACTCATTCCCAAGTTTTCTCAGTTTTACATATAAGCAGTAGGGAACAAAGGAGAAAACGGCGCCGAATATGACTTATGACTCTCGTTTGTACAGTCATTTTGGAGTCTACAAAGCAAACTGTATATGACTTATGACTACTCCAATATATATTTATTTGTTTTTAAATCAGCCATTGATTTTTTTTATTCAATCAGGGCCATAGCTCAGTTTTTTTACTCATCGTAGCCTTCGCTTAAGGGTCTAGTTAAATTGTCTTCGACTATAGCTAAAATAGCCAAATGATATAAGGGTGTTTTGAACAGTTCATACTTTTTATACTCCTGAAAATTGGACTTTAGTTTTGTGGTCCTTTTATAGTATTTCTGAAAGTTATCGTGCTTTGTTTTGCCTTTTTAAGTCAGAATAACGAAAAAAGAAAGCTTTTAACTTGTCTCAAATCAGCTTTATGGTATGAAAACTTCTAATTTTTAATTTAAACTTAATTTTTTTAATTTATGTTATTATTTTTTTTTACTGTGTATTTTAAGTTGGTATACTTCAAATAACACAAAATAGTGAGTAAATACAAGTGTGCAATACCATAGGTTTTTTATAGCAATATAATAGCAAATTTTTTGTAGTCCCCCCCCCCCCCCCATTTGGGGGACTTCTTGTTTCCCCTTTATCTTGCCCCCCCCCCCACTTTCAGTACCCAATCGCCGCCACTGATTATAGTATTGTCACGTTGGGATCCAATGGCCTAGTTCGTGGGAAATATGCCACAATCTTACAACAGCCGCGAAGTCCCTTTTCTTTATAAAAATTATTGAAATAAAGGCAATCGGTTGCTTCAAGGTCTGCTGCTCTAAATCGGGTTCGTGAAGGTGAAGTTTTTGAATATTGTTTTATTACATATAAGTATAATTTGGCTCTAAAAATTTTTTAAGCTAATACCAGAAGTATGTAAACTGTATTTAAATATATTTTCATACTTTTTGAAAATTATTTTAGTAATTACACATGATATAGCATATATACGCTACGCAGACAGTTTTAATTAATTTATTTAAATAAGCACTTGGGATTTTTTTTGTATATTTTTTTAGCGGTCCAGAGGCAAAACGAAAAAAAAATCATTTAATTAAAAAAGAAAAAATCATGCACTAGAGGGTTAAGAATTTTCATTTTGACATCTGCAGCCATTCTACGGTTGCCCAGAGATGAGATTTTCCGAAAAGCAAAAAAGTTTAATCACAAAATTCTGTGTAAATTATACAAGACGAAAAAAATCCGTCAGTTTACATACCCAATATAAATACGACATTGAAACCTACTACCTATAATGATTCAATTAATATATTTAGTATAAAACAAACTTGGAAATTATCTTTCAATGCTATTTTACTTATGTGGAAATTTAAATTATTGCTTAACCAACCCATTTAGCATACAAGTACGAGGGAGCCCATAGAAAATTAGTTATTGTTCACGTTCTGAGTTTTACTGAGATTTCATACCATATTCAACAACACAAAAGTATAAGGTGGGATATTAAGCAGTCACTTTATAAAATAAGGTAATTTTTGCTAAAAATAGTTATTGGCAATCTAATATAATTGAAAATACAATCAAATAGTCACCTTATTAATTTAAACTAAAGGCTTTCTTAGGAAAATAATTTAGTTATTGAAGTCTTAACACTTAAGCTCAACAGATTGCAACATAGTTCTGGATAGAATTATAACTGGGAACGTCCGACTCCATAGTTAAAAACTTTTTATTAGACAAAGAATGGTAAATCCCTATTATCTCAAGGTGTAAGTAAGGAAAGGTGAATGTATAAGGTGTAAGTAAGGAAAAAAGGGCTAGTTTGAATGGGCAATTGAAAAATAAACCTTACAGGAAAAGACCAGAATAAAGAAGAAAGTTGAAGTGACTATTAAAAAATGCACGAACTGTGCAATTTTTATTTCCAACAGGATTTCTTATAATCAATTTCTCAACCATTTAAAAAAATTATTTAAATTGTCACCCGGGTTATCTGTTTACAACCAATGTTTGTGCACTTTATATATACAGTTTATGATTAACTCACAATTCGAAAGAAAAACAGGGTGGCAACAAAATTCTAAAAAACAGTTTCCTGATGGTGTCACAAAAATTTCCCTGATTTTACAAATTACATTAAGAAATGTTGCAATACATGCTTTGAATAGAAACTAAGTATCCATGCTACAGTAATACTATAAATATATTGCATTATAAATGAAAAATTATAAGCAATACTTGTTGTTAGTTAAAATAATGTATGGATACAACACAAATTCTATAATTACGACAGGCATAATAGTAAGGATAGTAATTAAACATATTCGCTGGAAGCAAATAATGTAAAAAAAGCAAGTTTTTCCAATTATTACTTTGGGAGAAAATTTTAAATGTTTTATATTCTTCATATTTCCTATTCTAATCTTTAATAAATCGCATATTTATTAGCTCCTCGCATGTTGCTACAATCTAAAGTCCAACACACTTTGCCTTTGCTTCAGCCTCCAGCTGTGTTTCACATTTTTACAAAAATACAACTGAAAATATGAAAATGTGCATAACCATGCATTTTTCAATACTTTTTCAGAACTAAAAGGAAATATTGACAACTAAACTATCCAGAATAAAGGGCATAGTAGACAATAATAGCCGTTTCAATGATCCAAATTTGAAAGTGTCCTTGATTTTTTGTGAAACGTAATAAAATTAACGTATATTTTAAACGTAATAAAATTGTATAAATATTTTTTGAGCAGAAGTAGACAGGATGATCACCTTATTGGGGTCCTTCATGATGAGGTACTTTCCCTCCTTCAGCTTCATGCACTGGTCGATGATGCAGCGCAGGATGCCCCATGCGTTATCCATATTCAAGTTGATTTGATCGGCAAACTCCTTGGGCTTGAACTGCTGGGTGCCAAGGATGGCGTGCTTGGCAGAGTCTCGAACGTGGACTCGAGACACGTATCTGCAAGAAATGGGTTGGTTTACATGGAAATGTATTTAAAATATATGATTGGTAAGCTTGGTGTTTTGATCAGATGCATGTCATAATTTCAGTATTGTCTGGCCCATATGGTCACCAGGGGATAATTTGAGCACAGAAATTAGAATTCAGGATAGAACCATATAAAAACGGGTTAAAATAATAACGTAATTTTTTTAGCAATGTTAAATATCATTAACTTATTATTATTTATAAACATTTTAAGGTTTAATCGAAATTTTAATTGTTCAATGTGTTAAACAAGGGTCATATAACAGTACACTCCTAATAAAGCAATAAAATACAAACCATAAATGGATAAAAATAACTTATAAATTTGGGATAAAAGGTTTCTAAATAATTTTCTTGTCAAAACACATTGAAGTAACAAACTGTACTTTTTGTAAATTTATTTTCTGACTAACTCAAGGTAAATGGTTTTAGTTAATGACATTAAGATCTTACAATAAGAATTTCAACAAACACGGGCCAAAAATATTTGAATACAATTAACGGCTATCTGATTCAAAACTAGGATTTTAGGTTTGAGACTAGAGGGTTAAATTCCTCAACTATAGACTAAACTCTCACCAAGAATAACTAGATCATTAAATCATCTCACCCAAACTTCAGTTGATCGGAACCAGCCAGCAAAGCCCCAACAGTCCATTTAGCGAGCTTGCAGGAGTTGTTTTTCAGCTCATTGGCAAGGACAGCGCCTCTTTGAGTGTCCAGCTTCTGACGCCAATCAATGCACCCAGATGTCTACAAGAAAGTAAGTGGTACTTACAGAATATGAAATGCAAATTATACATGGAATTTTTTTTTATATTATTTTGCCGAAGCTCATCCATTTAAAATTACTTGGTAAAATAAATAAAATTAAAAGTGTTCTTAAAATTAGCTTTAGAAGCACATTCACAGTTCAGTGTCCAATTCAGTATAAAAAAAATTAGCTAAATGCTAAACAAATAATAAGTTTATTACATTTTACAATTTTAACAAATAAAGAAACATTTTCTTGGAGGTTTATAGTATTATTATTGGTTATGAAATAAATATCATTTCCAGTGTTCACCCTAGAAATAAAAAGGGGCAGGGCGCTGTTGGCAGGGAAAAAGCACTTCGTATTCTCGACAGAGCATTAAAAAAAAAGTTTGTAGTAAACGTGAGCAGCTGTTAACACGTCGGACCCGTGTCCAGAGATTCTATTCTTAGCATAAGTGTAGAGATCTAATCGTGAGGTACATCGCACGCCAAAAAATAATCGACCATGTAGCAGGAAAATACTTTGTTGCCCAAATGTCTTCACGCCTATTCGTGTTGTTTAGGGTGCCAGATCAGGTGTTGTCCTCGTCATATAACCATAGTTCAAAATTACGAGGCAGTGTTTTCGTGTCTGTTTGGGGAGGAAAGGGGCGGAATTGTTTTTTAAAGAGGGTGGTATATTTAAAAAAAAAAGGCATTAGGGCATTATTGAAATGGAAAAAAAGATGGCCGCCCTTAAAAAAACGCAAAGTGAACACTGTAATTTCAAAAGCTAATAATTCAAACGAAATTGTTAAAATCTGTATGCTTGTACATACAGCTCATACACGTCGACAAACACACTTACTCTTGGATCCCACTCATTCAATGCCTTGATATTAATGAACTGCAATTCCGAGTTGGGCCCCAGCATTACGGCATCGTGCTCACAGCGTACTATCAGCTCAACATTGTCACCCAGATCCCATGAACGATACCTTAAGACAAAAGAATACAAGGTAACTTTAAATATAAATTCATATAATACATCAAATGTCATTCAATTATTTAAAAAAAAAAAAAACATAGCTATGGCTAGTAGGTAAAGAGATTATGTTTACCGGTAAGCTACAGAGGCTACTTCCACATCTTCATCTACTTGAATAAAAGGATTGGGATTTTCAAACGAGTGTTTCTCTTCTCCCTAAAATTCAGAAGCATGAAGAAAATAATTATTAAAAAATAATCACTTGTTGATTGAGCTTACAAAGATATTGAAATCAGAAGGAATTTCAATAGGCCTCAATTGAAAAATAATTTATAAAATCACACCCAATAGCAGAATAACTATATAACATTCAGCAGATTATATTACTATATCAAGGTTCCTACACTATTTCCTAAATAAGGAGTTTCTAAGGACTTTTTAAGTACCTCCTTGAAAGCAATTTATAAAGGACCTTACTTTTAAAGCCAAAAAATTTCATACATTTGTAACAAGTTAGTTCTAAAGTCACAAATAGGATACTTAGTATATATTTTTTAAATTTAAACATATAGAAAAGAATAAAATAGGTGCAACAGCAATATGCTTATTGGGTGCAAAGAAACCATGACAGGGTGGCAACAACATTCTGGAAAAAAAGTTCTCTGATTTCCATGATGACACAAAAATTTCCCTGATTTTACAATTACATTATAAATGAAAAATTATACGCAGTTAAAAGAATAATAGTATTTAAACATGTTCCCTGGAAGCAGATAATGCAAAAAAAGGAAGTTTTTTAAAATTATTTCTTTTCTAGATAATTTTAAATGTTTTTTATGCTTAATATTTCTTATTCCAATCTTCAATAAATCACATATTCATTAGTCCCTCACATGTTGCTTACAATTCAAGGTCCAATGCACTTTGCTTTTGCTTCTCCTTCCAGCAGTGGTTCACATTAAAAAAAAAAAAACTTAAAAATATGAGAATGCACATAACCATGCTTTTTTTTTTAAATTCTTTTTCAGAACTAAAAGGAAATATTTACAACTAAATTACCCAGAATAGAGGGCATAATAGACGATAATTTGAAAATTTCTCTGACTTTTCCAGAACTAAAAAAATTCATGATAATTCTTTCCAGGTTATGTTGCTACCCTGTATAAATACATAATCTTCGGCAATCAGTAAAAAATTATACTTGAGTTAAAATAATCAAAACAACCAAGAAACATATATACAAAACATGTAAAGAAATCTTTTGAAAAGCTTACCATTTTTAATACTTGCTGGGAGAAATTATGATTGATAAACGTTGCCTCCAGAGCCAAATTCCTTGGAGAATTAATACTATTGCCCTCGTCATGTGGCGCCTCAGCAGCCGTTTCATTTACAGTCAATAAATCTGCACACAATAACAAAAATATTTTAATTTAAACACATTTTATATTAAAATTAAAATCAACATTAAACAAAATAAAAATTTTCAAAGACAATTGAAGACATGGGAGCAAGAACAAAGCAGCTCCGTTTTAAAAATTGTCCAGGAAGGACGAAAATCCCAGAATGCTTTTTGTATCGTATTATACAAAAATGCATTGTTAGAGCCGTCTGGTTCGTGCTCTAATTGATAGAGGCTTTTTTCTTTACACGAATAGGAGGAAATCAGAAAAAAAGTGGAGCTACCTTGTTCTTGCACCCACGTGTGTTCAATTCTTTTGTACGAGACACACACACACAATACTACAGATTATCATTATGCATATTTACGATTGTTCAGAGGCGATTGCCAAATCGAACAAGTAATTTTTATAAATGATTGGTGCAGTGCCGTTACACAATATATATTTTGGGGGGTGGAAACAAGAAATATCGCAACTTAACCATTCGAAATTCTCAAGTCAACTATTCGAAATTCCTAACTCAACAGTGCTGAAAATTCAAAGTTCCAACTTATCGACATTTTCATCTTTTTTTATATATATTTGAAATATTAAAAAGTTCTCTCACAAGCATTGATTTATGCACCCATATGCAGTGTCCGTTCTGAGGTCTAATTTAAACATATTCTTATAAGTTGGGTGATTTATAATCTTCTCTAGCTTTCATTTGTTAATATTAATTTTCTTCAGACATAAATTTTCCCAACTCTGGGTTTTTAGAAGTTGAAATTCCCAACTTTCAGTGTTTCCAGATTATTGGTGGCTCCCCCTCAAACCACCCCCACTGGTGCGACGGGCCTGGATTGGTGGTTAATACTAATGATCTTTAATTATTTTACAAATCCTCTTACAACCCTTCTGGAACTACATGATTCCTCAGGAAGACACAAACGACAGAATTGTGTTTACAATCGAATTAATCTTAAAAATGAGCAATTATTAACGAGAAAAGTATAAAATAAATAACGCAATATACCAAATTCAGAGTCGTCTCGCTTGTCGAAGAACAACTTGTTTCCTACACGCTGGAGAGGGGAAAAAACAAACATGAATAAGCAATGCTTAAAAAATATACATGAGTATGCAATCATCAATTTGATTCTCACAAACTTACTTGAACGACTACATCCCAAGAATACACAGAACGTGTGGCACACATAAGAGTGGCAATGATAGCATCTGTTGCAAATACTGTGCCTTCAGTCTTGGTTAGCTGAAATGAGAAATATATGTATCAGATTTATGGAAGAATACTAAAAGACAAGAGCAAGCCTAATTTTAGAAATAAATAAACCAATTTAAATTTTCAAATACTATTGTGTACAGGGTTCGTACATATTTTCCTGAAAATAACAATAAGGACTTTTCAAGGACCTTAGAAGCAATTTATAAGGTACTTATTTTTTAATGCAAACAACTTGTATACATTTGTAATGAAAAGTTAACTCTAAAATTGCAAATAGTCTTTTTAGTAAAAAATATTTAATAAATTAATATAAAATAGGAGTACACAGCTAAAAGCTATCATATGTAAAGAAATCAAGGTTTTTTTTTAACACATATACAGAGTTGTGTTTACTTCACATTAAGATGACATTTTTTTTAATTAATAGAGATTTAGTAAAATGATTAGTTGCTTCAAGGACTTTTTAAGAGCCTTGTGTAACTTGAGTTTCTAAGAACCTTTTGAATAAAAAAAAAAGTTTCTAAGTACAGGGTGGCAACAACATTCTGGAAAAACAGTTCCCTGATGGTGTCACAAAAATTTCCCTGATTTTACAATTACATTAAGAAATGTTGCAATACATGCTTTGTATAGAAACAAAGTATCCACGATACAATAATACTATAAATATATTCCATTATAAATGCAAAATTATAAGCAAGACAGTTAAAATAATAATTTATGGATATAACACAAATTATGTATTGCGACAGGCATAATAGTAATTAAACATGTTCTCTGGAAGCAGATAATGCATAAAAAAACTTTTTTTTAAATTATTTCTTTTGTAGATAATTTAAAAAAGGTTTTATATGCTTCCTATTTCTTATTCTAGTCTTCAATAAATCCCATATTCATTAGCCCCTCACATGATGCTTACAATCTAAAGTCCAATACACTTTGCTTTTGCTTCTCCTTCCAGCAGTGGTTCGTTCACATTGTTACAAAATAAAACTGAAAATGTGGATAACTTTTTTTTTTAAAAGTTCTTATTCAGAACTAAAAGGAAATATTAACAATTAAATTACCCAGAATGGAGGGCATAATAGATGATAATTGCCGTTTTAATGATCCAAACTTTAAAAAATCCCTGATTTTTTAAATGAAATTTTGAAAAATTTCCCGAAATCTCATTTATAGGTATTTGTTTTAAGATGGATTCTAAACAGTCATATGTCAGTCACGCAACTTACTTGACGAATGATGGGATCGTCGGTGGTAGTCACTTTGTGGAAAATCCTGTTGATTCTCTGCAGCTGCTTCTCAAGCTTGCATGTCACTCGGTCATATGACTTATCATAGTACTCAACTGCACCACAAGTGAACCTATCAGAAATTCAATAGACTATATATACAACATTATACATCAATAGAATATATTTCTTCAAAATTAAAAGATTTTCTAAATCTTTCCCATAACATGACTGGTAGTTCTTATATAGTTAAGATTTTATAGAAAAAATATATTTACCCTTATAGTGCAAAATCAAAATGAATCGGATTAGAAAATTAAATACTTTTGTATGAAATATCTTCATGTAAAATATTTACATCATACCTGGAGACATTAGAATTTTCAAATCCATATAATTATTTTAAATAAGAAAAAAAGTATTCAGTTTAGAATATACAACGTCATTAATCAAAGTACTCTTACAAAATCCCCAAATAAAGTCATGTGCTTATACGTTTTGAAAAATAAATAAACTATATTTTACAAAATTTGAAATTGCTAAACAGTATTAGTTTATTAGGCAGTCTTTCTTAACTATTTTTTTCAAAAATATGTACACTGTACAAATCTAAGGAACTCGAAAACAAAAAATTATTAAATTACCAGCTCATGCTATTACATATAAATGACATTTTTATCTGGCTTATAAAATTATTAAGAAACATTTCAATGAATGGATAACTAAATACCACATAAATATAAAACTTCAATAAAAAAACATGCAATTAAAGTACAACAAAACAATGCAAAATTATACATAGTAAGGTAACCTATACAAGTAGGTAGCACCACAAAACTAATACTGGCCAGTTATGGCTAAGCTGCGGCAAAAAAAAGTTAGGTTACCAAATTGTATAGATAAAATATGGTTCGTCTCGAAGAAATAAAAAAAATTCAGGTGAAGCTCATCGCTCATTAAGTCTGTTATTAAAGGACTATTAGTACCAAAATGGTTTAGTCTTCCTTTGCTTAAATTGGGACATACACGCAAATCAATGGCGGTTCAGCAAACAAAACATGCATGCGAGTCAGCCGCAGACCTACGCGTAATCTGGTTAAAATGAAGTCCATATGAAGATATGGTTTTAAAAAGCATAATACTTGGTTTTAGAGAAAATAATGCATTTTGCTTTAATTCTTCCAGTAATTCTCCCGTACCTCATCTTGTGCTAGTTTGAGAATAAAACAAGGACTAGAGTGAAGCTTCTTAACTTTACAACACTAATTTGATGTACAATGTGAAATTTAAAGTTCCCGTTGCGAACTTACACATCCTTTCCATCGGGAACGTTGGGCAGAGAGAGCTTCCCAAGTCGAGGGAAATCCATTTCTTCTATGACCTGCCACTCGGGACGGACCGTAACAGACGCATCCCTGTTTTTCACCGGGATTTGACCTTTGTTGTCGAACTTGTGACGCATCTGCTTCTGCCACTTGCGTACTTGTTGAATACGATCCCTAGAAAGAAAAGTTTTAGTTACAATAATATTAAGTTTAGAAATTATTATGTTTAAGTATATTAAGAGAAGTCATGTGAAAATGCTAATGTTCATTTTCATTAAGAGTTTGATCAAGTTTGCTGATGACCTTATTTTTATGTTACTTTTTTTTAAGAAAACTATACAATGGTTATAATGTACTTTGCATGTACTGATAGTTGTCCAAAATATTTAACTGTTTTTAAAGCACTGTAACACTGCCTTAAAAAAAATATTTGATATATAGCTAAAAATCTATTATGCAATTTATTAGCTATTTACTATAAAATTACGGAAATCCAAGATTAACACTGTCGTAAAATAAATGAATAAATAAATATTACACGAGACACAATAAAAATTTTTAAAAATGTGTACGATCTAACACAATGCATAAATTAATCAATTATTACTAAATATTACACTTATTTTACTTGATCAATAAAAATAGATAAGTAAAGAATACTAGTGATTTTTTAGATGCACAAAACATACAAGAAACAGAATATATGAGAAAACAAATGAAACTTTAAGGTTGCATAGCAAATATTAATGTAATCGAAAACTATTCATACCTTTCTCGTCCCTTAGCCATTTTAGACAGAATCTGCATTTGGGCTTGCTGTGCCTGCTTTATACGTTCACGGTTTCGCATATTCCTTTGCTATAAGTAGAAATTTCATTAAAAATGTAATTAAAACGTTGCACTAAATAGCATACATGTCAAAAAATTCTAAATTAAAATTCTTTTTACATAATAAAAATATCCAATTTTACAATATTTTTTGAATTTAAAGGTTTGAGGTACAACTTTCGAGCTATCTCTTTACAAATATTTTTTTTAAAAATTAAATATAATATAGATTGTCCAGGGAAAATTATTTATATTTCTAAGCAGTGCAAACTGCTTTACAATTGTAAAAATTGTATGAGCACCATTGGGTATGCCTCGGAAAGTCATCACTCCCCTTTGCACACAAAATGGACAAACCCAGAAGATGTGGAATGTTAAGAAATTCCAGTTATTGCTATAACAGGGTAACCACTCAATATTTAGATAAAAATTCCCTAACTTTTCTAGGTTTTCGAAAAAGATTTTTAAAAAATTCCAGGTCAAGAATTAAAATTATTTTTTCACATATTAATCTTGAAGCTGGGGAAAAATAAATACAAAACCAAAAATTTAGCATTTTCATTTTTACATCAATGACAATAAAAAATAATATAACCGGCACTTATAGCTAACATTTTTTGAACATTTCCAGAAAATTAAAAAAATTATTAATTTTTTCTGACTTTTTCGGCCATTTTCATTTCCTAAGACAATTCCAGGTTTTCCCTGTTTTTCAGGTGCGTGGGAACCCTGCACAATAATGTTGTTATTAATAGCAAAACCTTGCTGACTATGCATTCTGGATTCAATAAAAAAACGTCTAGCAACTATTTGTTCTTTAATCTAGCAATTCTCTAAGTAGTTTCGATATCTACGAGAGAAAAAAATAGTTCCAGCCTGAAATTCAAACGTGCTTTTGCGCAGAGACCATAGAATGTTTATGGGTATAGAGATGACCTAAAATCTATTTAGGATTTTTTTTTAAATCCGAAATTGCTGAATTCCAACCACTCCAGATTTGAGATTTTCTACTGTAATTTTCATATCCTAATTTACTGTTTAAAAATTGCACATAGTGCAAAAAAAAAAAAGATAATACAAAGCAATTGAATGATGTGAAAGTTTAAATATGAAACAATGCTTAGAATTTAATAAAAAAAACTGGGTAACTTCAGAAAATAGAAAACCTTATGGTAGTCTTTAAACAATTATAACTCACAAATTCAGATTAATCACAGAGTAAATATCAAAGAGTTAATAAAAATAAATGTTAAATAAATGTACAATTACACATAATTAATCTAAAATGAAAGAATATAAATTTCATAATTTTTTTTACTTGATTCATGCGGAAGCGTCCTCTATGATGCATAGGCTTGTGGATACGTGTGGTGTCCACAAGCTGGAACGTGGTTTCATCTTCCTCGTGGAAGTATGCGTACTGGCTGCCAGCACCAAACTGAGATTGGTACTTATCTAAAAGCACAAAATGAAATTATTTGAAAATTAAAGATGTTTAAGTCTCATTTTGTTTTAACACATCAATGTCCCTACGCCTTACAAAAATCTTCAGCTGAGAAGGTTGTCAACATGTAATTAAATTAAAAATTTGATTATTCTTTTTCTAGTATGCAATACAACTAGATTCCAATTGTCAAAAAAGTTAGAATTAACTTTTAATTGTTGTAGTAACCAGTGTTCACTTTAGGCGTTTTTTGAAGGGCGGCCCGCTCTGCCCGCCCTTTTTAAATCTTGATAGCGCCCTCGTGACTTTTTGGGGAAAATACTGCCCTCTTTTGCCCCTTTTCAGTCAAGTACAAGTGTTCTTGCTCCCTAGCTTTTTTAATCAAGCACAAACGTCTTTGCTCCCTTAACTGTCTTTAAAAAGAGGAATTGATCTTAAGGTTTTAAGTGTAAATCGGAATTTAAGTAATTAAGACAGCAGAAAAAAAATCTTTTCGCTTAAAAGGGCACCCCAAACTTTTTTGGAAGGGCCCTTTTAAAAACAAGGAGTGCCCTTTTCCTGCCAATAGCACCCTGCCCCTTTTTAGTTCTAGAGTGAACACTGGTAGTAACTGATATCAATATCCTTATTGTTATAATAAAAAAATTACCATATGAGCAATTAATTTGAACTTACTAGCATATCTCCTATCTTGATAAGTGTTTCCAGTCCAATCGGCAACCTATATACATAATTACAAGAAATATTACAACTTCAGCTAAAAAATTATAGGATTTTACTAAACATGAAAGAATTTATTACAAAAATTATCAGTAATAGCAAACTAACTGTTGCCGAATGGCAACAGTTAGTTTGTTTACAAAATTCTGTTTATATGGGGGTTGGCGGAGCCTCCTAGTATAAAAGAAACTTTTTTACTTTTTTTTAAATAAAAGTGGGATACTTTTCATTTCCTGTGTAAAACAAACTTCAATTACACAAAAGATAGCATTACTAATTTAGCATACATAAGAAGGTTTTTTATTAAAGAGGGCAATAGTCGACATAAAAACCTTGTTTCTGAAACACTGGTGGAAGACCTTAAATCAGTCCACCGATAATATTCACAGTCATTTGCTACATAATGTATCCATGATTCGACCGACAAACCCATTCCACAGTGAATTGCAGCGGGGCCAGCTCCATGCACCTTCCGCATACCTTGCATGTTAGACAACAATCCGGCATCCATGCAGCAATCAATCACGGCATGTTTGCCTTTCATTTCCAACTCACTCCCACAAATACCTACTATTTAAATAAACGTTGTCCGCGTATACATCCATCAGCGTACACATCAAAATCACAACCACGCGAATCGAACGTCGATTCAAAAATGGCAATACTACGTGAAACATGCGAGAGGAAAAAATTTAGGGTTGCCATACATTATATTTTTACATGTCATCAAGAAGTTGCCAAAATATAAACTTTATCGCCCAATCACATTTGGCGAGGGCACCGGACACTAGGAATTAACCAAAACTTTTGTATTCCCCAAATGGCTTCAATGTTTAACTTTGAAGTAGTAATCATAAATTCGATATCAACAAAGTTGTCAAACTTTTTCAAAGGTTTATAATTTAGGGAACAGATGTAGTATAGGACATTTGGCGCGATGTTTTTTTTGGCGATGAAAAATTGCCGTTAAACAGCGCTATGACGTCATAGGGTTGCCAAATTGAAAGTCGCAACAAAGATCGGAATATACCAACAATGTCAGGTGTGGTTGCCATACTATAAATTTATCACCCCAATAAAACACGCCAAAAAAAACCTCGTGCGCCAAATGTCCTATACTACATCTGTACCTAATTTAGATATAGTTGGTAAACAAACCAGGTAATACGAATTTTACAATTTTCGTTGATTTTATGCCTTCAGGCCATTTTAAGGAAATATATCCCTTATTCAGAATTTGTATTTAAATATAATTAAAACAGAACTTATATAATTAAAAACATATATAAATCAGCTGTACCATTTAAACAAATGTTCTATTTTTATTTAACCGGCTGACAGAAGTGTATACAAACAAATGACCTCAAAACTTATTTCTCATAATAGCCGTGATCAAAATTAGTTTTATTTTTGTTCAATAATAATAAATTAGAGAACATACATGGAATTGATTATTAAGAATTTTAAAAATAGGCTTCACTAACCTTTCCCAGACGATCATTTTTGGAAAATTGTTGATATGGCATATCTTTGAATCGATCCGGTAAGGTACATGGTCCCCATCCATTTGGGTTGTCTTGAATAGCAGGGACCAAAAAATGATATTTAGTATCTTCTTCCTCTTTTTCCGGCGGACTTGCCATGATTAAACTTTTTTAATATTTTTTAATTTAGTTTAAAAAAGCATGCCTTATGTTAGCGACTGTGAGAAAACGTTGCCAACTTGGAGCTTCTACAGTCGATTGTGGAAATTATTTCAGTTGAAGTTGCAGAAAAGACAATAATATATATTTCTGGTCAAAAAACTACTTATTTAATATTCATTTTAATGTAAAAATAAATTATAAAGCGCGAAATAATCCTTTTTCTTACATATAAAATAGTAAAATTGACTTAGGCAATAAAAATAAAAATTTAGAAGAAAAAATTGTGTGTTTTTTCGATTAATTCCATAAAATTTTTAATATCTATTCATGTTTAAACGAAATTAAAAGTTTAAAAATTGAAGTTTTCAGTGAAAAAAATCATTAGATAGTAAAGAAGACAACAACAACAAAAAAAATCACAGGTACACAATTGCATTATGGGTAATGTCAACAATTCATTTTTCAACACATTGCGATCGCAATCACCTAAAGCGGTGTGAGACGTCTGGAGTAGCCATTTTTTTCCTTTTCGGATTGTGTTTACGCACGTTGTTTACAAAACATTAACACAAGCAGTAATGTCCGGCGCTGCGACGAACGATAATGACGCTTGGGCGTTATTATCCCTAAAATCAGCCCCATCAAGTCCCACAAAAATCGTCTGGAGCCCGGAACCGAATGCGGCCGCTATTGCCAGATTAGAAGGCAGGGAATTCGAGTATATGATCAGACAGCACCGAATCAGCATAGGCCGGAATAGCAGTCGTGGGGAAGTGGACGTAAACATGGGACATTCAAGTTTTATATCGAGAAAACACATCGAAGTGTACTTCGAAAGTCCTTGTTTCTATATGATCTGCAACGGCAAAAATGGAGTATTTGTTGATGGTGTGTTTCAGAGAAGAGGTGCAGCCCCAATGCAGTTGCCTCGAACGTAAGTTTTTGTTTCATTTTATGTTACACTTAAGGACATAGTCAAGGTCTGTACCTCCCCCCCTCCCCTACATGTCAATAAATATTTGTTGTGTCATAATATTACTACTACTATTTATTGTTCTTGTTAAAAGCAACCAAGGGGTCAGGTTTACTGTACGGTCACCCTTGGCGCGATTTTTCCGCATTTGGCGATAATTTTTTTTAAATGGCAACCCTCCTCCGAAACGACAAGGAATTGCAGCAACCCTATTGGACAACAGTCGCCAAAATGGCGACTTTTGACGAGATTTTGACAAAGTCGCCAAGGGTGACCGTACAGTAAACCTTTACCCAATTTAGTTTGCTGAAAAACGTCAATCTTCAGAACAGATGTAGTATAGGACATTTGGCAAGTTTTTTTTTTTGGCGACGAAAAATGGTGTTAAACATAGCATAGGGTTGCTAGATTGAAAGTCGCCATAAGAATCGGGAAAATACCAACAATGTCAGGTCGGGTTGCCATACTATAAATTTATCGCCTCTATAAAACTTGCCAAATGTCCTATACTACATCTGTACCCAATCTTCTGCAAGAAATCGGGGCCCTTCCCTCCTTGTGTTTAATTTATAAAAAGTAAACGTTATAACTCAATGGTTAAAATACACTGTACTGTCCCCCGTGGAGACTGCAGGGTACATTTTAACTGGTTTAGTGTATTAACAAAAATGTCTAAAATACTATCTATTTTCCTTATTGAACATCATATGACCCCTACATAGACCACATGATTTTCAAAACCCCGCCGACATCCTAAGGGAAGGGTTCAAAATTAGGAGATAAAGTTAGACGTCGTTTTCACCTACCAATATTTCAGTTGCCAAAATGAATTCAAATTACTTAAGAAAAGATGATATTTGTTACGATGTATTTGTCATTAACATTGTTAAAGCTTGATTTGCATAATATTATAAACATATTTCCATATATGCTCTAAAAATATATCGCATGTTTTTCTGTGGAAATACTTAAATGGCTTAGAACAATTATTGAAAATCAATATTTATTATAAAAAAACTTTTTCATCTAAAAGTAAAAATCTAAAGTATCACTATTTGAATTTCAACAACCAATTGCAATATAAATACGATACGATCGGACACATGATTTTATGAAAATGATGCAGGCAACAGTGATTGCAAGATTCATCAATTGTAAAGATGGGAGGGAAATACAGTGGTTAGAACTGAAAGTCTCATAGAAGGAATAGTCCAGAGATAAACAAGTAATCCAGAATTCCACCGCTTGCGCTACTAGCTGCATTGATCGACGTGCAGTGGCGGTTTGTTGACTGTAGCAAATACAGCCGGGATGCACCTAAATTTATTAGTGTATTTTAAAATTAAAATCGGACATTTTACTAATTTTCTTAAATAAAGTTTAGAATTTTAAATGAAATTTCTACGGTGAGTAAACAAAATATCCGATAGCAAGCCTATTGCCGTAATGCACAATTCAGGAGGGGAAATAACTCCATTCAATCAAAGCTGCAGCCAAAAAGCGAAGTTCGAATTCGGCATTACCATGGCAACCTCTATGTAGTATGGAGATTCCCAACGTACTAATGCACTGCATTTGTAAGAATTTACAGCCGAAATAAATTTTCTGTGGTTTGGGCTGCACTTGGTATTCGATAAACTGATTGGCTTGTGCGTGAATCGCGGGGATAAGTTGCAGTACCGAGAACTTACGAGAATCTCTCCAAACGGAAATTGTTTACGTTATAAATTTACTGTGTGCTGTTGTTTCAGGACCATTTTGTCCTACTGTTTCGTTATTTAAATTAATATTAAAATTTACCGATTCACATTTTTAAAAGTAAGGAGGATTGCTTTAATTTTGGTTAATTAACATCGCACTAGAGCTTCACATTGGGCTGTTGGCGGCAGTTCGGCGCCTATCTCGAAGGGAACAATGTCTCGTATTTTTGAACCACGGTCAGATGGCGAGAACATCACCTGAGCTGGCAATCCTTCCGGCATTCGTTTGGAGCGTTTCTATGGCACTCTTAAGCGCACACGCGTTCCGCGCGCTTAAAGTCACAGGCTCCTGCCGTCAATTTTGTGGTCTCCGGCCTGCGGCCTCCGACTACTCAGGATCACATCCGTGACCCCCTCCGGGCTGTCGATCATGGTGCTTACAGGCAATCCTCCGGGCCGTCGTTTGGGGCATTTCTATGGCACTCTTAAGCGCACACGCGTTCCGCACGCTTAAAGTCACAGGCTCCTGCCGTCGATTTTGTGGTCTCCGGCCTCCGACTACTCAGGATTACATCCATGACCCCATCCGGGCAGTCGATCATGGTGCTTACAGGCAATCCTTCGGGCAGTCGTTTGGGGCATTGCGACAGCACTCTTAAGCGCATTCTAAACAAATTTATTTTAATAGCTATCCTAACAATCAAAAATCTTTCCAAAATTATAAAAAATATTCACCAAACCCAATTTAAAATCGTTTGAACCAAACCCATAATTTCCAAATATCCGAATTTAAATATTTGTAACTATTAAATAGTTCGCATAGTCGTGCAACCAATCAGAGTTCGTTAAACACTTATATATTCTAACCAATCAACAATCGTAAGGCAATAGACGTTTAATGTCAGATCGCGAAGGAAAATGCGCACGCATCCAATGCATGTAATCCAAACAAACTTGTCGCAGGAAGAAAGTAAATATATAATACGAGGCACCCGTTTCCGGGTCTTTCCTTCGATATAGGCCCCGAACCGTGGCCAATAGCCCACTGTGTAGCTCTAGTGAGACGCTAATTACCCATACTAAAATCAACTCCAAAGAAATTGTGTTTTAACTATTTTGAGCAATGACACTAAAAAAGGCACGTTCAGTTTACTCTCCCTTTTTTATTTAGCTCAGTGCACTCAATCATACAATCAGCTGAAACGTGATCTTTTGTGTATGGTAATCCCTAAGGTAAACAACTTTGGCGCATTTTCGCTCGTTGGCATACGAGGCCGTTTAACCGAAAAGAACCATAATTTTATAAATTGTGTCCTAACAAATTGTATTTATAAAAATTGTGTCTACATTGATTATATAAAAAAATTTAAATTATTTCATATTAAACAAAATAACGCACCAGTAATTTTTATTTTGAAGCACAAGCAAGTAGAATGAACCTTAGCTTCAATATGACACCAAACAGTAAATATCACCATTTTTTTTTTAATTCAAATACTAAAATATTGATTTTTCAGTTAATGCCTTCTACTAAAAACTCTGGGAAAGAAGTACACTATACTACACAAGATACTGATTTACATTGGCTCACAACAATCAACCCGTTTGATACAAACCGACACCCTTGATGACCCTTCATTCGTCAGACAAAAATGTGTTAAAAAAATTATAGATAAAATAATTTATTTGTTAATTTTTTTAAGTAAATTGTCTTTGAAACAGCTACATGGGTATTAGGATAGTAACACCATGCTTTTAGGGTGATCTACTCCCACACTATAACGTCCATGATAAATAGCTCTATTGACGTTCTTTTCATGTTCGATAAGTCCATGATAAATAGCTCTTTTGACGCTCTTTTCATGTTTGATAAGTCCATGATAAATAGCTCTTTTGACATTTTTTTCATGTTCGATAAGTCCATGATAAATATCTCTTTTGACATTCTTTTCATGTTCGATAAGTCCATGATAAATAGCTCTTGTGTAGTAGACTTTATTCCATACAAAATGGTATATTAAGTTTAGCTCTATTATAAAAACTAACGAAATAATCATTGGTGGTTCGTTTTTTTTTCCCCCGCTGTACATTAGTTAGCTATAATATTTTTTTATTATATATCAAATAAAAAACAGCCTTTAGCATATAGTTCAAATTGAAAAAGGTGTATACGTATACACTGCATTAATTTTTAGAGCAAGAATGTCCTGATGTTGATTTTACATTCTGTAGATTGAAAAATATATTATTTCCTGCTAAATCTAATATATTATTTTCTGCTTAAAAATCTAAAACTTAATCTTACGTTTTATAATGTTCATAAATTTCTTTTAAACTTATTCAAAAGTCTGTGTGAATGATTAAAAGCCCCTCCCCCGCCCATTTATTGTATGTACTAAACCCCACGACATCTAAGTGCAGCTCTGATCTCCCTCTGAAGTTGGGGGGGGGGGGGTCAAATTTTTTTAAGAGATTCATTGTAAAATTAGTTTTTATATTAATGCAGGGTGGCAACATAACCTGGAAAATCGGGAAATCAGTGGATTATCATAGAAATTTTTAATTCTGGAAATATCGGGAAATTTTCGAAAATTCACAAAAAATCGGCGGAATTTTTTTTGTTTGAATCATTAAAACAGCAATTATCGTCTGTTATGCTCTCCATTCTGGGTAATTTGGTTGTCATTATTTACTGTTAGTTATGAATAAGAATTTTAAAAAAAAGCATGGTTATGCGCATTTTCAAATTTTTTCAGTTTTATTTTTGTGTAAACTTTAATCACTGCAGGAGGAAGAAGCAAAAGCAAATTTCGTTGGACCTTGAATTGTAAGCAACATGTGAGGGGCTTATGAATATGTGATTTATTTTAGATTGGAATAGGAAATATGAAGCATAAATCATTTAAAAAATTTCTACAAAAGAAATAATTTGAAGAAACTTGCTTTTTTAGCATTATCTGCTTCCAGACAACATGTTTAATTACTATTATACCCGTTGCAATTGCATAATTTGTGTTGTATCCATAAATTATTATTTAACTGTCAATAAGTATTGTTTATAATTTTTCATTTATAATGCAATATATTTATTGGATCATTGTAGCGTGGATACTTTGTTTCTATATAAAGCACGTATTGCAACATTGCTTAATGTAATTGTAAAATCAGGGAAATTTTTGTGACACCATCATGGAAATCAGAGAAATATCAGTAAACTTTTTTTCCAGAATGTTGTTGCCACCCTGTAATGTGAATGAAAAACTTTATTCTGTAGTGTCAAATGGAATGATGGTGGATAAGAGAGAAAGAGAGTAAACAAGAGAAATGCAATAAATCAAACAAAAATACGGAGAAATTGCCTTATCAATATTTGAATTTTTAACAAATTAGTCCGCAATGATTATTTGCTGCTAATGGAACAAACACCTGTTTAATGCAATCTAATAAAAAAAATCGCCATTCACTAACTATTCACCAAAATCGCAAAGAAATTAGAATATTCCATAATCTCGACTTAATACACAAATCACGTACCTCCAAAACACGGATTCAGCAGCCGTGGCGAAAGCTGCTTGACGGCGAAGTTTAAGCGATTCACTTCTAAATGTGGAATTGTTTAACAGGTTCAGTTCGCTACTGGGTCGATTGACCCTATTTGTGGATGTGGCGCATTTGCGGATAGTTACTGCATAGGGTTAATTGACCCCGTGACGCACTTCAGGATAATTACAGATTGAACCGTCGGCAATACCTGAGTTTGAATTTCGTCGCCAAGCAGTTTCTGCTCACTTAACTCTAACTGTAACTTCTGGAAGGCTCAAGACTTGTTTCCTCTACGGGCGCGTTGAAGCCAATGTGGAAGCAGCCATACTGTACCCCCAATTTTTAAGTGATTTAGTGATGTTTTTTAATACCATAGCATTGTAGAAATATTAAATCTATATAAATATTATATTTTCTTCTTATCGAATTAATGTTTATATTGCCAAACAAATAGTTTTTGCTCTTGCTTTTTAACCACTTTGACTTGCAAATGTCTTTCTATTTTAATAGCAGATTGCATTTACAATGGGTTTAAAAAGAAAATAGAAGGGGAAAAAAACCTCAGCCAAAAACGATACACGTCGGCTTATTTTAGCATGAAAAATATACCAAATATTGCGATAGCAATGAAAGTGGGGTACAGTTGTTACCCCTTCAATTGACTTCAAGCACTGAACTCTAATTGTAACTGCTGGAAGGCTTAAACCTTGTTTCCTCTATGGGTGCGTTGAGCCAATTGAAAACAGCCACGCTGTGCCCCAATATTTTTTTTAAGTGATTTAGTGGTGTTTTTTATTACCATAGCATTGCAAAAATATTAAATGTATATAAACATTATATTTTTTTTCTTATAGAATTATTTTTTATATTGCCAAACAAATAGTTTTTGATCTACTTCGACTTTGACTTGCAAATAACTTCTATTTTAATAGCAGATTGCATTTAAAATGGGTTTAAAAAGAAAATAGAGAAAAAAAAACTCGGCCAAAAGCAATCGTCGACTTATTTTAACATTAAAAATATACGAAATATTGCGGTAGCAAAGAAAATAAGACACATCCTGGCTGCCTCTACATCGACTTCAAGTCAACAAAATGTCTTGCCCTATCCAGATGTTAATGTTAGAGATCAGTGACTTCAAGTCAACAAAATGCCTTGCCCAATCCAGAAGTTACAGTTAGAAATCAATGTTTCTGCTACGACTGCTAAAACCGTAGTTTGTAGTTAGTTACATAGTTTATGAATTAAATCAACGATAAAAGGATAAAAGTAAATACATCAAAAAGGACAACCGAACCTCAACCTCTAAAACTTGACCAGTACCTTCAATCTCCTATTGCCTTACTACTACAAGCGAAAGACATTGCACAATGTCTTCTCCAACCTTGACTCCTATTGTGAGGTCGATTCCAAACGTAATCCCCAGGTTTGCAAACAGAAAATGCATGTCAATCGAGGTGTGTGGTTCCCATAAGGCAATCGCGAAAGTGATATACGATCTTGATCCCGTTAGCGAACACCCAAACGTTAACGGATTCGCCGCTTACCTGTGTTTGCTTCCCTTTTTTAAATCCAGTTATGTAAATTTTTGTTACTGGAACCCGAAATATCCTCGCGGTATTTGTGGTCTGATTAGAGCTGAAAAGGAATATGTGGAGTTTTATATTTTAAATATTACATTTGAAGGGATTAGGGGAAACATACCTTCGAATTTGTACCGATCAGGGCCCGTTGAAGCAAGGGAAGCCCGCCTTTAAATGGGGCCCCATTGCTCTCGAGTACACCCTGGAACATCAAATCAAGCTTTTACATGCACTAAAATGAATGACATTAAAACAAAACACATTATAAAAAATGTTTTAAAAAATATTAATTAATAAATGTTTCTTATATTCTGTACGTTTTTGACTTTTTCCCAATATTCGAACAAATTCCACACCTTTGCAACTTTTTTTTGCTAAAGTTTGTAATGCAATTTTTTTAAGGTAAATTTAGTTGCAAACTATGTTAGGGGTGTTAAATATTTATATAAACTGTGATTGGAGGCCTCAAAAAGGTAAGTCTGGGCTTCATGGGCCTATTCGTTAATCAGGCCCTAGGTGAATTCGGCTGCACTAACATTTTCGACCACGGGCCGCCAAGCGAGTAGAACGTGCAGAATGAGTAATGAGTCTGGGCCAAAAAATTAATTAACCATTATAATTTCGCATAACTATAAATAACAATTACTATACGATTTCTTTTTGGAGTTTTGGATACGGGAAAATTAGACCCTTTTCGAGTTATGTTGTTTTCACACTGATCTCTAACGGTAACTTCTGGATTGAGCAAGGCAGTTTGTTGACTTGAAGGTTAAAAAACTGTACCCCACTTTCATTTCTAACTATATTTCGTATATGGTTCATGCTAAAATAGGCCGAACTGTAGTGCTTTTTTTTTTTTTTTTTTTTTAAATTCTATTGAAACCCATTTTAAATGCCCATACTTCGAAATTCATTTTAACAAATTAATGAGTGGATAAGCAACAAAAGGAAGAACTATATTTTTGGCGATATACAAGTTGATTCTATATGTAGAAAATAAAATATCTAAACACATTTAACATTTCTATAACGGTTTGAGAAGGGGAAAAAAATCCCTTTTAAAAATGATTTGGAGGTAGAGTAGGAATGGCTATTTACAGTATGGCTTCAACCGCGTCCATAGAATGAACTGGTTATGAGCGTTCCAGAAGTTACAGTTAGAGTCCAGTGAGTTTTCCGAACACGTCAAGTTTACAGAAGGAAGGTAAAAATTGTTTTAATTACTGGAATTATATTGTCTTTATTTTTTCCGCAAATACGTCTTTAAATCGGTCCAGGTACAGCAGTCTTCGGCAAAAACTTGAGCGACACAAAAAGTGTTAATATATTAATCATCCCCAGGGAGGAAATCAGCCTCTGGGTGTAAGTGACCTAAGAAAAAGCTGGGCCGTATCGACCAGGTTGGACATTAATCCACTCTGCTATCGGGCCGTTTTACTTCGTGGGGGAGTCAAATTCGGTTGCCCCTACCTGTTTAACCAGTATAATCTCGGTTCTCATCGACGGATCGTGGCAAATGTGTTCGTAAATTGAAGAGAATGATGATTTCTACAGTTCCATTTAACTAGTTGATAGTTTGAACCATTTGTGTAAAAAATATGTGGAGTGGAAAGTGACGATTTGGAAATGTTTCTATGATACCAAAATATCACTTTAAAGCTCAATTGTGACATTTAAACTGATACTGATTCAAAAGGGCAGCTCAATACCAAGTTGTCTAAACTTGTGACAAGTGCGGTGAGATTTAGAGCTTGCCGAAGTATTCACGAACCAAACCTTACGGTTCAGAGGGGAATGGAGGAGCCCCAGTTGCTCAGTTGGTAAGGCGTTCAGCTACTAATCAGAGGATTGGTGGTTCGAATCCGTGAAATGGACTTGACATAGAAAAGTAAAAAAGTAGTGATCTTGCGATCGGAGGGTTGCCAGCTTCGCTACAAAAATACTAGAAAGTCGTCCAGAATATCCAACAAATTATACTGGCGTGTATACGTGACTGGTGCACGATACATCTGATCGGGTTCAAATGTCCTGACGGCTATTGAGAGGTTGCGTCGGGTGCCAGCTCAGGTGTTTCCTCGTCATCTGACCATGGTTCTAAAATAACGAGGTGCATGTATGAATGTGTATGTGTTCCCGGGTCTTTCCTTCGAGATAGACCCCGAACCGTCGCCAATAGCCCACTGTGCAGCTCTAGTGCGACGTTAATTAACCAAAACCAGAGGGGAATGGGCCCTACCAGATTTTTTTTTCAAACGCGAAGCTTGAAGAACATTTTCATAGTAAAATAAAACAATGCGTATAATTGATCAAAATTAACGACATGCTACTCCTGTGCTTGCGCGCTACCCCCAATTAATCACTCATTAATCATCCCATCTTGGTATCCTCCATCCTTCACACGCTTTAATATTCGCTCAGGCTAGTGGATGGCCGAATGTTGAAGGTGTCGAACTAAACGCCGACCTGGGTTCGATTCGCAACATGTGTATAGCGAGCAGGTACTCGGATGGTTGTCAGATTCGTTCCTGTTATGCACCAAAAGTAATCCAAACTGGTGCACGCTCCGTTCTCATTCGTTCCATTCCTTGCGACCAAAAAAAACAAAAAAAAACACCGTGTATAAGGGACCGGTGCGCGTTAAATCTCATCGAGGTCTGATTCCTATTGCGTCGGGTGCCAATTGAAGTGTTGTCCTCGTCATCTGAGCATGGTTCAAAAATTCGAGGCACCGTTCCCTGGTCTTTCCTTCCAGATAATCGTCATCTGACCATGGTTCTAAAATATCGAGGTGAATGTATGTGTTCCTGGGTCTTTCCTTTTCGAGATAGACCCCGAACCGTCGCCAATAGCCCACTATGCAGCTCTAGTGCGACGTTAATTAACCAAACCAAAACCCATCCAGATAGTACCCGAACCGTCACAGGTCTCCGTGGCCGAGAGGTTAAAGGCGTCACCTGGAATACGAAGATTCCTGGTTCGATCCTAGGCGATGGACATGACAAAGACAAGTTAAAAAAGTAGTGATCTTGTGATCGGAGGGTTGCCAGCTACGCTACAAAATACTAGAAAAGTCGTCCAGAACATCCAGAAAAATTAACGGCGTGTATACGAGACTGGTGCACGATAAATCTGATCGGGGTTCAACGTCTATTGAAGGCGTTGGGTGCCAGTTCAGGTGTTTCCTCGTCATCTGAACAGGGTTCTAAAATAACGAGGTAAATGTGTATGTGTTCCCGGGTCTTTCCTTCGAGATAGACCCCGAACCGTTGCCAATAGCCCACTGTGCAGCTCTAGTGGAACGTTGTTAAACCTACCCTTTGCAATAAACTACGAACTGTTGACGTTGTGACGTTAATTTAAACAACCATCCAGGAAAGGCTCGAGAACGCTACCTCGTAATTTAGAACCATGATCAGATGACGAGGAAACACCTGAACTGGCACCCAACGCCTTCAATGGACGTTAGACCCCGATCAGATTTATCGTGCACCAGTCTCGTATACACGCCGTCAATTTTTCCGGATGTTCTGGACGACTTTTCTAGTATTTTGTAGCGAAGCTGGCAACCCTCCGATCACAAGATCACTACTTTTTTTTACTTTTCTTTGTCAAGTCCATCGCCTAGGATCGAAACAGGAATCTTCGTATTCCTAGCTGACGCCTTTAACCGCTCGGCCACGGAGACCTGTGACGGTTCGGGTACTATCTGGATGGGTTTTGGTTTGGTTAATTAACGTCGCACTAGAGCACTGGTAATCAGATAATTGCTAGTTCGAGCTCCTGCGATGGGATTGACAATGAAATGTAAAAAAAGTAGTAATCTTGTAATCGGAGGGTTGTCAGCTTCGCTACATAAATACTAGAAATTCGTCCAGAACATCCAATAAATTATAATGCCGTGTATACGGGACTATTGCACGATAAATCTGATCGGTGTCCATTGCCCTGACGCCTATTGAGGTTGTGTTGGGTGCCAGTTCAGGAGTTGTCCTCGTTTTCTGACCATGGTTCAAAAATACGAGGCATCGTTCCCGGGTCTTTCCTTCGAGATAGGCCCCGAACCGTCGCTAATAGTCCACTCTGCACTTCTAGAGCGACGTTAATTAACTAACCAGACCTCTCTATATGATAGTCGTTTTCTAGCGAATAACAATCATGGAGACTAGCAGTCTACTAATTACGATTTCGCTGCCGGCCACGCACATACGCGTGATGCTAATTAAATTAAAAATAACACGAAAATGGCAGTAGTCGACTCGCATCCTTTTAAACAGTAGTGAACGTGTTAAAGTTGAGATTCAAACCCACAATCTTCTGATTATGAGTCGAGTACTCTACCACTGGACCACCCGCTGGTCAGTACAAAATTAAAACAATATCTATTCGGGTTCCCGGGGCTTTCTTTCGAAATTGTTCCCGAATCATCGCTATTTGTCCACTTGTGTATAAATCTGCTAGAGATTCGACAAACCAATAATTTATTTAGAGGGAGGGTAATATTGTCTTGCTTCGTAATTCTTATCTATATGCTCTGACCAGTGGTGGCCTGAATGGAATAACGACACCAAGCTCATACTACAATATTTCGAAACACTGCCAATAGCCCATTGTGAAGCCCTACTGCAAATTTAATTTAACCAACCAAATCGTCACTTTCGCGCCAATATTGTGCTTGACGAGAAAAGCGGATGTTAAACTAATAAGAACCGACACAAACCGTTTGATAATTATCTACAACTCTTAACACTCCATTAGTTGCTCGTCATCTTCAAAATACCAAGAAAACAGTGTTATATGTGGCTCAAACTTCTTTCAAGGAGTATTAAAGAAAGGAGAAGATTGGCGTGAACATAAAGATGAATCAAATTTTATGGCAACCTACTGATTTATAAAGCGTTTCATTCCGCAAAACGACTTTGAACATGACTGAACTCAGGTACGTTGCAGCTGGCTTCCTTCAGGATGCAGAGAATCTTCTTCAGGATTTTTCTACAAAGAATAGCAAACAATTCACAGTCTTTGCCGACGTTTGGAGGAAGCACAGCTTTTCCTTGATTTTCATGGGCCGTGGAAGCAAAGAGGAGCTCCGGGAATTCACTGACGAGATATTCCAAGTGTCCGCGAAATTCGTCACCTCCAGCTGCCAGATGCGACAGGTGGGTGGCACCTATCTCCTTTACGCCCTGTATCGAAACCAAGTCCACGACCCTCCCATCAGGATCCGGTTGGTTCTGGAACAGATGGAAAGCATAGCGAGACTCCGCGACGCCCTGTCTTTCGACGAGCACAAATCCTTCCACTTCGTCGTGAGCTACTTGGTGAAGAACTCTCTCGACTTTGTGGCTTGCCCGAAGCCGATGGGACCCACCATGACTGCCAAGTTGGCGGAGAACCACAGGCGGGAGGGAGTGGACAGCATAGTCGGGCTGCGGGCTTGTCTCAAGCAGGACATGACCCAACTGGCCGAGAGCAACCTCCTCAAGGAGACCGGCGACATGTTCGCCGAGTACGCCGAGATGAAGAAGTCGCTAAACATGCCCGGGGTGGTATGCGACTTGGGAGAGACATTCGGGGACTACGTGAGCCGGCTGGAGATAATGCTAGAGTCTTCCTTGTCGGTTTTCACTAAGTCGGCAACAACTACTGATATAGGATCTCGACGCGCCGAGTTGAAGTCGATGGCGTTTGGCATGCCAGCGTGTAATAAATTCACAGGATCGAGGACGTCGAACGATGACACCAACAACGAAGAGTCTGGTTTGGATTTGCCAATAAGCCAGCCCTATCCTCTTAAAAGAAGGGTCCTGAAGGCCCGAAGGAACGTGGGCCGGCCAAAAAAAGACGACAAGGCGAAAGAGGATCTCGATGACAATCTGGATCGAAGTCGGCCAAAGTTTGGCACAAGGGCTCGGCGAAAACCAAAAACCAAACGTCATTATTACTCGAAAGGGGAAGATCTGAAACGCATGTCGTACTTCGAGAACTTAAAGTTCGTCACGAGCAGCGCTAGCTGGAAGTTGTTTTCGGACAGCGAAGCAGACGACCCGGAGTATTCCGTTGGATTTCTGGAAGAGGCGATTCCGGTTGAAACCGGCGTCGCTGACCAACCAGAACCTTCTGAGGGACTTGCAGATGGTGCAACTGCTGTAGTCGATTCGGAAGTTGGTTGTTCGAATTTTTAGAAAATTCTTCCCTTGATTTCTTATTTTGATTCAGCTTAAAGCAATAAAATAAAGGAGTTTCAGAGTACTGGATTTAAGTTTTCATTGATTTTTTATTATTGCTGCGAATCACTTCTAACAAGTATGAACAATACTTTCAGCTATCACCAAGGCCTGATTTACTATTACGCATATTAGGTGACCCCTTTGATTCCATGGTCCCAACTGTTATTTAATTACTCTTAAAATTGTGTAAAAGTTGCCTAAACTTTGAAATATTTGTTATTATTTAACTTTTTAGCGCTTTTTCAAAAGATATTGTCTTACTTTTGAGATGTGTAGTGAACTTAATATGCATTGTTTTTTATTCTTTTGGAGGCTATATTTTACGAGAGGGGGGCCCCATCAATGCAATCGTGCCTATAGTATTGAATTTTCAAAATCGGGCTTTGCCATTTGAGGTTGCGTCGGGTGCCAGCGCAGTTGTCCTCGTCATCTGACCATAGTTCGAAAATACGAGGTATCAATCCCGGATCTTCAATTTGGTTTTGATTATTTAACGTCGCTCTAGAGCTGCACAGTTGGCTATTGGCGACGGTTTGGGGCATATCTCGAAGAAAAGACCCGGGAATACATTCACACACACATTCATACATGCACCTCGTTATTTTAGAACCATGGTCAGATGACGAAACACCTGAACTGGCACCCAATAGACGTCGGGGCTTAGGACCCCGTTCAGATTTATCGTGCACCAGTCCCGTATACACACCTACTAGAAAGTCGTCCAGAATATCCAACAAATTATACTGGCGTGTATACGGGGCTGGTGCACGATACATCTGATCGGGGTCCAAAGTCCCGACGTCTATTGAAGTTGTTGGGTGCCAGTTCAGGCATAGGCGTAGGAAGTAGGGGGGCTGGGGGTGCTCGAGCCCCCCCCAGGAATTATTTTGAAGGGGCTCAGCCCCCCCAATATTATACTTTTTTTTTTAAATTACTTAAAAAACCAATCGTATAACTAGAGAATTCCTACAAAGAGGAATTCGAAAGGAAGCGCCTCTTATTTATTATAATCGTATTTCCCATAATTTATTCCCTTTGAAATAATAAAACCATCAGATTCATGCAATATTTTCTAAACATCTTATATTGTTGAAATTTCTTCTTTTCGAAAATTACATTTTGTTAAAGAAAGTTAAATAGAGACGAGTTCCTCAAATTTGAAAAAATTAATATTTTAAAGTACAATACGGACATTTAAAATTACTATTAATCTTTTCCTGGTTACTTTATGTTCTAAAGCTGTCCAAACAAAAACGGATACAAGTTAAGACATTTAACAAGTTAAACACTGGTTTGTAAAAATTTAAAGCATTGATTGTTTTTTAATTGTTTAATACCTCGCAACTCCGTACTATTTTATATTGTATAACAATATATATATATTGAAAAAAAATTCAGCCCCCCCTGAAAAAAAGAAGTTCCTACGCCACTGAGTTCAGGTGTTTCCTCGTCATCTGACCATGGTTCTAAAATAACGAGGTGTATGTGTTCCCGAGTCTTTCTTTCGAGATAGACCCCGAACCGTCGCCAATAGCCCACTGTGCAGCTCTAGTGCGACGTTAATTGACCAAACCTAAATGCAGCAAGCTCGTTATCGGAGGGTTGCCAAGTTTATTTCTTGTACTCAAAAAAAATGCGGCGTGTAAAGATGATCAGTGCACATTTAATCTATGGTAGTTCAACATCCTCGCATAGGTCAAGCATTGTCCTCGTCTTCTGACATGGTTCAAAATTACGAGTTAATGTTTCGGGTTTGGTTTTGTTAAATAACGTCGCACTAGAGCTGCACAGTGGGCTGTTGCTGTTGGCGACGGCTCGGGACCTATTTCGAACGAAACACCCGCTAATGATGCGTCGTATTTTTGAACCATGGTCAGATGGCGAATTAATGTTCCGGGTATTCCCTTCAATATCGATCCGTAACCGTCGCCAATTGCCCGTCGTCTATCTCTAGTGCGACCGTCTCGTCCCTCCCTAATATTATTAGCAAATAAAAGTGAGGGAAGATTAGAAATTGCCCAACTTTTAAGATTACATTTAAATTTGACCTCGGAACAAACACTGCATTGGAACTGCGAATTTTCAGCATTTTTGAGTTGGGAATTTTCGAATAGTTAAGGTTGAAAATTTCGAATCAAGAATTTGTGATTTTTTTTTTACCCTCACTGAATGCAACGTTAATTCGACCAGTTTTGAGAGGCGTTACTCAGCCGCCAGTTAATCGGAGCCACAGTATATCTTCCAGTTCAACTCGCTACAAATGTTCTCTTTTGAGCATCCAAACTAGAAACATTTTCGACCTTCATCACACTCTCTCTCTCAACAGATCCATAAACATGGCCTCGAAGTTTGTGAATCTTTTTCTTCCCCATAAATTTCCGAAGCCCCGCTCTTTTACGCCATACGCCCGCTCCCACAAATGTTTACGACCGTCTGGACGGTTTTTTTTAACCCTCCCTTCTCCACACAATCAAAAGGAAGAGTTCATTTCTATTTACGGAACTGCCGGTGTTGGGTCTGGCATTTCTTTTTTTAATCGCAACTGGGAAAATGTTATTCTTCTGGGGTTTACGTATTTGATTGTTGAGTTTACATAAATGCCGGCAGTTCCCATTCCCCCCTTCCTTCAACAACAACAAAAAAGTTGGTCTTTTTGTTTGACTAATGACTTGCTAAATACTTGGCAATCCCGTATTTTTTCGGGTGGTATTGTTAGCCATACACAAAGGCAGATGTCATCTGACCATGGTTCAAAAATACAAGGCATCTTTCCCAGATCTTCCCTTCGAGATAGGCCCCGAACCGTCGCCAATAGCCCACTTTGCAACTCTAGTGCATTGTAAATTAATCAAAACCAAAAAACAAAGGCAGATGGGTTTGGTTAAAAAACGTCGCACTAGAGCTACACAGTGGGCTATTGGCGACGGTTCGGGGTCTATCTCGAAGGAAAGACCCGGGAACACATACACATTCATACATGCACTTCGTTATTTTAGAACCATGGTCAGATGACGAGGAAACATCTGAACTGGCACCCAACGCCTTCAATAGACGTCGGGACTTTGGACCCCGATCAGATTTATTGTGCACCAGCCCCGTATACACGCCGTTAATTTTCGCGGATGTTCTGGACGACCTTTCTAGTATTTTGTAGCGAAGCTGGCAACCCTCCGATCACAAGATCGTTATTTTTGTTTTTGCTTTGTCAAGTCCATCGCCTAGGATCGAACCAGGAATCCTCGGATTCCCAGCTGACGCCTTTAACCGATCGGCTACCTATCTCGAAGGAAAGACCCGGGAACGATGACCTGTATTTTGGAACCATGGTTAGATGACGGAAACAACACCTGAGCTGGCAACCTCAATAGGCGTCAGGACATTGGGCCCCGATCAGATGTTTTGTGCACCAGTCCCGTAGTATACACACCAGTTGATGTTGGATATTCTTGAACGACTTTCTAGTATTTTTATAGCGAAGCTGACAACTCTTCGATCGCAAGATCACTACTTTTTTTTTTTTTACTTTTTTGTCAAATCCATCTCATGGGTTCGAACTAGCAATCCTCTGATTACTAGCTGAACGCCTTTATCCACTGGGCAACTAGAGGCCCAAAGGCAGATGAGAAAGTTCAAATTTGTTTCAGAGAGGGTTCAGATGTAAAAAATTTAATAAAAATATAAATTATTGAAAATATAAGCTAAAAATGCTAAGAATTATTAAATTAATACAAATGATGTGATTATACATATTTGTTAACTTAAATAATTATTAATGGCCTGATATTTATGAAAATAAAATTTATACTTAAATTTATTTTGGGAGGTGTGTCCGGAACACCGGAGGTAATTAATTATACATATATTTGATTTAAATAATCATAAGTGACCTACTATTTATGAAAATGAAATAATTTGCTTAAATTTATTTTGTGAGATTAGTCTGGACTCCCCTTCCTTAGTACGTTGTACTGTGATTTGAACCCTCGATCGAAGGTTAAGGCATGATTGAAACTCAATTTAGAATATTAAGAGGGGCCCTCAAGTCACACATTTTATACTTTACAACCCTAACATAGCTTGCTACTAAATTTACATTTAAAAAATTGCCTTACAAACTTCAGTAACAGGGGGTCAACATAACCTGGAAAACCTCGAATGATCATGGAAAATTTGAATTCTGGAAAAGTCAGGGAAATTTCACAAAAAATCAGGGAAATTTTCAAATTTGGATCATTAAAACGGCAATTATCATCTGTTATGCCCTCTATTCTTGGTATTTAGTTGTCGATAGTTCCTTTTATTTCTGAAAAAGATTTTTAAAAAAAAGCATGGTTATGCGCCTTTTCATATATTCAGTTTTATTTTTGTAAAAACGTGAACCACTGCTGGACGGAGAAGCAAATGAATATGTGATTTATTGAAGATGGGAATAGGAAATATGAAGTATATAAAACATTTAAAGTTATCTACAAAAAAGAAATAATTTTGAAAAACTTGTTTTTGTTTTTTTGCATTATCTGCTTCCAGAGAACATGTTTATGGCTGTCGTAATTTCATAATTTGTGTTGTTGCATTTTTATTTTAACTGCGAATAAGTATTTTTTTTTCTTTTATAATGCAATATAGTTATTGGATCATTGTAGCGTGGTTACTTTGTTTCTATACCAGCATGTATTGCAACATTATGTTATTGTAAAATCAGGGAAATTTGTGGGAATCATCATGGAAATATCAGGGAACTTTTTTTCCAGACTGTTGTTGCCACCCCAAGTAAAAAAAAATCTTGCCACTTGTAGTACATTTGTTTGAATATTGGAAAAAAACTCAAAACATGCAGAAAATTAGGAATACTCATTGTATACATCATTTAAACATTCAGGTGTAATGATTTTAGTGCATTGAAAAATTCAACTTGATATTCCAGGATTTATTTAAGAGCAATGGGACTTCCATTGAACGGCGGGGATACGAAATTAATGCGCGAGTTCTTTTGGGCAAATCAACTTTCCCTCGGATATTTGCGGCAATATTTGTACACACACAATTTTAATGATACGTCTATCTGCGGCTCTCTGATAAAACATAAAGATATTTAAGATACCGAGTATATATTTTTCATAAACAATGAATCATTATTCGCAATGATTTTTTTACAAACTAAATAATCCGCTATGTAATAAACAAAACGTCCTTTCACCAGTAAGCCTTCAGCATAGCAAACAGTTCCCAAACTGTTGTCAACCCGTTTAGTGTATGTATTTCCCCCTCTTTTACCCTTGAAAAGGAAAAGATGTTCCATCTACGCATGGCCATTGCGCGTAAATACACTTCAATGTAAAAGAAGATGTCAACAGAGTAGTTGGATTTGCGACCACGTGACTTCGCTCGCGTTGCCAGATTCCCAGGCGCACAAACAAACGCAAGTGAGTCAAGGTCGGCGATTTATTGAATGTGTTCTTTTTTTACGGTGTTGTTGTTTCTCGGCGTGGCGCCTTGTCGTGTGTGGTTGTTCGAATTTATCGGGACGCATCCGAAACTGTTGACATTGTTTTTTGCTTTTGAACAGTTTTTAAATACCCGGTCTTCGCACGGGGTTTGTTTAAACGAGACACCATAGAGAAATAAATATGCCTGTCCTAATTGAATTAAAAATTATCCAATGTTGGTTTCCTGATTTTTTATTTTATCTGAAAGTACTCTGTATTTGCATGAATATTCTATGGAAAGGGACCACCGTAGAATCGTCCTTTCGTTAACCCTGCAGCGGTCGCGCTCCACAATGCTCGGTTGAATTGAATTAGAGGCGAGACGAATTGGAAAGATTCTTACTAGAATGACATTACTACTATTAATGCTAAAAGGCTCGCAAGAACTAACAAATGATCTATTTGACCAAATGATTTCGCTCATAGGGAGAAAAGGGTGACCAGAGGGTCGAGGGTTTGCTTGTTTATTTTCTTTAATGTTATTGTATCGCTCGTTAAAGTGGAAGTGGGAGGATTTAATCTCGAGTGAAAAGATTAAAATATGCGTGGCTTAATAAGTGACGGCCCCTAACAAGAATACGTTGTCCTAATCCTGATATTTCCAATTTCGTACGCTGGTAACGCTCAGGGTTTATGACTTTTTCCCCCTTCTGAGACTGCTTTTAATGTATATTTCGAACATTTTGTTTGGTAACTTAATAAAAAATCTGGTGTACAACGTTCCAGAACTTTTTATTACCTCTATCAAAATGAACATGTCAAAAACAATCAATCTCAGTGGATAAGGGGAGCCACAGTTGCTCAGTTGGTAAGGCGTTCAGCTACTAATCAGAGGATTGGTAGTTCGAATCCGTGAAATGGACTTGACATAAAAAAAGTAAAAAATAGTGATCTTGCGATCGGAGGGTTGCCAGCTTCGCTACAAAAATACTAGAAAGTCGTCCAGAATATCCAACAAATTATACTGGCGTGTATACGGGACTGGTGCACGATAAATCTGATCGGGGTCCAAAGTCCCGACGTCTATTGAAGACGTTGGGTGCCAGTTCAGGTGTTTCCTCGTCATCTGACCATGGTTCTAAAATAACGAGGTGCATGTATGAATGTGTGTGTGAATGTGTATGGGTCATTCCATGTCAAATCAACCAAAAAAGAAAGGTTTAGGTTTTACAGCATGTTAAAGTTTTTGGAATTTTCCGTTTTTTGTCGATTGGGTTGAGGAAACGTAATTTGTTCTTTCATAGAAAATCTGTATAGTATAGACTTTATTGGATATTCGAAATTATAAGAATTTGTTGATTGTTCAATAATTTTCATTTATAACAATCCATTTTTAATGCATGTTTAAGTAAAAGGAGTCGTGTAGGGCTGGCTACTTAGGACAATTATTCAATGTGCAGGAGCAGAAATTTGGCGCGAGACAGGTTCATGTCAAAAGATATTATTGCGTACTTCGGGAAAAATATTTTGAATGAATCATCTTCTTATGTTTCTTGTAGCTTTTCCATTTGAGTCATCCTATCGAAGGTTTACCAAAATATCCATCAAACTAAGAATTTAATCAGCGTGCCCCCGTTTTGCCAACCTGGCCCTGCAGATTTATACGCATTATAAAGCAGCAGCACAGAGATTGTGTTTTTATATGGAATGGTTTTTGGAAATTAATACTTTTATATGTATACTGTTTTAAATTCAAGTCAAAACAGGATTTTAAGATTTGTCCGCCAATTTCGCGAGAACCACTGTTTGAGTAGCTTAGAGATCAACTTAAATGAATATTCTTGTTCATCCTGCGTTGTTGTTTAGGTTTGGTTTGGTTAATTAACACGAGCTGCACAGTGGACTATTGGCGACGGTTCGGGGTCTATCTCGAAGGAAAGACCCGGAAACACACATTCATATATGCACCTCGTTATTTTAGAACCATGGTTAGATGACGAGGACACACCTGAACGACTTTGGACCCCGATCAAATTTATCGTGCACCAGTCCCGTATACACGCCGATAATTTTTGAGGATGTTCTGGAAGACTGTTCTAGTATTTTGTAGCGAAGCTGGCAACCCTCCGATCACAAGATCACTACTTTTTTTTTACTTTTCTTTGTCAAGTCCATCGCCTAGGATCGAACCAGGAATCCTCGGATTCCTAGCTGACGCCTTTACCTCTCGGCCACGGACAACCGTTGTTGTTTAGGAGTATATCTACGAGTAGTATAAACTCGAATTCAAAGATAATCGTACTCTTGCAATTGAATTTTACACCCCTACCAAATATTATATCGACTTGAAACTTGACTTGCTAACGTAACCCCGATGACAATTCTATACTTAGTTATTAACAGTTAGCGGTCCATAACTATTTCAAGTTTGTTTCAACCTAGACAGCGGCGGATTTAATCGGTGGAAATCGAACAGTTGCCACCTGGTCCTTAGCTCCAGAAATTAAATAAAGAAAAAGAAGGATATATATATATATATATATAATGTTATGCCCTCCATTTTGGGTAATTTAGTTGTCAATATTTCCTTTTAGTTCTAAAGAGATTTTTTTTTTTTTTAAAGTATGGTTATGCGCAAAAACGTTGACCACTGCTGGAGGGAGAAGCAAAGGCAAAGTTCGTTGGACCTTGAATTGTAAGCAACATGTGAGGGCCTAATGAATATGTGATTTATTGAAGATGAAGCAAATAAAACATATAAAATAATTTGAATATAAACAAAAGAAATAATTTGAAAAAAGATTTTTTTTTTTTTTTTTTTGCATTATCTGCTTCCAGAGAACATGTTTAATTACTGTTATGCCTGTCGCAATTGCATAATTTGTGTTGTATCCATAAATTATTTTAACTGTCAATAAATATTGCTTATAATTTTTCATTTATAATGCAATATATTAATTGGATCATTGTAGCGTGGATACTTTGTTCCTATACAAAACCTGTATTACAACATTTCTTAGAGCTCAGTGGATAAGGCGTTCAGCTACTAATCAGAGGATTGGTGGTTGAAATCCGCGCGATGGACTTGACAAAGAAAAGTAAAAAGTAGTGATCTTACGATCGGAGGATTGCCAGCTTCTCTACAAAAATACTAGAAAGTCCCACAGAACAAGAACATCCCACAAATTATACTGGCGTGTATACGGGACTGGTGCACGATAAATCTGATCGGGGTCCAAAGTCCCGACGTCTATTGAAGGCGTTGGGTGCCAGCTCAGGTGTTGTTCTCGTCATCTGACCATGGTTAAAAAATACGAGGTATCGTTCCCGGGTCTTTCCTTCGAGATAGGCCCCGAATCGTCGCCAATAGCCCACTGTGCAGCTCTAGTGCGACGTTAATTAACTAAACCAACCTATAAATAGCAAGCCTTGTTACCGTAATGCACAATGGGGGAGTTTCACGTGACGTATTAACACGTTTTACCTACTTGTAGTTTCGATTTCTTCCCTACAGCAGACAACTTTACATTTGTTTGTTTAGTCGCTACGCTTGCAATTATGGGAAAGTTTGTTTATAATATTTGTTTTTTCCAAATAAGTCATATTTTTATTCCATATATGAATAAATTTAAGTACAGAAATACTTATATTATATTTGTATATAATTAGAATTACAACAAAATACGGAAAAATACTTTTATTTCAACACAAAAATACTTGAAAAACGATGAGTACAATCTATCTCAGTGTATGTAGTAAATATTTCTATATTGAGGTATTATTTAAAGACTAAAACTTAAAATTATAGTACAGGAGCTAAAGCTCCATGCTAACCCTACGGAACTTATTCGGCGTCGCGGAACTTTCTCCATGTTCCGTTGGAACATCGGTCTTCTTCTTCTCGGCGTGAAACTCCCCCATTCAGGAGGGGAAAAAACTCCATTCATTCAAAACTGCAGCCACAAAGCGAAATTCGAAATCGTCTGCATCGTTTCCATGGCAACCTCAACCTGTATGGAGATTCCCTAGACAGTGGCGGATTTAATCGGTGGAAATATGAACAGTGTCTACTTCTTCATGATAAACTTGAAAGAATTTTAACCAAGGCTAGAGCCTAAAAATACCCACCTTCCACTTTGGCCATGTTTCTGCTAGGCTTTGCATTCTACCCCATTTCCCCTGATAAACAAACCTTATTTCTCGGAGTAAACATGACTGCCCGGTTCAATAATAAAAAGCGGCTTGTATTGTGACCTGCAATTCATCGCCCAAAATCGAGAACACAGTTTGAACTTTCTTCTCGATGCGTTTTATTGAACTCCCGACAGAACTTCCAAGAACACGCCATTTGCGTAACGGTCCTCGCGGCTGTTTATTCATGAGTTCAACCAGCAAGGCGTGTTGTGTATAGATAGAAGAAGAAAAGAAAAAAGAAAAACTGGTCTGTTTTAACATTGTCAGTTGCATATCCGCTTAACCAGTTCTTGTTCCAGCCGTTTGTTGATGTTGGCAGAGCGTCGCGTCTGTTTCGCAAAATGTTTGTAAACAGGCTTTCGGCTGTGACGTCATGGAATGACATGCTTATCGCGGAATGATTTACGTTTTGTTTTGTTCTTTTCGCCCGTCGAATGTTTCTGGATTTCTTTTGTGTTGCCGTTTTTATTTGCAGACCTCTTTTATCGCTGTTTAGTTCACTCCTCCCTCTTGTTTATATTATCGTCTGCAGATATATGGATTTTTTTTTTTTTAAACTTTTTCTATTGAATATTTTTTTGAATGTGGATTTTTTTTGTGTGTGTATTAAAATACCGACACTTTTGTAACAAAAAAATAATGCTTGGGTTATATTCTAAATCCGGACTTTTTGTTCTATAGCAACACTCTACCTCTAGTTTCAAGGTTTTGCAGTAGTATCTGCTATTTAAAGTGACCAACGCGGCGACGTGCGTCGTACGTCGCATATTTTTTCAAGTGTCTGTAGACAAATTTTTGTATCAAACTATTTTTTTTTTATGTCTGCGCTACTTTAGAACATTTTCTGCAGAATTTTTAAATTTCTTCATTTTATAAATTGGAATATTTGAATATTCCTAAGGATAATGTGTGAATTCTAGTATTTTAAAATAAACTTTTACTGCAAAATATTTGATTTTTTTTTTCTTTTAAAATTACAGTTTTTATTCTAGCATTAAAATTTCACTATGTTATATTTGAATGATAAGTAAAACGTGATTTATTAGACTTGCTGGCTGTGAATCTTACAATATACTATCTAAAAGCCAGTATATAATAATTTAAATTAATTTATAAGTTAATTTTTGCAGTTTTGTGACTTATGAAAATGTTGTCGCTGACTGTTAAGAAATTTTCTGCTACTGGGCACCATAAGTAGTTTTTAATCTTTGTATCACAAATCATCAATATGCATCTGCTTAATAAAATAAAAGAAGATGCATTAAATTACTCATCAACTCAAATGCATCGAAATATATTGTATTATTCGTCTGATTTATTTTATACAGAATAAGGCTTCCAAATTATTCAGATCTGTCTGTTATGATGCTGTCTTTAAAAGTAACACACAAAAATGCATTACTCTCTTCGATATCCTCAAAATGAATCTTGGATGAATTTGTATATTTATTTAGACCTCAAAATAATTTGCATTTTTCAAGTAGTAAAACAGTAGTAACTTCAATTGTCTTTAACAATTTTAAATATAATTTTAGTTTATTAATAAAATTGGACAAGCGCTTTTTCAAGAATTACATTAAATATACCTTTCTTCTGCCTATGTCAGCCTTTCTTCAAAGTTTTGCTATGTCACACAACTAAAGATATCTCCTCCCCCATGTCAAGCTGCAGTCACACATCCCCCTCCCCTTCCCAATTTAAAGCAAAAGAAGAGTTAACTTTTCAAGATAAAATAGCTTGAATTACAACTGTAAACATTAAAAATAGTTAATGGTATAAAAAAAACTGCAATTTCAAAACATATTTTTGAAGGGGTTGAGCATTTTAAAATGGTCCAAGGGTCCCTTTTTTTTTAAATCAAGAGCCTTGTTTTGTCAACAGGGCTAAAATTTCACTGTAGACACTACAGTGGGGCACTGTGTGAAGCTAATTTTGCGCACTTTGGGTTGGGAATGTTGAAATAAATTCTCCCTCAATTTTGTAGTTGTATAATGGAGCACATTGACCATTCTTTTAAATGCAGAATCTTCGGAGAAAAATCCCCAGCACAAATGATCAGTAAACATGTTTGTCCTCAGCAGTAGCGGCCCATGTTCGAAAATGTTAGTGCAGCCAGAAACCTGTGACTCCCCCAAACCCGAAAACTATTTCTGTTTGGAGAAATTCTTAGAAATTATTGGTTCCCGCCCGCCCCTCGCGATTCACGCACGAGCCAACCAGTTCATCGAATTCACAAGTACAGCCAAAGTTGCGAAATTCCTAAAATGCAGCACCTCCCCACAATACAACATTAGACAGCGCAGAGGGAAAGACCAAGGCCTTCCATACTACATAACGGTCGTCATGGCAACGATAGGGTCGATTCCTAACTTCACTTTTTGGCTGCAGTTCCATTGAATGTAATTATTCCCTCCTCCTGAACTGTGCACTACGGCAATAGTTTTACTATTTAGCGCAGATTTTTTTGCTTCATCTTCATTTAAGAATATAATTTTATTTTTAAAATTAATAATTTTCTGTACAATCCCTCCCGACTTATCATTCTTCCCCTAAACCCTTCTAAAATTAATATAAAAAATTACAATTTAAAGAAAAAAAATTTAAGTGGAGTACATTTTGAATTGAGTAGCCCAGATGTAGAACATACTGGTAACTACATCATTATGCACTTCAACTGTTTTGTAAAAATCCGGACGATATCTCTCACTCTAGACGACTGGTTTCAATCTTGGAGTTTTTTTCTTGAAGTTATTATAATCAAATAACTTTTTTTCCCTTTCAGTATAAAGTAAAAAAATTTAATCGTAACTGGTAAAGTAGCTGATGATACCAAAATATATATTTTTATTTTTGCATATAACTTTTTTGCCTTTTACATTTGGGTTATTAGATTTAGTTTGCAAACTAAGGTGGTAGTATTTTTCATTCTTCTCTTATTACCACACATACTAATCTTATATTTTTATTTGCAGGTGCATATTCAGGTTTCCCAGTACAAACATCAAAATTGTGTTCCAGTCGTTGATCGACGACAGCAGCCCTCCCCGTCGGTCCATACGAGAACTGATGCCTCAGAAGCCAATGGCCCCCCTCAGGATAAAAATCCCCGATAATGTGTCTGGTCCAGATGCACATTTCATGAGCCCTGCCCCTTCTCCTACAGGTACTATAAGGTGTGTAAGGAATGTTTTTTCTTTCTCTTACAAAAAGATTTTGATAGTTAATACTGTGACATTAAATTACATTATGGATCATGTTTTATTCATGATGCTTTAAAGTTATGAATTTAAAATTTTAATTAACTTGCGGGGGACGGATTTTGATTGGTGCGGCCACGCGATAGTAGACTCCATTTCAGAAGGTTAGTTTATTGGTGATGGACAAATGATGAATGCCACAGTATTTAGAAAACAAATGATATTTAATGATTCATGTTTAACAGTTGAATATTTACTATTAATGGTGAAATCTATGGCTTTACATTTAGTTGAAGAGCACGCTGAAATGTGGTTGTTGAGAGTTAGGTGGAATGTCTGTTCAGTCGGTGTTGTTCGCATTCGGCCCGTCCCCTGCGCGGATCTCATGCGTTGAAGCTGTGTGATTGGTTCTTTGATGTAAACACTGTTCAAGTGGTGCATGCCTTTCGTGATTTCTTGGAACCAAAAGAAAGGTGGATGAACTGCAGGACGCTGCAAAATAATGTTTGTGAAATGTAGGGTATTAACAGCACTATTTTGGGTATACAAAAAAATATCTTCCGTGTTTATAAAATTTGGCAAGTTTCAAGTAATTTTTGTCATTGTACGAAATTTTGCTATTAAGTAAGTAAAATGGGTATATTAAGTATTTGTACAGTAAAATGGGCTGAATTAAACTCAAATGCAGGATTGGCATAGAATTAACGTGAGCAAAGTGAGAATTGGTTTGAGAAGCAAACCAATATGAATTGTGTAGCAATCCTTTGGGAGCTGACGAACGTCTGCAAGTAGAGGGCAGAGCCTCCTAGTTAGTTTTTAAAAGAGGTATTTTCGATATTTTACGTATATACAAACATTTACATATAATTTTTTATTATTTTTAAAAAAGTACCTAGTATTTTTACAACTCCGACACTTTTCTTATCAGAGTAGAATTTTATTGAATGATATATTTTTTTAAAAATTACAATTTTAACTAAATAATTGTTTTTCAATTATCACCCTTTCAGTGCTGCTAACTCCTGCCCAGCAAGTCCAAGAGGCGGCATGGGCCGAAGAAACATTGTCAACGAGCTTCAAATGGCCGCAGCGTACGCAGCAGCAGCCGCCACATCCATCAACGACAAATCCGAACAAAAGGCAACGACACCAACCGGCAACAATAACAGCAGCGAGGGACAATTCTCAAGCAACAACGGGGCGGGAAAAGAAGAGAAGCCCCCTTATTCCTATGCACAGCTCATAGTGCAGGCAATTTCTTCTGTGTCTGACAGACAATTGACTCTTAGTGGGATCTACTCATACATAACGAAGAATTATCCATTTTATAGGACGGCGGATAGGAGTTGGCAGGTGAGTTTTATAGAAGTTAAAAGGGATTCGTTTATTGCAAGAAAGAAAGAATGACATGTTCGAGTTCTAAAGCATTGCCTGTACTTTGAGTTGTAAAGTTATACTTGGTCCGAACCTACATAAAGAAGAGTGTTTGTGGTTGGATTTGTTTTACATACAAATCTACAGTTTTATTCTGATCTTGATAAAATTGTGTACACTTAACCTTCGAGGAACACAAAGGTCTACATGAAATTTCGAACAACCATCTCCATCCACCCTTAACTCGCTTAACCCCTTTGACTTCTACTTAATAAAAACCAATTATAATAACGCAATACTGTAACGCTGCAATATGGCAACTTTGTAGCATATCTTGCATAGTTAGCTATGAGGATAGATAAACAATGGATTATGATTGGCTGATGAGGAAATATTGCCAAAATGTCACAAAATGAATAAATATATCTAAAATATGATTATATATATGTAAAAGTATCATTCAGTTTTTTCCTGGGCAATGCCTGTCACTTCAGCTAATATGCACAGTGATAAAAAAATGCTGTATTTCTCTCCAAGGAATGACAACATAAAAGTTTGTTTACAAAAATCCATTTTGTTAAGTATCTGTAATTTTGCCATGTGTAATTAGCGGAGAGACAGCAGGGCTGGGGGCGGAGCCTCCTAGTTTTATAAAATTATGTTTTCAACTAGTAGTATGTTTTAAGTTATATGTCTTTCATAAGTGGTTGTACTGGCTAGACATGTGAAAACTAAACATAATAGACTTATTTATAAAGTATATTTCTTCATTTTTTTCATCTAAAAGTCATTTTTAACTGACATGAAGATAGTCATTTGTCTTAGTGCAAAACAGGAGTCAAGAATTTCCCATGCAATATGCCTCCAAAGTGAGCTAAATAGTATAAAACGGTTAAGTAAAAAATGATCTTGTAGTTTTAAGAATAAGGGGCAAATTCATTAAGTTTGCACTAACTGTCAAATGCAAAAATGAGAAAAGCTGGTAAATGCATCCACTGGTAAAACCAATATGACAAACTTTTATAAATCAAATTTGGCCAATCGTATAAGTGTTTAAACTGTAGTTATTGTTTTCAATAAAATGCTAAAATAAGTCCTAGTGCTTAAATATTAACATCTGTTTTCGCTAAAATGAGAATCACAAAATCTAGAAACCTTTGATTTTATTGGACACACCGATACTCTACCAGTCAGGCTAAATTGATCACTCCAGCCCAAGTAGGAGTATAGGATATATATGAAGTGATCCCAATAAACTCACAATTGTTACCCCACATTGCAATTTATGCAAAAAAAGTACTGAATTTGAGGAAATCGGTACAGTGCTCTAGAGAATTGGAAGTTCATTTTAAATAAAGAGTATCAATAACTTGTATGATCTCTCAAGTTTTGAATCAGCATGATAGTTGAATGCATTTTAAATGGTTGATTCCCCTGTATGCATAACATCCCCTGTCTCTTTCAGAACTCCATCCGGCACAACCTCTCTCTGAACCGATACTTTGTGAAAGTGGCTCGGTCCCAGGAAGAGCCGGGGAAAGGATCGTTCTGGCGTATCGACCCTCAGTCCGAGTCCAAGCTCATCGAGCAAGCCTTCCGCAAGAGGAGACAGAGGGGGGTGCCCTGCTTTAGGCCTCCACCCTACGGGGGACTAGCATCCAGGTGAGGTCGTTAACCTGTTTTAACGGGTGGACATGCCCACCCGTTTTTTTGAAGTGCCCTTTCAAAATAGGGATGCTCTTTTCCTGTATTAAAGCGTCCTGCTCCTTTTTGTTTCTAGAGTGAACACTGTTACTCAAAACTATTAAAATTTAGGTAAATTTCATTATAAAGTTTAATGGGAGTTCAGTAATCACAAAATTTCCCTTCGGAACTGGTCGAAAATTGGTCTAAACTGGTTTCAGAATTTGCACATTTGCCCTATTTTTATTGTAGCACAAAGTTGTGGATTACAACAAACGATGTAGTCCCTCAAAAAAAATATTAGTTTAAAGAACATGATACTTGATATATGTATATATAACTTAATCATTGTTCTTATCTTGGACAATTCAATTTTGAATATAGTTGAAATTCTCTTATTAATTTCTGAACTATTTACTAGCTTTCAAAAATGAGTATACTATAGTCATGGTATAAACACCATTTGAACATCAATAAAAGAATTATATAGACTACAGACAAAAAAGATTGACCATGCTTTTCTCCTGTTCCTTCCAGATCGGCTCCCGCATCTCCCAGCCACAGCGGCATGAGCGGTCTGGTGACCCCCGATTCACTGTCCCGGGAGCCAAGCCCCATCCCCGAACTGCTCGTTCAGGAACAAGAAGGTGGCATCACTTACAACACTTCCAGCCTTCCCCAGTTCAATCCCTCTGCGACTTTCTTGCCAGTGCATGCTGTGGAAGCTAGGCACAGCGCTTCCAATCCAGGATCGCCCCGTAAGTAGATAAAGTTGATGCATGTCTATTGTTGTTGTGGTGAATGTGACTTAATTGATACATGTCTATTGTTTTGTGGTAAAGTAGAAAGTCCCGACGTCTTAATATCCACAATGATCAAATAACCGTACCTTTTTGAATTTATATAAAAAATATTTTAAAAATTCAAAACTTGCGCCACTGCAACTATATTTAGACAATAAAACCTTTCAGAGTTTCAAGACTTTAATGCAAGTGATAAATTTGTTGTTTCTTGTAAAGTTTTGCTCTTTAGAGTTAGGGTCTTCTTTTTTATGAGGGCAGTATATGAATTTAAAAATTGTGTTTGTTGTGAAAACTGGACAGAAATTAGACAGATACTATAGTACAAAAGTTACTTTAAACCAAAGTTTGTACCATCCGTAGGAATTCCTTATTTTTGCTCAAAAGGTCCTTAGAAACTTTTAAGTTACAGAATTCTGTTAGAAGGTCCTTAAAATGACTATCATTTAAATAATTTATCTAAATCTCCATTTCAAATCTTTGTTAGTAAGAAGTTTATTTCAGACTTGAGTGCTAATTTTTGGTTACACATGTATACATTTTTTTATGTATATAATTTTTTTTAAAACTTTATAAAAAAAATAAGGTTCTTATAAATTACTTCTAAGATCCTTATAAACTCCTTATTTTTATTTTCTAAAACTGTACGAACACTGTAGACTCCTTATTTGGGACGGTCTAAATAGATTTTTATTTTATTATTTCCATCCTTTTCTGTTTGCATGCCATTTATATTATGATTTGTCCTTCCGAAGGCCACTACCTGAACAATAACCCTCCACAGCCCATCGGCAGCAGCCTGCATCCCTCTGCTCACTATATAAAGCCAAGAGTTTACTTTCCACAGCCCATTAGTATGGTCAGCAATGGCATGCTAAATAACGGTAGGCACGAAGAGTATCCCATTGGCTGTGGTGAGTGAACTTTGATTATGCGGTGCTTGGTTTTATACTTAGAACTTTGAAAATTATTTGAATATGACGGGCTGATACTAGGTATAAACTTAAATAACTACAAAAAAGTAATGGTTGGAATTGTTTTTTTTTTTAAGTATAAAATTCTACCAAATAAGGATAGTGGAATTCGTAATTTTTTTCTCTTAAATATTTTTCTAAGCCCTCAAAGGGTTGAGCTAAATATCAAATTTAATTTATATTTCCAACACATATTTTTAAGGAAATATTGTATTTTAAGTAGAGAAGGATTTTCAAAGTTCTCCTGATGCTTTAAATTTTAAAGAAGTTTTGAAATGGAAAAATATTAAATATTATACTTTATAATATTAAAGTTTTGTTAAATTAGAATCGAAATGTAGCAAATGTAATGTATGAAAAATCATAAAATTAAAAATTAATTCTTATAATAATAAATTATTCATAAAGAAGTGAAAGACATTGCGGGGGCCGGAGTTGTTTGGATTGTTGCATTGTTTCGGCCTCGATATTGTTGACTCCATTGATAATCAGAAAGTTTAATTAAGTGGTAATGAATAATTTGATGATAGCCATAGTATTTAGAGAACACATAATATTTAATGATGCAAGTTTAACAATTAAGGATTTACATTTAAAGGTTAAAGGAATGGTATTGCATTTACATGAGGAGCACAAGAGATGTGCTTGTTGGAACTATGGCTGGATAGCTGGGAATGAGTTCCTTTGAGTCTGTTGTTCATATGATTTGGCCGCCCCCTGCGTGGGCCTCATGTGGTGGAGCTATGGGATTGGCTCTTGGTGTAAACACTGAAGTGGAAAATCTTTCCTGGAATTGCTTTGTAGAGAAAGAAAGGTGGAGGAACTCCAGACAGCTGCAACATAATCAAAATGGTACTTCATGATGAAGTACCGTTTTAATTATGTCATTCACTTCTTCATGAATTATTTATTATTATAAGAATTCTAATTTTTAGTTTTATTATTTTTCATACGTTACATTTGATACATTTCAATTCTATTTTAACAAAAGTTTAATATTTTGATTTTGAAATTAAACATTTTATTTTATTTTATAGTATATTTTTACCGTTATGCTTCATGCAGCTCCTAGCGCTGATTCATATTTCAATTTTTCTATGCATTTTTAATTTAATTTTATCCTTTTTGTTTTATCATTATCCATTTGTTATCTATTTTGTTTTATTGTGTGTATGTATGTATATGTATATATATATATATATATATATATATAAACAATTATATGATTATAAATAAATAGATAAACAACAGAGGAAGAAGAACAGTGAAAATATAAATAATAATATAATTCAAAGTTAATATTAATATGAATTGGATAAAATATAAAAAAATAAGCTAAAATAAAATTATCGAATTCAATCATTCAACATTTTATGAGGCTCCTGTTAGGGTAAAAAAAATTACAAATTGTTGACTTTCTGATCAGAAGGGCACAACCAACAGGACATATGTTTCGAATAAAGCGACTCGACATATTTCCAGTTGGCTGTGCTAGCTGTGAACGGCAGAATTTGTTATTCTTAATCTAGTAAGCAATCTGTGTTAATGAAGGATTACTAAGATTTCACAAATTGGCAACAAAGATTAAGGATTGAAGAGTATATATATACTGTGTTTATAGTAGTAAATTATTATATACCTTGAAATGTTTTGTTAAGTTTTAATGGTTGATTCTATCGCTATTTTCCACAAAGCAAAGGAAACATAAAAATTATCTTAATTGGTATGATTGTAATTCATGTGTTTATTCAAGTATCTATCGTCTACAGAAGTAATGAGAGATTTTAAAGACATATTTGTTTTCTAAAATATAATTTTTATTTGCATGCTTCCAATTTCTATAAAAAATCACTACACTTCCATTTTTAGTGAATTGACAATTTATTTTTACTTAATTTCTAAAACTGTACTATATGCTTTTAATTGAAATAATTATTTGCATTTCAAATTCAATTTAACGTTAGGCATTGTAAGCTAAAACAATGCCTTGGAAACAGCTTTTGAACATATCTATCCATTACATTAAGTAATAAAATTACCTTTATATAGTAAATAAAAAATAGTACTGGGTCAAATATGTTATTCTCAATCTAGTCTGCAGTCTGGAACATCTGGTGTTAATAAAGAATTACTAAGATTTCACAAATTGGCAACAAAAAAGGCATAATTTAAGGATTATGAAATACTTTGAATTTTATAACATCCTGCAATATTTTTTTAGTCGTTACATTTACTGATACTTTTAATATAAAATAGCCCATAAACATATGTGGGTTGGCACTGGATTTTTTTGTTAATTGGCATTAATTAATTAATTTAATTTTACTGAATGACGGGTTTTAATCAATTGATACTTAGATCATTGAATTGTTTTGTGTTAATAGAACGCAAGACTAAAATGTAAAATTTTTGGAAAATTGAGAATTTTTTTTTTTCCTAATTACAAAATATTTTTCAAAAACATGCTATTGATAGTAAAAATAGTATTTAAAAATTAGTAAAATTTTACATGATTTGAAAAACGATATTTTATATAATTGAATTTTGAAGTTTTGGAAAAATCGCTCTTTTAACAAAAAACTAAATGGGGGGAATTCGTTCAAAACAATCTAAAAAATAATCAAATATACAAAATAATCAAATTTTTATTCTCATATGAGGTGATGTTGGTCAACTTAACAATATTATAATGTAAAAACACAAGAGAACATTATAAAATGCCAACGGCAGCAACATCACTGAACTCTAGTCCGATGTTGCTATCGTTAACTTCAACTTCTGTTGTTGCCAGTTCTTGTTGACTTCGTAGTACTGATCAGGAATGTAATTACTCATCTTCACAATATTTTCTATTTTAGCACTTTTTCTGAGGGGTAGCAATACAAACCAAGAACTTTAATGATTTTTTTTTTGTGCCATTATGAGTTGATTTAGAAACACGCTTCTAACACAAATCAATGGTCTGTGTTAGAAGCGCGTTTATTGCAAATATAAAAAAAATTAAACTCCGGGATTTTTTTTAATACTTTTATCCTTTTAAGAAAAATGAATTCAATAAGGGGGACCCAAGCCAAATCCGGAAAAATTGCTAATTTTTTTCCTTCATAAAACGATGCTAAACGTACTTAAGAAGGTGTGTACAAAATTTCAAAACAGTAAAAAAAAAAAGAACATACATTTTTTTAGATGTTTATATACCATTTATCATCTTTCTACGTACTTTTCGTCTGCAACAATCGTCGTTTACTCGAAATATATTTTTTTTAATTTTGGTCACATTTAAAATGCTAAGGCTTTGTTAATAATTAACTTAAAACTAAACTTTTAATAGTTTTTGAAGCTCTAATATTTGTTTTATAAACGTATGCATAGCTTTTTTAAATTAAGTTATAAATAATTTTTTTACAAATTATTAAACTTAAAAAATTGAATATTTTTAGGATTTTGAACTTAAAATAAATGTTTGAAGACAATTAAAACACAAATCTGCAAAAGTCTATTCATACGTTTATAGTATGTACTTTGACGTTATTTAATCAATTAAAAAACATTACAAATTGAAAGAGGAGTAGTGTTTTTTAAAAAAAAGTCTTTTTAAGCTTAAAAATGCTAAAAATAACAAAAATAAATTTTTAAAATATGTTTTTGTTTTTGATTATTGTTTAGAAAAAAATGTTCTTATAATATAAAAAAATTGGTATTTCTGAATTCATTAATAAACAAATTAGGATTTGGGGCTTGGGTCTCCCTTTTTAATGTTAATAAAAATAAATTTTCTGCTAATTTTTTATTTAACCTGATCAAATGCCTAAATGAAAACAAGTCAAATACAATTTAACTTTTCTCACAATTACTATCCTTTCCAGAAAAGCTCTATGGACAGTTAATGTACCCACAGAGGACCCCCGAACTCCAGTCCTTCGACCCCAGCCGATTGGTCGCTCAGCCCAGCGTCATCATGCAGGCTCCGCCCTCCCTCAGTTCCTACGCCCAGTCGGTCATCCCCGCCACCACAAGCTCCGCTCCCGCCATTTTCACGCACATGGGAGCAGACGGCAGCGAGACGAACGAGCACGGCGACAGCTAACTGCTGCGTCGTTTCAAAGAAGGTGTTTGTGCATCGGGTCGCCTTCTGTCTAATCCATCTTTTGTTGAAATAGTCGCATCTTTTAGTTGTTAAAAATGGGGCATGTGATTGGGGGATGCAGGATGCTTGAAGAGCAGGATGTGAATGTTGGTAGGAAAAGGTATTTTATGTTGTGTTCACAAATTACATTTGTTACAAAATTACAAATGATAGTTAAAACTCGGTATCTGTTCAAATTATATCTGTTCAAATTATATTCTCCTTTCGGGTATTGTGCACTGACAACAGTGTATCTATGTAATAGAATTTTTAAAGTGTAATTTTAGAATTAAATGACAATTAGGTGGTGTTTTACAAATTTCAAGCTCAGGGACACGGTCCTCAAAGGGGTATGGCAGTCATTAAAGAGCCATGACACAGTCTTGGAGTATTAATCAGGATATTAGTTAGTTTAATCATCTTGAACACAGTTACGGCCAAATATATCGAACGCAGGACTCGCACTTAACGTGGATTGGAGACTACAACAAAGACCCACTCGGTACCCGTACGTGTATTCGAATTTATCTAAGATTTATTTTACCAGTCATGGCATAACTGGGCAGTCAAAAATCGGATATAGGCAAGCATAAATTAAAATTGTACATTTGGAATTCAAGCCATTAGAAATGGGTATGGATAAATGTTAAAAACATCCCAATATCGTTAATTTAGGGACTTTTGACAAGTGGACTAGCAGATAGAAAGCGATTGGCAGTTTTAAATTTTTGCTTGGAAAAGGCCTCGAGTTAGTCCATATTTGTATGGAGCAGCAAAACAAATGGTTTTAGGACACAGCATGCATCGTATAAAAAGACAAGGCACATAGGGTAAAATGTTAGTTTGCATAAGCAAAACAAAAATTATGTTAGAAATTCGACCATGAGCCATTTTTTTTCTGAAAATGTAATAGTATGCTATATGCCGAAAGTTTTTAACATTTAAGTGGAGGGGGGTCAGGAAAATTTGGAGAATAACGGCTAATTCGGTTAGACAAATTTCAAAAGTTATCCATTGTATGGGTATTCATATTTTTTTTATTAAAGTTTAGCATTTTCTTTGTTAGTTTACCAATTAGTTTTGGACCGAGGCAGTGAAGCAATTTAGTTTGGAGATAAAACAAATAGTAAATTTTGTTGAATAAGCCAAACTAAATATTTAGTTCTTTACTTACATTTATTTCTAGTGTGAATAGTATTCTTTTATTCTATTCCATTTTAATGACAACTAAGTAAAACGCTATACCTTATGTCTCTCTTAAATTTACATAATTAAATGTTTTATTTTATATGTTGAAAACATATATTGCAACAGAGCCAAATTCTTTTCTTTTTCCGTCAAGGCAGCCATGACTTGCATTTTAAGAATCGCTAACCCTAAGTTTAATAAAAATATTAATATTGCTGCCCATTTCTACTATTGTTTTCAAGTGATTAGTGAACATATATCATAGTTGCCATTTTTACTATACCTTTTTCTACCAAAATATCTGCTGCTTAATATATGATTATAAATAAAAAGTATTGTTAAACAATAACAGAGAACAAACAAATTTGATTTTTATATTCTTAAAAGATTTCTAATATAAGACTATTTAAATTTAAAAATTATAACCATTCACTTTAATAAGTTTAAATATATATTTTTTATATTGCCAAACATTTCACATATTGCTTGACTGGCTTAAAATAACATTGGCATTTTTAAGAATTATATTTGCTGAATACTCCATAGTGTTTAATATTTCCAATTTATATGTTCAAGTGTAAAATTAGCAAAAATAGTTTTCTTTATGTTTTGTGTCTCGCTGGCCGTTGTTGTGACATTACCTTACAATGCCATGTTATGTTGAAGCTTTATATAGAAGTTTTAAATTCATTTCCAAATATTCGATTTGTTAAGTTTTAGAAATGACTTTATTAATAGATTGCCTGCTAACCGTGAGCCTGAGGTTTTTGATAACAGGGGCTTGCTTAATGTGGTTGGCAGTCAATGCGTTAAACAGTTAACTCTTGTAAATTTCATGTTTATTTTGCGTTGTGTGTAAACGGTTAGTGACGAGCGAGTTTATGTTTGTAAGGCTTAACTGCTCACAATTTATATTTTAACTTGAATTTAAAGCTCTCAATGTCCAAAATTAATCCGAATTAAAAATAAATTCTCATCCGATTGGGATATATTTAAAAAAATACAAATGCAGCATTAAAAATACATAAAATCTAGAAATATTTTGGGAGATAAATATCCCGTCATCAGCAAAAATGAAAAAGTCTGTGTGCACAATGCAATGAAAATATACCCAGAATTGAAAATGTTGCCAAAAATCAAAAACTATCACAGGCGGTCGGAGTTAACTCTTGTGTGCCAACAATCGAATCAATATTGCTACAAATGTTAAACGCCTCTAAGAATTTAGATGCTATAGCAATTTCCTGGAGGTGTTTCACATTTTTAGCAATAATGATTCGATTGTTAATTAAACCTTTGCTGTTTCGTTATTTTCTGCTTGTTGGCACACAATAGTTACTTGGAACTTATTTTGTTCTTTGACATCACTTTCAATTATGGGTTTTATTTTCATTTTTTTGTGCACAGTCTTTTAATTTCTGCTGATGAAGGGAGATGTATCTCCCGAAACATTTCTAGATTTTACGTATTTTTATTGCCTAGTTTTAACATTGTCGTTTGTATTTTAATATTCTTAACACAATGTTCTACAAAAAGAGTTTATCTTAGGATATATTTAGTAAAAAAATAATAAGCAAAAAAACATAAAAATTACTGAATTGCCATTTTTATTTCTGTAATATATTTGTGAATCAATATCAATAATTGAGTGTTAAAGACCCTAGTTTTAGAGCATCTTATAAGAACATTTCCTTGTATATTTTAATTGAAATATGGACATAGTCATAACTCTAGTTCCTCAAAATACATTATATTTTAATGATAATTATATTATCGCAGAGTTTAGATACTATAGCAAAATTATATGATGGAGTTTAAAGCATTTTGAAATAAGTTTAACATTGCATCCCTTTTGAATAGTCTAAACAGCAATCAATATACCATTATTTCAAAATGTTTTAAGATTATGGAAAAATGTACAAAAAATTATATTAGGTTTATATGTAACATTTTAGATTTCTTATTCGTTGTTGATTTTTATTTGTTGACTGCTGATTACATTGTTATATTTCTTTTGTTTAATATTTTCGAATGTTGTTTTAGAAGCTCATGTTTTAGTGATGCTTTACGTCAAGAAGGTCATGGCGCCGATTGGGGAATAAAGTTGCCCTTGGCTGAAGTTTTAAGTGCCAATTGGCGATAGTACCATATTTCTTTATTTCAACTGATTTTAGGTGTTTAAATTAGGCAGAGATTAAATGTAAACACAAGAGCTTAGATTGGCGTTGGTTGGCAATTTTGTTGCCGCCTACAAAAACAGAGCAAATTACCTCGAAATGATCCGCTTAAATGTATAAAGAATTAACTATGCTTTCTTAAAAGTCAAAAAAAAGAGTATATGAATATATTTAAATAATTTCTATTATTTGTTTGAAATTGTATAAAATATTTTATTAATTTTTAATTGTGTATTTATAAAATTTTAAAATATATTAGCTATTGGACTGGATGGTTTTGCTATGAGCAGGATGTTTGGAGGAATGAATGGTTGTCTCTAGAGCAGACTTGTGTGCGAGGTTAGATTCTAATTTACGGTACCTTTTACTCTGCACAATCGTCAAATTATACCCAAGTATAATTTCGATATACTTGGTGATATAATTTTATGATTTAGGTTTATATCATATATATGATTTAAGTTGTACCATATATATGATATATTTTATTTAGGTTAACAGCAACCTAATCTTATATAAGTTGATAAATGGCAGAAGAATGGTGGGGTTTTGTTTCAAGTTTCTTTACAAAACCAGCAAAAAACCTTCAATTTCAAAGCATTGAAGGAAAAATGTAGTTTTTTCGTTTAAAATTCCTTTGTAAAACCTTCAATTTCATAACTAAAGTTGAATGCTGACTTATTTTTTTATGAGTATGCATTCAAGATGATTGCTTTGCTTATGGTAGGTTTTGTAAAACCAAATCTTGTACTAGCCATTTTGTTTAATAAAAGGCTAAAAAGGAATTATCTGAAATTACAAAACTGATTTTTTTTAACATTTACCACAATTTTGGGCAGCGTAATGCATTTAAAATAAATTCTGTGTAAAAGTATAAAAAAATAATTAAATACTCCAGTTAGAATTTTTTTTGAAATATTTATAAACATTCAGTTAAACATTTAAAAAGACAAGGGGCATAATAGATATGGAAACTGTGTACCATAAATTAGAATTTAACCTCTATAAAGGCTGGATTGGTAAATGGGTGTGTTTTAGTAAATATTGCACTTCAGTGCTTAAACCAGGACCATGTGCTTTTGTGTTAACTAAAGGAAATGCGTACTAGTCATGGAATAAGTATAAATATTTGAATGAAACGACGACAAGATCGCTTTAGAATTCTAGCAGAGTATTTTATGAATGAGAACTTTGTATTAAATATTTTCTTGTTGCGAAATGTCTCGGGAAAAGAAAGTCTGAGTGTGCTGATTTTTATATTGAATGTGTTTATAAAAATACATTGCACACCAATTGGCATTTCATTGAACTCTCCTCAGAACTGTGATTACTATAAAAAAATTAAGTTTCTGAAATTAAACTTCTCAACTCGGCTTTCATCATCTGACCATAGTTAAAAATTATAAGGCAGTGTTTCCGGGTCTTTCCTTCAGGATGGACCCTGTGTAGTATTGCAATGTTATTCAACGAACCCAACTCGGTTGGGTATCATGATGACATGAAATCTGGACAATGGACAATTCCATACCTACTACTATTTCAAAAATCTCATATGTACAATTTTTTTCGTGTTTTTCTATGTAATATCACAATAGTTTGTCATTCAATGTTTACCTAACTATAGAGTAAAGCCGTTTTTAAATTTTAACTAAAAATTAAGTATTTATGAATTGTTTAATTACTAAATTTTCTACGTTTTTACTAATTTTCCTTATAAATGCAAAATACGTGGAAGGATTTTTATATAAAAAAAAAAAAATCATTTATTAAAGGTTTTATGGCTGTACATTGTACGGATGTTACGTGTTGAGTTAATTGGTATACACCTTGTGCACTGGCCTTCTTTCCTCTTATCATTTGCATAGGTTGTGCAGAGGTTCTGTTTCTATAAATCAAGTTTTACGGGGAAGTGTCTATTGTCCAAATGTCATTATGACCCATACACAAGCCTCAAAGTAATGGAGTGGAAATTTAATTTTGACAGCCCTTTAATATGTATTCAACTAAATTTGTTTTGTTTTTCAAATTACTTCTATATCCTGTTTTAATGTGGTTGGCACAGCTTACCATAACTGGCTCTTGCGTCATTAAACACCAACCAAATGTGGTTAGTGATGTTTTATAATAATTTTTAAACGTTTATTTTTAGTCTGGAAAAAAAAATGAACGAAATGTGTTGTTTTTGGTACTGAGGAGGCCATTAAATTTAACTGCTACTAAATGTTATTGAATGTAATAATTATTTTAAGTAAATTTTTTAACTTTCAAGTTCATATAGTGTAAAACCATGTTGTATGCCTTAAAAAATAGCATTCCATTTTTGTGCCTCATATTAATAATTTTAAAATGCTAAATGTCTGTTCTTTATTAATAGAATTTAAAATTTATTGACATTTGAATGTTAATTGAAAATAAAGTACAATTATATGCCTCTGATTGACTTTTGAATGTTAATTAAATCACAGATGTGGAAAAAAACAAATTATGAACCAGGCAGCTCCACTTTTTTCTGATTTATACTCTTTCACTTATACTTATAAAAAAAATCCTTTATCTATCAGTGCAAGAACAAGACAACTCTAAGCAATAGTTATTGACAAGAAAATCAGCTATTTTGTATAATACGATGCACGAAAGTGTTTTTCATCTTTCCTGAACAATTTTGAAAGATGGACTGTCTGATTCTTAGTCTTCATTTGCAAAAGTTTAATATAATAAGACTAATCTTTTATTTTTAATGATTATTGAGAAAACTTAATAGTACCTAGTGTTTTCTAAATATAAAAAAAAATCTAATAAATTGAATGCTTTGTTATATTGTATTTGTAGGACACCTCTCAAAATAAATTTAAGTTAATATGTATAATTACCTAATTAGTAATTATACATATTAACTTATATTATTAATTTCGGAAAATTCATAAAATTTGTAGCTTTAATTTTAAATTTATCACATTTTTCTCATCTGGATCCCCATCTGAAAAACTGTTTGCCTTCTGAATAGCCTTTAAAATAAAATGTTCAGCACGATACTTTTTGCTGAAAGTGATATTTTGATAAAAATGTAAGCTTAAATTTTAAGCAATTATATTATCTTTTTTTAATTATTATACTTTAAAAGTAAAAAATAACCGATTGGAATAAAAATAATTGTTAGAAATCATGCGATATCTGAAAAATTAAACTTCCTAAAAATAAAAAAAGTAGCTGGTTAGGCTTAGAATGTGGAATTTTTAACTAAATATAAAAGAGATGAAAGTTCACAACATAACAAAAAAAGTTATTTACAAAAATTTATTTAATGCAAGTTACAAGTTGACTTTCAATATATTGTTATAACCATAAATATTTAAACTTCCAACAAGAAACTTTATTCTGTGCATTTTCGAGTTCTGTCAATTTTCGAACATTGGAAGACACTTCACTTACAGACCCAACTTTACCTAAAAGTAATACACATAGAATATGCAAGAGTTTTAAATACTATACACATTGAGAAGTTGTCAATGCTACAAGCACAATCCTGTTTAAAAATAGTGTTCGATCGACCAGCATCACAATTACCAAGGTAAACTGTAATCTTGATGCAAAAATATAAATTTGATAACGAAATTTGTACAAATAGGATTTTTTAATGTAATTTAATTTTTAAAAAGCAGTGCTCAAACTTCTAAGTCCGAAATTGTAGCTTTTTTTCATTGATCCAACCTTCGAGCATGAATGGACTGTAGTAGAACGATAATGACGTCATCATCGTGATGCAAAAATCCCAGACCTGATGGCCCCAGACACGTGACTTCCTTTCAAAATTTATGAATAAAAACGTTCGCGATTGACTTATGATTTGGAAATAATAATAAATGTGTTACTTCATGAAGTACAGGGTATTTTTGTGAATGAACTATGAAATTTTTTTATGAATGAATGACGTAGTAAACCCCGTGTCTGAGGCCATACATGTTGGCCTCACTTTCATGTTAGCGAGATTATAACCTTATGATTATAATCATCTACTATGGATCTACTACTAGGGATCCATGCTCGAAGGATCCAAACATTGACTTACACCTAAAAATGCATTTCTGGAGACTAGTTAAGATTGTACTTGTTTGTAAATGTCAAGAACCGGGGTCATGCTTGTAAATGGAATACTTTTTTAAAATCAGGAGCATTGTTTAGATTTCTTATAGGCCAAATCAAAAGATTTTTCAGAATTTATTTTCTGTTTATTTATAAATTAAAAAAGGGACTCGGTAACAGATTTTGATCAAGGCTTTCATTGGTCAAAATAGTTTAGATCAGGCACGTAGGTAAGGGGGTGGTTCAAACCCCTCCCATTAAAAGTCAAGAAGGGAAAAAAAAAATTACAAATCGAATTATTGTAAAAATCATAATAATACTTTAAAAAACTAGAAATTTTTCGTATGATAATTTCTTGTTGAGTTGCATGAGGAAAAACCTGGTATTTTCCGGGGTCCTATCCATCCAAAAATGGTATATAAATTACCATTTTTTTTTTTTAAATGAGGGCTGAGGAGGAGTTTTTTTTTTTTTTGGGGGGGGGGGGGGGGTATTTTCAATATCCCCCTCTGGTTAAGGGCTCTGAAGTTACCTAAAGAAATTTGTTGCTCAGTCACTGAACCCCTCCTATTGAAAATCTATACCTATGTGCCTGGTTTAGATATAGACTTAAATTAACTGATTTTAGGGTTATTTTTCGAGATCTCACACAAGCAATAAAAGAACAATATTTCGCACAAAAATTCCATAATTGAAAGGGTCAACTGGCGAAAATCACTTTTCAATATAAACTGCTTTTTCACTGACAACAATCTCAAAGACAAAGATCACTTTTTGTCGCCAAGGAAAACATTGGCATGATACTTTTTCTTATTCATCAATCGTTAGCATGATTTAGTGTTGGTAGGTTAATAAAATTGATGCATTTTTGCACATTTGGCATTTAGGTTCGCTAAATGAAATCGAACCATTACAAGTGAAATATATACCTTTTACTGCTCTTCATCTGCCTAAACAAATCAAGCAGAGCCATACAATTTTGAGAAAAAACGTATATGTCCTTAAAGCTTTCATCTACATCAAAAAAAAAAATTTTTTAATTTTAGTTAACCCTTCAATTGTTTGTTAAGTTTTCCACAAATTTAAACTTTTAAATTTTTTTTTAAAAACAGCTAAAGACTTTTTTGAATATTTTAAATTTTAACCAATTTCTTTTTCGGATTCTTTGAACTGTAATACGAAAAAATTAGCATTAAAATTGTGTACACTACATGTATTTGATTTTTATATAAATAGTTATTCATAACAACACATAATTTTTACTAAAAACTCAATTTTTTACTTCAGTAATTAAAAATACCTCCTCAGAGCTCATTTGCATGCCAATTTATAATATATACATATTTTACAATATGCTTAAAAAATTGCTATGCATTTCTTCATTAATAATAATAAAAAAAAGCCTTAGCATTTCGAAAAACTTAATATCAAAGGAAAACCAAACATTAAAAAAAAACGATTTAAAGTTTTCATTACTTGAAAAACGTAATACATCATACAGCATAAAATCTCATGTAACTCATTAAAAACATAGATACAGTTCTAGAATTTTGCAAGCATATTTAGAAGATTCTAAACTATAATTTTAGCAAATTAAAAAAAAAATCGAGAACTTTAGGACATTGTCCTTATAAGAGATTACCGTTCTTTCACTTACAATTCTTAACAAAACTTTGATTTTTGACATAAAAGTAGTATAAAAATAAAATTCAGGTAAATGAGACAATGATCAATTATAATTGAATCAGAATTTGTAAAAAGTTTATATGTTCTATGTTAAGCCTATGCAATCCCCTTTTTACAAATTTCTATTCAATAGTCAACTAACTTAAGTACTATATTAAGTCCTATGTTTACATAAAGTACTTATGGAAATAAATCTTTAAAAAAACTGATTCCTTATTCTTGGAGATTCAATAAAGGAATGTTACCCAAATGCAAATTCATAAAACAAAAAGAAATGGCACAAAAATAAATATATTAAAACAGTTCATATCACACATGTTATAATGTAAGCTAAGCAATAACAGAGTGGCAACATAACCTGGAAATCAGGGAATTATCATGGAATTTTTTTAATTCCGGAAATGTCAGAGGAATTTTCAAATTTCAAGTCATTAAGATTGCAATTATCGTCTATTATGCCCTCTATTCTTGGTAATTTAGTTGTCAATATTTCCTTTTTAGTCCGAAAAAGAATTTTTTAAAAGTAAGGCTGTGGGATTTTCAGTTTTATTTTTGTAGAAACGTGAACTAAGGAGGGAAAAACGAAAAGCAAAGCACGTTGGTTATTGGACTGTAAACAACATGCATGCAAGGCTAATGAATATGCGATTCATTGAAGATTGAAATATGATGCATATAAAACATTTAAAATTGTCTACAAAAGAAATAATTTGAAAAATCTTGCTTTTTTTACATTATCTGCTTCCAGAGAACATGCTTAATTACTATTAATTATGTCGCACTTGTATAATTTTATGTTGTATCCATGAATTATTATTTTAACTGACTATAAATATTGCTTATAATTTTTTAATTATAATGCAATATATTTACTGTATTATTGTAGTGTGGATACTTTGTTTCTATACAAAGCAGGTAATGCCACATCTTTTAATGTAACTGTAAAATCAGGGAAATTTTTGTGACATCATGGAAATCAGGGAACTTTTTTTCCAGGATTTTGTTGCCACCCTGAATAATAAAATTAATAGTCATATCTCCATATGACTATGTCATGACATATACACACATAAAAGGCATTTTAGTTTCATATTTATAGGCACTTCAACATTTTAGATAGTTTCTGATAGCAGTTAAACAAAAATAAACATGTTTTTTTTAAAAAGGTACTTATAGGATTAACCCTTTGGAGCCCATTAGTACACATCATTTCCCACTGGAACTCAACAAAATGACGATTTAGAATTTACTCTATTGCTAAGTAACATCTCGATGGGTGAATAGTACATTAAGACAGGTTTAATTTATGACCATACCGACGATGTGGCGTTTTGGACCAGGTAATAAAAGGTATGCAATAAAAAAAATAATTAAATGGCTCACCAGGAAACCGCTAGGGCTTGTGATTGGGGGGGGGGGGGGGGGTGAAGCTTTAAAATTGCCAAGTCAAATATAGGTTTTTACCAACTTTTATTAAAGTCAAATGCCAACTTTTTTTAGAGTATGGTAATTTCCCTTTTCTTCCCCGCTTGAATGGAAAAAATTAGTTTTAGATGGGAAATTGCCAACCGGACCAGGAGTAAAATTTTGCAATGATTTTCCATGCCTACCAGGGCCTCGTAAGAATGTTGATAAATTCCTGTAGACATGGCAAAATAAAGCAAAACTTCTTTTAATTTCATTTAAAAAAAACACACAAATATTTGCCAACTAGGTTTGTGATTTTGCTGTATAGAGAAATTTACCAACATTAAAGTCCACTAGCGAAGGCCCTGGGATTAGCCCTAGATTTGTGAACATTTACAGGGTGGTGCAAAATCAACGTTATGGTTTATATGCTTTATAACTTTTTTTATTTAATATTGCATTTTTTTTTTGCTTCAGAATTGTGTAAAGAAGGCTTGGGGGATTTGAAATGGAACAGTATACAATAGAATAACGAAAAAAAATCATTGAATTTTATTTTTCAAACGAAAACTCGGTTATTTTGATACAGTGTGCATATCGTCGATATTTTAACGTACGGACTGGACACGCAGTGCCAGCAATAAATCACCTGGTTGCACATTTTCAGCAACAAGGTTCAGTAAGGAACCAATACTGAAAAACAATATTCGCAATGAAATCCGTACCATAACCCATGAAATTTTGCGAAAAGTCATTTGGAAGGAGCACGACTTTGTAAAGCAGAAAACGGGCGACACCTGCGAGTCGTACTTTTAACGTTTAAGTTAACAATATTCTCCTTTCGTATGCTGTATTTTGACAAAATAATGTTAAAAATTTATTCAAAAATAAAAAAAGTTAGTAAGCATTTAAACCATAACGTTCATTTTGCACCACCCTGTACGAGTACAAAATAACCCGATGAGTACAAAATAACACGTTTGACATAGTTTAACAAAGTACTTTACTTTTGATGCATAGCATTAGCAGGTCATTAATTTTTATCACAAAGATACACTCATTTTTTTAAAGACACATATTCACATTGTTTCACAGAAGGGTGATTTAATATACTTTTGCAAGTATACTAGACCGGTCAAACCACGAGTTGTTAAAATAAATGAGACTTTATTTAGTGTCAAAAATGGATTACCGACTGCTTCATTTCACCTTATAGCATGTACTAAATCTTATAAACAAATGCTACTATGCCAAATCTATTACTCAACTTTGAAAATTAAAATTGGTCATTTTTGCAGAAAATTGTCTAAAATGTTCCAACAGGCGATTTCGTATTATTTTTTCAGCAAATCGATTCAAATTTATTAGTTTTTAGATATAAAAATACAAGAAAAACAGTAAGACATATAAAGGATATAAATAATCATTCCAGTTTGGCCTTCAGCTCACAATGTTGAACATAAAAGAAACAATATAATCTTGTTTTAATTCATTAAATTAAAAGGAAGTAATTTGTCTCTCATTTTTAATACCTTCTCACTATTTTATTAAGTTATTTTGGCACTAAAAACTGCCGATTTGAATATTTTCTTCCAGAAACTACAGAAATCGTCGAGTTATAACAGCTTCAAAATTCAGACGGCATGCACACCCTGAATAACTAAAAAGTAAAATGAGATATGTACAACTATTCAGAGCATGCATACATCATGGGAAACACTGCAGAGAATGACTATCATTTAAAAAAGGGTAAAAATAAAACAAACGATTCGTTGTACAGTTTATAAACTGCTCTCGTTCATGTTCTCTATGTCCACAACTTGCCTCTCGTGTTTAATGCCTTGTCCGTTCAAAACACCGTTGAGGTGGCGGTGTTCGTGAGATCGTAGCTTCTGATGCCGGAAGTTTTCGTAGTGAACAAGGCGGGTGACATCCACCAAGTCTTGCATATGAGTTCTGAGGAAAAGAAAGAATATATTAATATATAATTTTTTTAATGGAAACTAATGCATTTTTTAAAAAGATAAGTAGTTTTTTTATAAAAAAAACTTCTGAAGACCACAAATCTTATACAACAAACCAGTGGTCCGCAAACAGCTGGTCTGAAAGGAATTATTACATTTAAAATCGCCCTGGGGGGGGTTGGCAAGTCAATTTTAAGGGCTAAACAGAGTCGCAAAGGTTTTTTTTTTTTAATTCATTGAATCAAAAGTGAAAATATCTAGCTTGCAGCCAAACTTGAGCAAGATTCTGAACCAAAAACAGGGGTTTCACTCATCACATACAGTTCGAAAATCAGTGCAGTAACTAACTTACGTTATTAGTTAGTGTTTTCATGGGTTGAGTGTTAAATGGTCAAGAGACCAAAACTAATTAAACTGGTTGTGGTGTTATCTTTTCTATGTATTTGTTGGGTAAATTTGTATCTATATCATAAATAAAAGCTTCGAAAAATTGAAAGAAAATCAATATTTTGAATTGCGTTTTAATAGTCTTGTAAAAATAATAAATATTTTTAATAATTTATTCTATAAATCTTTATTTTTAAAATTGTGTTTTTAAAAAGAATATTAAAAAAAAAACTTCAATATCGTAACCATATTAATATATAAAAGTGAAAAATTATCTGTTTGTTATACTAGAATTTAAGTTAAGACCATAGCTTATTGAAAACATGTGGACCATTATACTTTTTTAAGCTAGTCTAAATCATAAATAAAAAACATGGAACATAATTAAAATTAAGCATTAGATATCACTCTGTTATATACACAATTGTTGGTATGTTTTCCTGATATTTAACAATAAATGTACTTTATTTTGTAAGTAAAGCTGACATTAGCTAAAAAAATATACTTCCAAATAACAATAATTTAATAATGTCATTCACTTTAAAATCAATATTTCAAAATCTATTCACTTTAACAGGTATCCAAAAACACAGAATCTCTAAACACTAGCAAATTGCAAATACCTGATGAGCATATCCCTGAGGTCCGGGAACTCGCAGTGTGCACGGTTTTCCACTTCCACGGTTCCCCACTGAGTCTTCCTGCCGTAAATTGTGCGTCCGTTTATCTGGTGCTGTACATTGCTCCCCACCACTGCAAAGGGGATCATTTCCTGCAAAAAGGAGATTTATTTTATAAAAGAACATCATAAATTCTCAAAGGTAGTACACAGGAGGATGAGCCACAATATGATGTAATAAAACAATCTTAACAAAATAAACTTGGATTAATTTAATATACATCACAAAACATCAATGGCTCACCAACACAATTGAAACAATGTTTAAAACATTAAGAGACAATGTATTTTAAAATCCCTGTTAAATTTATTAACAATTTTACTAAAAATTATTAGAAAGTTTGATCCATCAAAGAATAGTTATCAAAATAACAGAAAAGTCAGGCCAAAAAGAGTACTACAACTAGTGGATTTAATTTTTTAAATAGTATTTAAAAATGATCAACAAATGTAAAATATGTAAGAATTGTACTTGTTTCTAATCCATATACATCCTGAGTTAGAAAACAATTTCTCATATAAGCTTGTTTTTTTAATTTCATACCATATTTAGAGGCGGCTTAAGGCCCAAGCAACACTAGAGAAAGCTTGTTCCTCAGACTGAAGAAGTGGAAAAAAATTTATGAACAGAAAGAAAAGATGAAAAATTAATTGTTAAAACTATCAAATCTTCTGCTACAAGAAGGTTTCATATGATTTTCGAGTGTTTAGTATGATAAATTGATTTTTTTTTCTTTCAAATGAGTCCAAATTTATAACTATTCATTAAATTTAGACACATTTTATTTTTTTGGGTACATTTCCGGCAGCCTATTTCTGTCGTCATTCAAGAGATTAAACACACCCACACAAATACTTCGTTATTTTAGAACCAAGGTCAGATGACCTTGATTATAAAATAAACACCTGAGTTAGCACCCAACGCAACCTCAATAGGTGTCAGGACATTGAACCCCAAACAGATTTATAGTGTGCCAGTCCCGTATACACCCCAGTATAATTTGTTGGATGTTCTGGACGACTTTCTAGTATTATTGTAGCAAAGCTGGCAACCCTCCAATCGCGAGATCACTACTTTTTAACTTTTCTTTGTGTTGTCCATCGTACAAGCTCGAACTAGCAATCCTCTGATTACCAGCTGAGCGCCTATATACACTGGGCAACTGAAGGCCCGAAATTAGCTTGCTGGAGGCGTCTGTGGGGAAAGTTCTAGTTACATATGAATATTGAATAATTAGGCTTGTTATACAAGCTCTTAGGAATACCTTCATTTAATAATTAGTGAGGTTGCTAAAATTTTAATTCTCAAAAAATATAAAATATTCAATGTAATTCAAAAAATAATTAAAATAAACTTGTTTTTATCCAAGTTACAAATACAAAAATTTATCAGTTACAAAAAAAATATTTACTTTAATAAAGAAAACTTGATAGAAACACCACTTTTTTTTTTTTTTAATTATTAGGTTGGAGTTTTATATGTAAAGATATAGACTTTAAAATGATTCAATAATCTTACTTCACACAAAACAATTTTAGACACAAAATATTCAAAATTATGGTTATGTATTAATTAAGTATTGTATGATTCAATACAAATACATTAAATGTATGGCAGGCAGCAGATTGGTAGACTGCTTGTATTTTAAAATCGGTAAGTTTTAAGGAATATAAATTTTTGGGCTTAAAAGGGATTAAGTACAAAATAGCTAATACACATTGGTCCAAATATTCTGAAACAGTTACCCTAATTTTGTTATTTGAGATCACATCATCTGGTTCATCTTCTAGTTCACTAAGAGGGTAAATATTAATTCCATTCTTTTCTAACTCTTGTTTAATCTGAAACAAAGTAAATAAAATATTTTAGTAATACTTCTTACTCCCTTGTTTTACAGATTCAAATAAAATATTTGGTATTCGTTAGTCAAATTTAAATGTAAATAAGTTATTCACAATTGCATAAAATACAAAAAAAATATCTTCACTATAATTTGAAAACATCTAATAACCTCCTTTTGTGGTTATCATTTTATCTGTAATTCTACAATTATAGCCTTTCTTATAATTTATTTTTAAAAATAGAAATTAGAAATAAGAAAAAGCTATTTTAAATCCTCATTTTAATTTCTTCTTAACTTTGTGCAATCTTTTAAATAATTTTTTATTTAAAAATTCACTGAAATTTCATTTCACATTAAGTAAAAAATGTATTTTTTTTTACAAAATTGCACTGTGCTTAATGTCATATGTCTTTTATTTTATTTAAAAATCTGTAAAATTTCTCAAAAATATTTTTAATTATCATAAATAAAATGTTTAATACCAAAAACTTTTTCATTTAAGTAAAAAGACTTAAAGGTAATGATTGAAAGAACAGATATTTATCGAGAGAAATAAATACAGACTGAACTATATTAAAGCCATTACAAAAATTACGTTACATCTGAAATCGCAAATATTTTTATAGAAATTAAGTTTTTTTCATAAAGATAGAACTCAATTTTTTTTTCTTCCAACGTTTATGTATTGTATAACAAAGTCATAGAACTAATAAATTCTTTAGAATTAACATATATAAGGCGTATTGACTAAATAACTGTTCAAGGATAGAACATAAACATCTTTAATCACATATGCCTAACATTACAATAATCTCGGGGAGGAACGAAACCTTAAATACGCATCACCGTAAGAGGCAGTTACATGACTGAAGCTTTCCCGTGCAGCGGGAAAGACATAAATATGTAGAGGGCGTTACAATCGTAATAACGAGAACAATATATAGACACGTAACGGGAACATGAAAATATATACAGGTGACGGGGACATGATAATAGGACAAACATATAAGATAATAACATAAATGAATAACGCTGGTTACATCCTCCCCCTCTGGCTCCGACGTAGTCCCGACGAGGGGCCAGCACCAGTTCTTTTGGGTAAGTTTGGTGGCCGTCCTCGCTTTCGCAACGGATTGCAAGGACGTTCGATGGGGTCCTGGATGTAGGCCTTCAGGGCAGAAGTGTGGTACACGCCCAGGGGCACTTGGGGATTGTCCAGGCTGGCAATTTCGAATGTGGATGGTGATCTTTGTGTAAGGATGACATAGGGTCCATCTCGTCTGGGCATAAACTTTTTGGATTGTCCAGTGGCAGCCTTGCTGACGGGATGCAGGGTCACATATACTTTATCACCTGGAGCATATGGTGGAGCCGGATTACGCCTTTTGTCTGCGTAGATTTTTCTTTTGTCTTGTTGGGTTTCGATGACTTCTTTGATCTGGGCTGTGAATCTTGAGAATTTTTTAAGGTACGGTGTTATTTCAGGGACGAAATTGTCATGGTCGATCACTCCTCGGATGTCGTTAGTCACGTCGTCTGTCGTCCGCAATTCTTGTCCAAAGCTGAGAAATGCTGCTGTCTGCCCAGTTGATTGGCACTTTGCTGTGTTGAGCGCAAAACGGATTGCTGGCAGTTTCTCAGACCAGGATCGGTGTTCGTCTTGAACCAGGATTGCAAGACGAGGTTTAAGATCACGGTTTTTTCTTTCTACCGGATTTGCTTGAGGGTGATAGACCGGTGTCAACGTTTGGTTGATGTCTAGCATGCAGCAAAGTTGTTGCATTACGGCAGACACAAACTGCGTGCCGTTGTCGCTTATAATTCTACGTGGGATTCCGTACCTCAATAATACTTCTTCTAGTAGTGTAGTAGCACACTCTTTCGCAGTTGCAGTGGGTAATGCGAAGAGTTCAATCCATCGAGTGTTGACATCTTCGATGATGAATATCCATTTCTTACCATCTCTGCTTTCTGGTAATGGGCCAAACAGATCGATTGCAAGAGTCTCGAATCGTTGGGCCGGAACGGGAGTTTGCAACAAACCAGCTGGCTTTTGGTTTGAAGCTTTGTATCTGTTGCACTCTATGCAGTTTTTTACATAGTCCGTGATAAACTTCCGCATACCTGTCCAATAATAGCGCTTTGCTATACGATCGAATGTTCCTTCGGCTCCATAGTGGCCTGCTGTTGGAGCATCGTGATGATCTTTAAGGATGGAGTTTACTTCTTGAGCCGGTATGACCAGTTGTGCTTCGTCACTGTCCGAGTCTGGTGCATATCGGTAAAGCACACCTTGATTCATCAGGTAACCACGATCAGTCCAGTTGGCGAAGTCTACGTTTTTCTCATTGCTTTCGAAACAACGAATTATCTTCTCAACTTCTGGGTCTTTAAGTTGTTCTTCTCGGAGCTCTTTTGAAGTATGTGAGGGAACGTCGATGTGTATGCTACACAGTTCACATGAAGGTTCGGCATGCTGACAAGCTGGTCTTGACAACATATCAGCGACCACGTTGCATTTTCCTGGGATGTACTCTAACTTCAAATTGAAAGATTGAACTTCTAGAGCCCATCTTGCTAATCGTCCCGTAGGAGACTTCAAACTCATTAACCACTTAAGAGGTTGGTGGTCGGATGCAACAGTAATCTCTTGTCCTTCAATGTAGGCACGATACTTCTTTAAAGCCCAAACTACAGCTAAAGCCTCGCGCTCTGTAGTCGAATAGTTTCTTTCGGCACTAGTGAGTAAGCGACTGGCATACTCGATAGGATGTTCATCAGATCCGGTGCCTTGTAAGAGAACTGCACCAAGGGCATAACCGCTGGCATCAGTTCGGAGAGTGTATGCTTGACTTGGATCACTTTGACGAAGGATCGGTGGACTAACCAAAAGTTCTTTCAGAGTCTTGAAAGAAGTTTCTTCCTCTGTTCCCCAATTCCAAATGACATTTTTCTTAGTAAGATTGCTAAGAGGTCTTGCTACTTCTGAAAAGTTTGGAATATATCTTCGATACCAAGAACAGGTCTGTAGGAAGGATTGTACTTGTTTGACGTTCTTCGGAGTTGGTATCTTCAGGATAGCCTCAACCTTCTCTGGATCAACTTCGATTCCTTTGGTAGTTATCCAGTGACCTAGATACTTAACCTTTGGGCAGGCGAATTGACATTTCTCTCTATTTGCCCTCAAGTTGAACAGGGAAAGTCGTTGGAAAACTTTCTTCAGGTCTTTTAGGTGATCTTCAAAGGTAGCGGATAAGACAATGATATCGTCCAAGTAGACTAGTATCTTTACATCCGGCAGACCACTTTTAAATCTGTCCATCAGCCTCTGAAATGTAGCTGGTGCATTTCTCAACCCGAAAGGCATTCGGTTGAATCTAAACGTTCCGAACTGGGTTGTGAAAGCCGTCTTGTCTTTATCCTCCGGATGCACGCTCACCTGGTGATAACCTGACCTCAAATCAATAGTGGACATGTAAGTTACATGTCGGGCGTCATGGATAAGGTCATCGATCTGTGGTAGAGGGTAGTGGTCTGCAACTGTCACTGCATTCAAGCCGCGATAGTCAACACACAGTCTTGTTTTTCCATTTGGTTTGGGTACCAACACCACCGGAGCAGCAAAGGGTGACTCGCATTCTTCGATTATTTTCTTTTGCAAGAGGTCATCCAGTTCCTTTTTCAATATTTCCTTCTTCGCAGGAGAAACTCTGTAGGGTGGATAAGCGACTGGAGCATGCGTTCCCGTATTAATGCGGTGCTCTATGAAAGTCGTGCTCTCTCCCCCTGGTTTGAAGCTTTCCTCGAAATCCTGAAGCAAATTATTGACCTGGAGCCTTTGCTCGATGTTCAAGCTCTCGCCTTCTTCTTCACGGAGATTACAGCTGTTGATGGGAAGAGTTTCGACAGGTTGCTGAGACGTCGATGTGATGTCATTCCCAAAATAAACCTTTCGGCGAGGGTTGTCACAAAAGTTCCACCTTTTGTTTCTTATGTCGAGAACAATTTCCGACTTTTCTAGGAAGTCTGTTCCTAAGAGAGTTCGATTTCCTTTTGCATTTGGAAGGGCAAGGAGATCCAGAATGATTGTTTTGTTTTCAATCTCAATGGACACCGTGGCTGTGCAAGCCTCTTCAGTAGTTTGGTAACCGTTTGCCAAGGTAATGGTTACTGAAGTCTCCTGGAACTCCACTCCTTTTCTCTTCAGCAGGTTGTAGAGGATCTCACCAGCAACTGATCTGCTGGCACCTGTGTCTGCACAAACTCTGGCTCGTACACCGGATATGCACACATCAATCAGTGCAATAGGGGACATCTTGGAATGGCAAGTGTACATGGTAAGTGAATTTGTAGGGAAATTCTCATTTCTCGCCGTTGGAGAGCATGTCGGACACTTTGCCTTTATGAAACCAGGTCTGGAACATCCATAGCAGTATATGGCAGGCTTGTTCTCTGGATTAGGATTTCTTTCATTTTGCCTTGGCTTTGGATTCTGCGCCACTTTTCTGAAGTTTCCAGTATTAAATCTTGGACTGGACCACTTCTTGGTATTTGACGTAGAGTCATTTCTGTTGTTTGGACGAACCGTCTCGTAGTCATCTAGCTTTTGTACTAGATCTGTAGTCGTCTTTATTTGTGTCCAGTCATCGATGAAGTGCTCTTTGACTTCTTGTGGAACACGGCGTTTAATCTGGTCTGTAACCATCAGATCAGACAATTCTTCAAAAGTTGTTATCTCGAGACCTGTAATCCAACCTTGAAAGTAATTCCTAAGTTCGTAGGCGAAATCTGTCCAAGTGCCTTCTTGACATTTCGAATGTTTTGTGAACAATTGACGAAATTTCTCTGGAGTGAGTTTATAGCGCTTTAGAAGCAGCTGTTTCACTTTTTCATAATCTTGTGCAACTTCTTCGACTTCTCTTGCAATGATCTGAGCAATATCATATGGCAGCAACCCAATCAGATGAGAGGCCCAGAAAGTCCTTGGAATCTCAGCTCTGTGAGCTTGTCGCTCGAAGAGAACGAGGTATAAGCTGATGTCATTCGTTACTGGATCGAATCTCTGGATCAGCGTCTGCAAGTCCAATCTTGGTTTGGCTGCTTGAAAACCATCTATCTGGGTAAGAGGAAATTGGGATCGTGTTGCCTCATCCTGGAGTTTCAGCTTCTGAAGTTGGAATTCGTAATCGTCTTTTCTTTTCCGCTCTTCGTACTCCAGTTCCAGTCTTCTTTTTCTTTCTTCAGCTTCAAGGTCTTCTTTCCTTTTCTTATCTTGAATTTCAAGGTCTTCTCTCCTTTTCTTATCTTGAATTTCAAGATCTTCTTTCCTTTTCTTATCTTCAATTTCAAGGTCTTCTCTCCTTTTCTTATCTTCAATTTCAAGGTCTTCCTCTTTTATTCTTTCAGCGATTATCTCTTCAAACCTTGCTTGGACAAACTCTAAATCGTCCTTATATGCTTCACTCTCTTGTATTCTCGTCTTCAGTTGAATAACTTTCAGACTATCAATACCATCCAAGTCCAGTTCAATTGCCAGCCGGACCAGGTCAATCTTCTTTCCTCGTGCGAGAAAAGCCATCGTGGGATTTCAGTCTAGTTCTTTGTGAGTTCAGATTATGGCAGTAGATAACAGGCACACAAAATAATTACCTCAAAGTCCTAGAGCTATTTCACAGTTCAATGCACTTAAACTCACTACAATTACCCTACCATGAAATATTAGCACTCAAATAGTCTATAATTATTTTTCAGAAAAACAATTAATATCAGTTAAAATAATATTAAATCATTTAAACTATTATAAATTTATTGTAAACCATTATAAAATCATTCTAACTATTCATTTATTCAAGCAAATGACACTGTGCAGTATTAAATCTTTTCAAGTGTAGATGACACTGTATAACACCCGATCTCTAGTTAAAATGCACTATTTCTATGGTACCATTTCAATATTAGATTACCAGAATACCAAAATATATTTTAACATGATTGAACAAATTTATAAGAAGAATCACTTTTGTTTAAATTATTTAGAAATCTATGAAGTACTTAAATATAAAATCAAAACAATAGCATTAACAATTTCCATTTAATGAGGAATCAATTCAAGTGTTCTTTCAAAATAAATTTTAAAAACAACATTAAATAACTAATAATTAGTTAATGCCACCAATTAAATTAAATAAGCACTATCACAAATAAAACTTCCTGCCAATAAAATATCTACTATTCTAAATCACACTCAAGAACACAAATTTTCTTATTTTTGCATGTAAAACCACATTCTTTTATTTTTCCCGAAAAAGAACAAAATAAAATAGATAAAACCCACAATCAGAATTTTCAAGGCCAGCAATAATTTCAAATAAAAGAGAACAGAAATAAAACACTCTCGGTTACGTGGAGAGGAGGGGGGAAAAATTGCTTTTCTCCGAGCGTACGAATTTGAATTCGCAATGCGAATACGATTGTCAGAATCAGTGTTTACAAAACCAAGGTGTTTTTTTTTAATTTCAAATTCAGTGAAAAACACAGCAAACCATTGCGGTTTAATTTTAAAAGACTAGTTAAATTTAAATCAATAGAGATAACACTCCAAACGAGACACAGCATACGTGTTATGCAAAATTGTCTCCTCACAGTAAACAGGACGTCTACCGAAAACCGAAACTTTGCGTTTCGAAACTTTAACCTAGCCTACAAATTAAAAACTTGTAACACTGAACAGAAAACAAAATAACACTTATCTTAAACATCCGATGACATTCCTTCTTGCCTGAAGAACAGAATTCCTTCGTTTAGAAACGAACTTTAAAATGGCGGCTCTAGCCATTTTCATCAATCGGAACGAAGAATCTAAAAAGCGAGCCATGCAATTGCTGTTCCTACGGTGTTGCGCCGCGTTGGGGAGCCATTTATAAGGCGTATTGACTAAATAACTGTTCAAGGATAGAACATAAACATCTTTAATCACATATGCCTAACATTACAATAATCTCGGGGAGGAACGAAACCTTAAATACGCATCACCGTAAGAGGCAGTTACATGACTGAAGCTTTCCCGTGCAGCGGGAAAGACATAAATATGTAGAGGGCGTTACAATCGTAATAACGGGAACAATATATAGACACGTAACGGGAACATGAAAATATATACAGGTGACGGGGACATGATAATAGGACAAACATATAAGATAATAACATAAATGAATAACGCTGGTTACACATATTATTTGTTGATATGATTTATTATTTAAGAATTAAAGCATTTAGAATTTTGATCAACTCGGTAATCTAAAAAATCACAATAAAAAAATGCCTTTTAAATCTATATACAACATTATAAGCGATTCATACCACTCTATTGTTCAAAACAGTGGAAATTGATGTGTTTTTATTTACCTTTTGTTTGAAAGTGACTCTTTCTTCTACAGTAAGTGTATCAGCTTTGGCAATTACAGGAACTATATTCACAATTTTGTCCAATCGCTTCATAAACTCAGCATCAAGAGCAGTCAAACTAAATTAAAAAAATCATTTTATTAAAACAAAAAATTTGCTTTTTTTAAGAATTGGAACTGAATTAATCACAGCTACTAGCCCTTCATATGCCAAATAATATTCAAATGTTTAAATTCAAGCAGTGGCGGCTCGTCCACTACAGCAAGTACAGCCTGGCTGCATCTAAATTCAGTATTTTAAAACTAAAATCAGATAGATAGATATTTTACTAATTTTCTTAAATGAAGATTAGAATTGAAAATGAAATTTCTACGGTAGTAAACAAAATCTCCGATAAATAGCAAGCCTATTACTGTAATGTACAATTCAGGAGGGGAAAAAAACTCCATTCAATCAAAACTGCAGCCAAAAAGCGAAATTCGAAATTGGCTGCATCGTTGCCATGGCAACCTCTACGTAGCATGGAGATTCCTCCCCATGCTAATGCACTGCATTTGTGAGAAGGTACAGCCGAAATAAATTTTCTTGTTTTAGCTGCACTTGAGATTTGATAAGCTGATTGGCTCTTGTGTGAAACGCGGGGATGGGTCGGTGAACTTACGTGAATATCTAAAAACGGAAATGGTTTTTGTGATAAATTTACTGTGTGCTGTTGTTGCAGGACATGTTCCTGCTGTTGTTTTGTTATTTAAGTTAATATTAAAATTGACCGATTCGCATGTTTAAAAGAAAGGAGGATTGCTTTAATTTTAAAAAAATAAGTAAGTGTTTTCTATTTTTTCGCATGTTATCATTTCGTAAAAATTGAAAGGAAACTTTGATTTGAGTAGTAAAAAATAAAAATATTTCGTTCATGTATGGTTTGTGGAAAATAAGAGGGGGGGGGGATTCACATGATTTCGGCTGCACTAACATTTTCGACCACGGGCCGCCACTGCATTCAAACAACTATTTCTAACACAACAGGTTCTTATTTCCAGAAAGACAGGTATACAACACTGTTATTGCTTTAATGCAGTGGCATTAAAAGTGCGAAGGTCACTTTTTTTTTTAAACCCTGAATGCATACATTTTTAAGTATTATACAAATAATTAAAAGAGGGAAATTGTCGAATATTTTTCAAATACATTTTTCACTAATTAAACAAACTTTTTCTACTTTTCCTTGATTTTTTATGCCTTACTCATTAAATTTTTTTGCTAATTCTTTATCCTCTAGTTTAGTTTTTTCCTTTTTATTTACAATTACTTGTTTAACTTTGGTTTAATTCGCAGTTTTACTTATCTATATATATAAATGAGAAAATCCCCACTCATTCACTCATCACTAATTCTCCGACTTCCAGTACAGCTATGACGAAGAAATTTGGCAAAGTTGTTCCTTATGCCTTAAATAGGAAAAGTAAGCTATTTTTGTTCCGATCGAGCGTATTTGAGGGGGTGTAAAATCCCTTTTTCGATGTTAATAACGACATTAGTTTCGGTATCTACAGATCTAAAAGACATAGAGTATTGAAATTTTGAACACATATTCATCTTGAGTCCTAGGGGTGCACTAAAAAAGGATTTTTAAAAATTCGAATTTTCAACTGACAGTATAACGTTTTTATAAAACCTTTCCATAGGATTAATATGGAGAACATGTAACAATGCATTATTGCAAGAATGAAACAATAGAAAATTGAAATTGTATTTAAACTATGAGGAGCATTCTGATTGGTTAATGACAAAATGTCGTCAAATAAATAAGAAATGTCGTCAAATAAATAAAAATTTTGCCTTTCTTATAATAGTTATTATTAACAATTATCAGAATTGTTCATCTTTAAATTTCTGAGATCTTACTAAAGGTTAAAATATGAATATTAATCACCGGGAGTAACGTATACATATTAGTGTACAGCCAACTTCTCCATAATATAAATCTTTCCATTTCTTGTGGGACCTTGCTAATAAAATTTAGTTACAAATTGGATCTTTTAATACTTTATTTCGTTCCGCCTGATGGGTGACAAATAAGAATATTATTTATTTCGCTTATAATTATTGTATTTGTATCTATTTTGTAACTTATTTCCTTCCCGTGCGCAGAACGGGTATTTCAGCTGGTGTATACATATTTAAAGAAAGGCTTATATCAACATATTTAAAGAGATAGAAGGAAGGATCAACTTTTACAATAGTTTATTCATATTACACCATTATACATGAATTACCTTATAATTTGGGCCGCCTCACTTTTCATACTCAAAAACTGAAACTGTTTTAATGCAATCCAGCAGTAATCAGAATATCTATGGGTAATTTGACGTAATTTTACTAATGAAGATAAATTAATAAAATGTCTTTAAAAAATCCAGATTAATACATTGCTGTAAATTAAGTAAATAAAATATAGTTCAAAAACACTGTGTGTGTAAAAAGGACATACTAAGAAAAAAATCTAATATAGAAGTATGCAAAAATGCAGAAAATTATATTTTGTTTTGAGTGGCTGAAAAAAGTCCTGTTTTATAACTCGACCAATCCGCATTTTGTCAGTAAATGTGTTTGTTATGTATTCAGTCAACCACGTTGTTTGATTTTCTTGAAATTTTTCACGAATGTTCCTTGAAATCCTTAAAAATGGCATGTTTTAAAAAAATCTGTTTCAAAATGATGGCCGTTTTATTACTTGATTCCATTTCAAGACGGCGGACATTTTGTATTTGATTCCATTTCAAGAAGGTGGCCATTTAGTAGTTCCATTTCATGTAAAGTTCAGCTTTATTTTTCTACTAATTACTTTATCATTTCAATATTTGCTTCAAAATTAAAGAGAAAAAATAAGCTACTTATAAAATCCTCAAGAAAAACTACCCACACTATTGATACCAGTTCTCACCGTTTTGCTTCATTTTCCCAAAATAGTTAAAAATGCATTGTAGATCATTTTGTATCTAGGATACCGGAATACAGATAAACAACTAGACAAATATTTTAGATGTATTGTTCAGAAAAATTTGGTGTTTAGTGCATCTCTTTACAATCAATCTTGCATCAAACTAATAAATACAGTAAAAAACAAATACAAAGTTTACACAAATGAGAAAAACATGTTTTAAGTATTTGATTATAGCAAGTGAAAGTGTCCCTTACGAATGGCCTGTCGGGGGGATGAAGTACAAGCAACAGTGGACTCGGGTGTCTGGTATGTACTTCTTCCTTGCAATACTCTGCTCTTCCTGCAAGTACTTCTCGTACTGCTGGTTGATGTACTCCAGAATGGGCAGCCAGCTTCTCATATGAAATAAAGCATATTTCAATGGTCATATAAACAAAATAGGGTCAAACAAATTTATTAAAAAATTGGAATTTATTATTATATAAAAAAATAGTGTAGATCCAACAGATAATCTTTATCTCTAGTTCAATACAACTTAATGAAATCTTGGTTAAATTAACACTGAAAGATTAAAAACCACCATTTCATGGAGTAATATAACAAAAAAATCATATTTGGATGTATTTTTTTCTTCTGAAAGGAAAGTTATTAATAAATACAAAAACAGTGTTATGTGACATATGCATATTTTTTAAAAGTCACCTTTAAACATAAGATAATTTACAAACATTTATAACAAAACTTTTTTAAGTTTGTGAAAATGTAAACATTTTTTAAGCAAAAATCCATTTTTAAAATAAAAAAAAGTTCAAAAAATCGGAAAAATGTTCCGAGGCAATTTTTTTTTTTAAATATATATAAAGTTGCATCCTATATATGATTCAAATACAACAGTTATACTGTATGGTTAATTTTTATTACTAATTTTAATACCCAAACTCACCAATTCTCATTGTTAATGTGATCACCAAAACCGGGTGTATCTGTCACTGTCAATCGTAGTCGGACACCTTTCTCTTCGAGCACTATAAAAAGACAAAAATAAAATTTTATAAAACAGAATTCTTTTAGCCTGAACATTATTCTAAATTGATTCAGTTTAAGCAGTGTTCACTCTAGGCGTTTTTTGAAGGGCGGTCCGCCCTGCCCGCCCTTTTTTCATCTTCATAGTGCCCTCATGCCCCTTTTTCAAAAATGCCGCCGTCTTTTAAAAAAATTCCGCCCCTCTTGCCCTTTTCAGCCAAGCACAAACGTCCTTGCTTCCCTAGCTGTCTTTTAAAAAAAATGCCCCGATTAAATTTTGGGATGTGTGTAAACTTGAATTAAATGAATTATGACAGTAGATAAACAACCTCCTTTTTAACTGCGCGAGTTGTGAAATCGCGATGATTCCGCTTTAATTTCGAGCACGGGGCACTCCACGAATCCTATTGATTGCCTGTGCTCGCATATGAAATGCTAAGTTTTTTTCTGTGTTTTTTAAAAGAGAAGATGGTTTGGGGCTAGGTTACAAGATTAGGCATTTTATTACCAAATTTTGGATTTCAGTAGCCTTTTCATCAGTTTTGTAAGGGGTCTGATTAAGGCAACTTACAGATTTAGTTTTTAAGGAAATAATTCATTTACAAACGTTAATTTTTTTATTTTAAGTAGTGTATTCATAAAGCTACATTAATTTTGTATGGGCCTTAGATAGACACCGTACCGTCAACGATAGCTCAATATGCAGCTCTAGCGCAATGTCAATCAAAATTGGAACTTTTTTTTGTTTGGTTACGTGTATGATGTGTCAACGGGTGGACACGCCCACCCCAAACTGTTTTTTAAGTGTCCTTTCAAAAACAGGGTGCCCTTTTACCGCCAACAGCGCCCTGCCCCTTTTTGTTTCTAGAGTGAACACTGGTTTAAGTTTTAGTAATTTAGCTAAAACCTAAAAATAAATATAAGGTTTTTATTTAATTTAAAATAATTTTTTACATAAATTGAAAGCTATTTTATTATATTATTATTTTTAAATTTTGTTTTTTAATAGTATGTGACTTAAATAATTGATTTTTCAAAATATGTATAATTAATACACTACATTAAAAAGAACACTACTATAGAAAAAATTACATTTTATTATATTTAAACAATTATCTTTTGATGATTTTAATTAAAAACTAATAAGTGTTCCAATATTTTAGCAAAATGTTTTTGGCATTTGAAAAAAAGAAAAACACCCAAAGCTTCAACACTAATTCCAAATGCTCCTCTAGTATAATATATTTTATAAAATCATTAGTATCACATTAATTTGCTTAAATTAACTAAAATTGATTTTCATGAAAACAAATGTACAGTTTAGATGTAGTAGCATAAAGACTTCCCACTAAATTTCAATGCATTCATTCGGCGGTAAATTTAATTAAATGGCAGTAACAGTTTGCGACGTCAACAACTAGAATAGGATTACAATAACGAGTGAAAATCAAAATTGTAACTTTCGCAATAAAAACCTTTACAAAATATTTCGAAATACACTCAAACCTGTTTTTGTGCGGAGGATAGGGACCCATAAAAAAATTCGTACAAAACTTCACAAGTAGCTATAAAAAATAGTTTTCGCAACACAATTTTTAAAAAAAATTATGCGGTGGTTAGGGACCGCATAAAAAAAGTCTCACATAGAAAATAACTCAAAACCTTACGAAATAACTAGGAATTGCTTTTTTAAATGAAATCAAGACACAAGGCTTGACAGCTACTTGAAATCTCACCAATCCTTTTGGAATCCGATTTAGAAAATCCACATGCGAACATTTTAAAATTTTTTATTTACATATGTACTTATTTTACACATACAAACCTTTCAAAATGTATAATCATTATCCTTCGTAGTCTGACAATACGCGAAATTGGTTCAAAGATACTATCTAGCACTCGTTTAGAGTTGACTTTTTTTCAGTTACCATGTAGCTGGTGATCAGTTTTTGCGACGACTGTTGTTTCACTAGACGCTTGTATATGTCTCGGTAGCCATATAATCAATTATGTTCCAATTTGATTGAAATTTTCATATACCGCACAAAAAAAGTCTCACAAAAACAGGTTTAAGTGTATTATTGTTTGTAATAACTTAGGTCAGAAGATTGTAATTCTACACTAAAAATAAAATATTTGCAAATAAGCTGAATAACCTTTTGCAAATAATTAATTTACCATGGCTAACCGATTTGACCTCTGTCGTCTTAGGAATTTTGTACAGGTTGTCCCCATCCCCCTCGTTCTTTACGCATGTTCTCCTGCTCACGCTGGCCTTGAACAGGGTGTTGAGGAGCGTGGACTTTCCGAGACCACTGCGACCTGGAAGCAAGTTGGAAACGCTTGAAAAATGTTGGTCATGTTGAAGCATTACTTTTTAACTTATGTATCAAAAATAAGAACACTAATATAACATAACGGGTCCTACATATGTTTATTGAAAGAAATATTTTATTTAAATATTAGGATACAATTATTCAAAAAAATATTATTAATTGCATTAACAGTTAATTAAAGCTATCCAACTACAGGAACACATCATAAATTAGAACAAGGGTCAGATGACGAGGTTATCAACTTAGTTAGCATTCCATTCAAGAATTGTAATGTCTACACTACACAACCTTTACCAACGTTAGGACGTTTAGACCTAGTAGAGATGCAAGAGATATTGAGAGGGCAGGGCCTGATTAAGACATTGAAGCAAGGGAAGGATAAATGGGGGCCCCATTGCTCCCATATAAACCCTGAAACATCACATCGAGCTTTTACATGCACTAAAATCCTGGCCCCTGGATGGCGACGAAACACATTATCAATAATATTTAATAAACTTTAATAAGTAATGAAAATATTCCTAATATTCTTTATTATGTTTTTGATTATTTTTTCCAATATTGGAACACATTTGACACAAGTGGTAACTTTTTTTTCTGTTAAAGTGAGTGATGCCACTTTTTTTAAGGTAAATTTAGTGGCAAACTATGTTAAGAGTGTTAAATATTTATATAAAATGTGTGATTTGGGGGCCCCTCAAAAATATAAAGTGTAAGCCTGGGCTTCCTGGGCCTATTCGGTAATCAGGCCCTGGGGATCAGAAACTATCATTTATCAGTAGATGTCAAATTTTTAGTACATATAATGCTAAGAGGAATTACCCCTACGCATGCCAGACAATGCCAAATTTAACATACACCAGTCCTTTCTACACGGGAATGTTTTGTTTAACTACTAAGATCGAATTTGCATTTTGATCCTCAAGGAATACAAGCTTGTGAGATCATTGAGGTAGACAACATAAACATTTCTTGTTAGGAAATAAAAACACAAAATACACTTTTCTATAAATTATATATTAATTGTTATTCCATAATATCATGTACAATTTAACCCTGAACGCTTGAGACTTATTATTATAATATCGATCAACAGAATGTGGTTAACTCGTAAGTCTCGCACATATTTTTGTATAAATTCTTTTCATTGCCGGCCATTTGGCAAGGAAAAATATATGACATTTTATGGCAGGCTTATGCTTATGTACATACCTATTTTACATTATAAAAATGCTTCTATATATATTAAAGATTCATTATATATATAAGAGATAACAGAAATGTCTAGATAGAGGAGTTTTCTAATTTATATAGCATCAATACATGTCTCCGAATTGGAGCCTACCAAGTTTTAGGATTTAATTACTAAAAAAAACAGTAGAGGCAAACCAATATGACTCAGCCATGCCAACTTTCAGTCAAATAATGTGCAGTTAAATAAATTCCACAAAATATTCTCAAGTGTAAAGTAATAATTTTTTTTTTTTATTGGAGTAGATTGGTTTGGTTAATTAACATTGCACTAGAGCAGCACATTAGGCTATTGGCGACAGTTCAGGGCCTATCCTGAAGGAAAGTTTTGAACCATGGTCAGATGACAAGGAACACACCTGAGCCCTCCGTAACCATCAATAGACGTCAGGACATTGGACTCAGATCAAATGTATCGTGCACCAATCCCATACACATGCCAGTTTAATTTTTGTATATTTTTAGGACTTCCTTTATTTTAGTAGTGAAGCTGGTAACCTTCCGATCGCAAAATCACTAAATTTTTACTTTTCTTTGTCAAGTCCATCAGTTGGGCTCGAACTCGCAATCCTCTGATTACTAGCCGAAAGACTTTATCCACTGGGCAACTGATTGCCCAGGCACCGAGTATAAACAAGAACAACAGAAGAGAAAATTTTAAGTTAAAAGATAAATTTCAGATTCAACGATAAACCTGCAATGTCAGAATGCCATAACAGGGCTGATACAAAGACTTACCGACGACTATTATATTGAATTCGAATCCTTTCTTCAGCACCTTCTTACGAATCTGTTCCTGCAGCGTGTCAATGCCCACATAGCCAGATACATCTGTCTTCAAGTTCCCCCACTGAGTTGTTTCCGTAAGTGTGTCGGCCATGACAGTTATGAAAGCGTTCACACTCAACTGACCTGAAATAAAAAACACTTAAATTAGGTTTTAATAGTTTAAGGGTGATTTGATCAGAGTGTAAGGTCAGTCGTTGGTGGAGATTGTGTCTGTTTACTGTTTATCCTTGAACTTGTGTTTAAATTATTTGTTTAATTCAATTCTTTGTGGACTATTCAAGAGTGGACATTCATTTTATTGTTTTAAAATCTGGCAAAATGTAACAAAACAGTTGGAACTAGGGCATGACGTGCTTTCTTACACTTTTTCTTTAACCTTTGAGCAATCGTAAAGGGTGTTTTACACCCCCTAGAAAATGTTCCTGACCTTATTTAAAATGGGTCAAACTCGGTGTAGCTGTTTTCAAGGTCAACTTCTAACGGAGGAAACACCTATTTTGTAATTTCCTTTCACACAGGTATTTTTTTGTTCTCAAGTATGTTGCATTGATATACCAGGAGGAAATGCAACAAATAGAAACATTGCTAAAAGAAGTTTCTATGGATAAAGAATATATCAATTAATCCGTTGAAGACATTGGTGATGTTTTATATGCTACCATTGACCATCACTCAGATACTGGGATGTGTAGCACCCCCTTGCGAGCTCTGGTGTTCTTCCGAGTAGAGCTCGTGACCCATGGATTATAAGTATAGTTTCATTTGTTCGTAATCACCTTTAATTTTAGCTAAATAAAAGGTTTAGTGCAAGAAATATGTATCTTTTAATTGTAAACATAGCATTTATTCTAAAGAAACAAAATTAAATACTGGGATTTTCAACAATCCCTTGCAAGTACTTATATGGTACCATATACTACATCTGTTTGTCCGAGTAGCATGAGTGCTCCCAGGTTACTATATTTTAGTTGGGGTATCGAGGCTAATGTGGGTTAAAGTGATTAATATGGATTAAAGGGACAAAGGTTAATTCCTAGTGCACGGTGCACCCGCCAAATGTGATTTGGCGACAATTGGTGGGAGATAAATTTTGTAGTTTGACAACCCTATTTCATGACGTTTCTAGCAATATCATGATGTATGGCAACCCTACTTTTTTTTCTCGCACCGTTTTAAGTTGTTTTGCACAGGCCGTGGCGCCAATTTTCTGAATCGCGCCAAGGAGGCACCGTACACTAGGAATTTACTGGGACAAATGTTACACAGTCTAATTAAAATATTAATCACTTAATGCGGTATAGACAGAATTATTAAAAAAAATATGGTACAGATGTAGTATATCTAGACATTTGGTGCGCGAGTTGTTTTTGACGTGTTTTATAGGGGTAATAAATTTATAGTATAGCAACCCCATCAGACATTGTTGGTATTTTTCGATTTTTGTGGCGACTTTCAATCTGGCAACCCTATGATGTCCTCGTGCTGCCTAATCGTTTTTGTGCGTTCCCGGAACTATTTTTAACGGCAATTTCGAATTAAAGCGAAAGAACACAACAAAATAGTTAACAACAGTTGCATTAAATTATAATAAAACCTACAATTTAGCGGCGCAAATCGTTTTTCGTCGCCAACAAAAAAAACGCGCCAAATGTACTATACTACATCTGTTCCAAAAATATTGACATAACCCAAAAAATTGCGATATTTCATTATTGACTTAAACAAAGTTATTGACTCAAAGCCAGTGGCACTGAAACTGGTATGGCTGCTGCCATATCTACCTACATTCATCCAAATAGTGTGTTGTGAAAAAGATTTACAACAAAATTCTCAAATGCCAAACAATAAAACAATTATCTACTCTGCCATACCTCTTTAAGCCGCCGCTGCTAAAAGCTACAAATATTGACATGTATGCAGACATGTTGACAACACGTTTACTGCTTCAGAAAAATCTAAATCATTCACTATAACGTTTGTCGGAATTAGATTCTCTTAACAGTATACATAAACTGGATGATACGTTCAGATGTTCGGATACTGCTGTTCAAAAAAAGTTACAAGGGGAACATTTCAATGCATTTTAACCATTGATTGCTTAACTTGCAAAGTCTTTTGATCTCTGTGTTGATAAACAAATATTCCCAATAAGTATTTAAATCTCACAGTTTTATTTTGAAGACTGTTTTTATAAATAATTTTTTTTATTATAAGACGACTGACAAGCCAGGTTAAAAATTACCATATAAAAACGAAGATTAATTTTTGGAACTTCACAAAACTAGAAATTAATAATAAATAATACCGGAATTATTTCAACAAGTAAAAATAGTTATCATTTTAATTTAAACTCCTAATAAATTCATTTGAATTTGTATTCAGTTGAAGCATAACATATTAGAGTTTGTTTACAAAAAGATCGATCGCTATGTTTCAACAAAAACAAAATATGCAAATATCAATATGTTAGAATTAACTGCTTTTAAATTACATACGTAAATTTCCTGAAAACAACCATTTATTCGAAATGCCAAAAGAACACCTGTTCATAAGTTAAGTCAACAAAGTCTAACATCAACAAGAGTAAATATTTGTTTTTAATAATAACATTCGTAATAACGTCTTCGTTTTGAAATTGATACACTCACCGAACAAATATCAATTTTTTATAACTCTTACCCTTAAAATTCACCGCATATCCCGACACAGATAAACGTCAACAAAAACCAATCAATGTCAACAACACACAAGGTTTAAACTCCCGCAGTTGCGAAAAATCTAAACTGGCTGATGACTCAAACGTCAAAAATACACGATGAATTTGAAGAAGCCGGTTCATGCAACAAGAAAGCACGCACGGATGTGAATCATGCACGTCGATCTAGTTTACGTGCATTGCGTGCATTATGAAGTGATAATGATAAAGGCGCCACGGAAGAAATTCTATGCGTAGGGACAATTCTATTGGATAGGGAGTGAAGAAATGCAGTTTCGTTCAACAGTGGAAATCCGGTTTTGGAATGTCTGGGTATATTTATTTCGTGAAATATTTATATGGCATTGGGAAATATTTATTGTGGAGTTTCCGGGTATGACAAAAGGGGAGTACATTTTTTATTGCGGTATATTGTAATATTATTTTTTTTTATCCAAGCTATTGTTTTATACAACTTACAGTGTCAAAAAAAATCATTTTTATTCTATTTTTGAACGACTTTGGGCGCCAAAAAAGATGCTATCAATTCGACTTGTACGATTTTTGACGTTTTTAAACGACTTCAAGCTCCAAAGAAGAGGTTATCAATTCGATTTGTACGATTTTTGATGAGAAATGTCTTTTAAATCGGTTTTGGGTGAAGGGAGAAATAGCGGATCGCAACCTAAAACGCGACAGTGATGAAAACCTGAGCCGCGAAACATATTTTCGCGGTTGCCTCGCGTTCTTCTGATGCTCGAAAATATCGTTCTAGGAATGGGATACAACGTAGAAAGCGAACAGTGATTTGTCCGGAATCCAAAATGGTGCCACTCGATCTTACTCGCCTTAAAAATTCCTGCAGCCATCTCGAACTCGATACACACGGTATTCTTAATTTGTTTTTAATTATGTCGTTCTAATTCAAATAATTGGATTTTTTTTATTTAGATACGAAATTTTCTGTTAATAGTATTATTAATTTAATTCTTAAAATTAATTCATTTCCATTAGCATTATTATAAACTAAGTAACTTAAAAAAAAGTCTAATTATTAATTAATTACATTTATAAAAAAAAACTAATACATTTTATTTTCTTCCCTAAAAAAATAGCACTCCTGTTCTACCAACAGTAGCACCACACAGCCCTCCATAACTTCACTCCATTGAAATAACATTCCAATAAGTTCTCTTTAATTAAAAAAATCCGGTTGATTAAGATTACCGGATAACAGAAAGCCGGATTTTTTTAGTAATAATAATATTTTGATGGTAAAGTCCATCATTTTTTTTACCTACTGAGCTGAAATTATTTAACACAACCAAATAAAATAGTCTTCAAAAAATTTTACTTCAAATTACAGTGCTGGTCCTTATTAATTTTGTATATTAGAAGTTTGGTAAGTGTAATTAATATATTATTTTTAGCGGAAAGTTCCAATTGCGGCCCATGGCAACCTTTTGTCTGGGCGATAATCAAATGTTTTCTTCTTTAAGAATATGGTAAAGCCCTCACCGCTTATGCCGCAATTGGGCTATTGCCATTTTTAGCATGCTAGTTTAGCATTTTTAGCATTGCTACCTGTGAAACCTCGTTGTTAAATTGCTTAATTGTCCAAGTTACGAGATTTAACTGTCTGGCATAGAAGAAGGTAGAGGGGGCAGGGACCGACTTACAACTTTAGGGTCCCAGGGCAAAAAAACATTTAGGGGTCCCACGAAGTACCTTTAAATAAAACTTCTAAATTTATGTATAAATGACATGTGTCATGAATGTCCAGGAATGGAAGTGATTTAATTGGATAAAATATAATGGAATTTTGAAAAAAATAAAATTCACAAAAAAACACTATTGATTAAAAAAAACATTATTTATTAAATTTATTTTTAGCTTTTTCATATATTTTTGGGCCCCCTTAAAAGGGGGGACCCCAATTAGCTGGGCAAGCGCCCCGAGTACACTGCCGGATTATTTATTATTGTTATTTATTATTGTTATTTATTGATTTGTTTAACCAGAGCCTCCCTTAGGGGCGTGCCCAGGTTAATAAACAATAAAAGTATTTTTGATAAAGTGAGTTCCTACTTTTTAAAACTTTATTAGAATATTTTTTTAAAATTTGTTTTAACTCATTTATTTAGGACATACATGTTTACTGATCAAATGTGTTGAAAAGCTTTTCCCCGAAGATTTTGTATAAAAAATACACTTCATACATTACATCACTATAAAATTAAGGTTAACTAAAAAAATTATTTTGTTAACAATCCAAACTAAAGGGTCATGCGGCAATGTTCGCATAAGGCCCAATGGCGGCCCTGTGTATAACTAATATTAATTAAGCAAAATATTAATAAAAGTTTAAATTACTTGTGATAACTTAAAGTTGTAAATAGTTTATAAGGATGTAGGACAGCATAATTGCTCTCTTTTATTCATTTTTACACATTGTATTTATTTTTAGTACATGTCTGATTAAAAAATGAGACTTATGTATTCGAAGCTATGATAAGCATCGAATGTACTCAAAAATGAGTACATTTTACTTCTTTTTGAATTCCTATTTTTAACGGTGTATTAAAAAATGAGACTTATGTATTCGAAGCTATGATAAACATCGAATGTACTCAAAAATGAGTAAATTTTACTTCTTTTTGAATACCTATTTTTAACGGTGTATACATGCAGAAATATAATAATAAATTAAACTTAAATTAATTAACTATATTAATTGAATTATATAATTTAAATAAGAATATAAACCTAGAAAATTTTCCTCTGTTGACAACACATATAAAACTCAAAATCCTTTATATTTTTCTTTAAAATTTGTCGCACTCGTTAGTCCGACGTCCCAAGCGGTGCTTGTGTTACTTGCGTCTTAAGCCGCCTTTGGCCACTGCACTACCAGAGACACAGCAGAGCACATCTATTGTCGCATTGAGTCACGCATTGAGTCATGTCCAACCTTTCTCGTGTTTCTTTGACAAAAAAAAATCAGATCTGAATCAGCAATCAGAAGTTCCTCCAGTTGCACCAGTCAGGCTAAAGTGATCACTCAAACCCAAATGGGAGTATCGGGTATATGAAGTAAACCCCACAGTACCCCCCTCTCAGAGAGTCGGACGGAGGAACGAATGATTGAGATGCCCGTGAAGTGTTGTCACGTGAGTAGTGGTTGAAGTTGTGGTGGTTGATTGGATATGGTGTCACAAGTATTCGTTCGAAAATCGCGTTGATCTGCAGTCCGGAAGTCACCAATGCATCGTTGTGCACTTTTTGGCATTCACTCGGAATCGAACCGATAGGAACTCTACTTGCTACGTCGATACTCTACCAATCAGGCTAAAGTGATCACTCCAGCCTAAGTGGGATTATCGGGTAGATAAAGTGACCCCCACAAGTATTTCAATTAAACATAAAATGTAATGAAAATAGTTGAAAAGATATAGCTTTCTCACCCCTTCCTGCCAGTATCTCCGCCTTCCTGAGTATCTTCTCTCTGTCGTGGTTGGCCAGGGAGATGCCCAGGGCCCTCCTCACCACGCCCACCACGCTCTGACAGTCGATGGTCCCCTTGCCCTCAGGGTCTGCCTCCACGAAGCTCTCCTTTAGTACTGCAAGAAACACACACGAATTAGCATTGGAGACAACGATGCAGTGGCTTATTCAAAATGCATTGACAAAAACAATAATATATTTAACACGTAATTAAATTCCCCAATTTTTAAAATTGAAGACGTGTGTATCTTCGAGCATGAATGGACTGTAGTAGAGCAAATATGACGTCATCATCGTGATGCAAACATCTCAGACCGGATGGCCCCAGACACGTGACTTTATTTCAAAATGTATGAATGAAAAAACTTTCGCGATTGACTTGTGATTTGGAAATAATAGTAAATCTATTACTTCATGAAATACAGGATATTTTTATGAATGAACTAGAAAAAAATTTATGAATGAATGACGTAATAAACCACGTGTCTGAGGCCATACATGTTGGCGTCACTTTGATATTAGCGAGATTATAACCTTATGTTTTCTCTACTATGAGGGATCCATGCTCGAAGGTGTGTATGTTGAACAAGCTCAAAGGTGTATTACACCTCCGCAATTCCATTAAATGGGTGTAATTCAGAAGTAGACTATATGTATATGTAGTTTATTATGCAATCCTTAAATGAAACGAATATATTTTGCTGTTTGAAGTTCACAGTCGCATTGATATGATTTTGGAGAAGTATCTACAAGGATTTTATTGGTATTCCTGGTCAGAGCTAGAAGCATGACCCTCTCAATAATCTGGAAATCTTAAACTTAAAACTTGAGAATTTCGAGTTTTAAAATCCCCGAGTTGGGAAAATGTATGCCCGAAGAAAATTAATATTATTAGAGAATGAAAACGACAGAAGATTAGATATTGTCCATCTTGTAAGATTAAACTTATGTTAGACTTCCATTGAATCACCTAGAAATGGAGGCCCCTTTGCTTCCATGTACACCCTGGAACATCAAATCGAGCTTTTACATGCACTCAAATCCTGGCCCCTGGAAGGATTACAATTAACAAGTAATGAAAATATTCCTAATATTCTTTACGATTTTGATTATTTTTCCAATATTCGAACACATTTAACACAAGTGGTAACTTTTTTTTCTGTTAAAGTGAGTAATACCGCTTTTTTAAGGTAAATTAAAGTTAGTAATACCGCTTTTTTAAGGTAAATTAAAGTTAGTAATACCGCTTTTTTAAGGTAAATTAAAGTTAGTAATACCGCTTTTTTAAGGTAAATTAAAGTTAGTAATACCGCTTTTTTAAGGTAAATTAAAGTTAGTAATACCGCTTTTTTAAGGTAAATTAAAGTTAGTAATACCGCTTTTTTAAGGTAAATTAAAGTTAGTAATACCGCTTTTTTAAGGTAAATTAAAGTTAGTAATACCGCTTTTTTAAGGTAAATTAAAGTTAGTAATACCGCTTTTTTAAGGTAAATTAAAGTTAGTAATACCGCTTTTTTAAGGTAAATTAAAGTTAGTAATACCGCTTTTTTAAGGTAAATTAAAGTTAGTAATACCGCTTTTTTAAGGTAAATTAAAGTTAGTAATACCGCTTTTTTAAGGTAAATTAAAGTTAGTAATACCGCTTTTTTAAGGTAAATTAAAGTTAGTAATACCGCTTTTTTAAGGTAAATTAAAGTTAGTAATACCGCTTTTTTAAGGTAAATTTAGTGGCAAACATGTTAGAATTGTTAAATATTTAAATAAAATGTGTGATTTGGGAGGGGGGGGGGGGGGGGGGGGGGCTCAAAAATATAAAGTGCAAGCCTGGGCTACCTTGGCCTATTCGGTAATCAGGCCCTGGGTTGGGCCATATTTGCGCTCACTTACTCATGTAGATATCATATGGTATAACAAAGTTTACATCAGAGAACAGTGCGAGCTTTTAATAGGGACTGCTGCAGGATACTACAAATACATTCATTCGCGAATTATAAAAATAATAATTACACTAACATGCGTTAAGCGTCAACTTCCGTCCCTCAGCGGTTCACCCAGTGAAATAAAAGATAACCCCACATCCGCTGCCTCGCGGAAAAGGTTACACTTTCACAAACAGAGCGGATTCCCTTTCAGAGAAGGATTTTCATAGTTGACTGCGCTTGCGATTTTTTTTTTTCATTGGGCTCTATTGTTTTTGATTCCGTTTTTGTAAACTGTGCCCGTCCGTACGGAACAAAGAACCAAGGTTAAACAATGTTTTACAAGACATGGGACTTGTTTGTTCACTTTTCACACAAAAAAACTTGCGACAGCTCTACACGAAAAATAGGGTGTGGTTGTGTCGGAGCACGGCCAGCAGGGTCGGATTTAGGCATAGGCCGCGGCCTAGGGGCCAGGCCCGTCGCACCGGGTGGTTTAGGGGGGAGTCCGACCCCCAATAATCTGGAAACCCTGAAAGTTGGGAATTTCAATTTCTAAAAATCCCGAGTTGGAAAAATTTATGCCTGAAGAAAATTAATATTATTAGCAAATGAAAGCGAGGGAAAATTAGAACTCGCCCAACTTGTAAGATTATATTTAAATTAGACGTCAGAACGGACACTGCATTGGAATATGGGTGCAACAAATCAATGCTTGTGAGAGAACTGTTTAATATTACCTAAAATATATATTAAAAAAAAGATGAAAAATGTCGATAAGTTGGAACTGGGAATTTTCTGCACTGTTGAGTTGGGAATTCGAATCATTTAGTTGGGAAATTTCTTGTTTCAAACCCCAAAAATATTTTTTGTGTAACGGCACTGCTAGGGACCCGCACCACAAAAGGGCCAGCAACAACAACAAAAAAAAAAAAAAAAATGTAACAAAGCAGTAAAGGATGATAATCCCAATGAAAAGATTATACTAACTACCTTTTAATGATGGAGAAACATTCAATTTTCCTTAAAAGATGTGTACAATGTCAACATACCCTAATACTTTTATATTATCTTTTTAAAATATGTTTAATTTGTGATAATTACAATGACATTGATATTCTTTTTTTTTATGAAGTTAGGCGCTGTTTATTTTTCTTACATTTTTATTTTGCTAAGAGCATTTGAGGGTAATACAAAGACCAGTGCAATATTTTACTATCATTTTCATAGATTCCAGATGTCCATTGCAACTTGAGATTCCTTGAAATAGTTCAAATGTTGTAACACAGTATTGGAAATTTACAAAGAAACAGTGTATCCGACTTTGTACACCTAAAAATGTTTTAATTTGCAGTTCCGGTAATATATATTTTTTAAAACATCCCCCCACCCCTTGTAGTCTGAGGGGAAGAGTCCCACTAACCCTAAATTTGGAGTCATGACGGCCAGAATGGTTTTTGTAAAGCGTCATATCAGCAGATTATAGAAATAGGGTTGTTTACCAACGAAATCTCGCAAAGAGGAGATAAATAAGCTGTTCCGCCTCGGGCCCACATCCACACACCTTACGTGCTTCGCTTTATATCATTATTTTTCATGCATCGGTGCCTAATTTCCTATGGAACAAGACCAAATTGTGTCAATCTCTATTTATAACTTAGTTATAGTATCAGTGTGTATATCGTCGCCTCAGAGCAACAGTAGGGTATGAGCTAAAACAGAGTTGCCTATAAAATTGATTTTAAAATTAGCTGTTTTTTTAATGCTGAATATCTAAAGCTGTAGTTCAGGGATTTAAAAGAAGACATAAAAATGTCAGTGTGTTCCACTAAATAAGGGCACATTTGGTAATATTAGCAAGACCGAAAACTCATTTTCGTTGTTTTTAGATGTCTTACTGTTGCTCTGAGGCGACGATATGACAGTTACAGTGAAGATAAAGAACAGAAATGTTCCGACTCGAATAACTCTACATTTCACGACCGAAATTTGTTGAAATAAATATTTTAGGTCTTCGAAGGTCAGATTATAATATTATTTTTTTTTTTTAAATATCGGCAGGAAATCCATTTTGCTGAAATAAAAACAGAACTATGCTTCAAAAGTTGCGAAAATCCTTGAAGTTGCCGGCACACCTACCACCTAACCTAACCTATCAGTCAAAACAGACGTGAAACAATCGTCTGACGCATCGCAATAGAATGTTGTATTCCACACACCCACTTAATTTCGAACCCCCATGTGATTACACATTTTTCTAAAATAATAGTTTGGCATTACATGGCTCGCGAAAAAAAAATTTGTGTTCGCAATACTACATTTAAAGAAGAGATACGGTCAAAGGGAAAAAAAGAACGTTCGAATAAGTATAGTAATTTTCGGAACAGACGATAATAAGGCGTCTTTTCTTTCAAATCGTCTGCCCAATTGTATGTAATCGTGATATATTGTGGGAACGCAGATGTGGTCACGCCTTTTAATTGAATTACACAGAATACATGATATATTTAATACTAGTTGATGTATATAAAAATATTTTATTGTACCAGTTTTTTTATTCTCTCTCTCTGAAATTGTAACTTTTTAATTGATGTCAGAATGTATGAAGGAATTACTGATAATGGAATATATTTATGGTGAAGAAATATTTTACCAATTACAGAATTCTTATAAAATAATCTGCCATGATCATAAAACTATATACCGAAAATGATATGTAAAATATGTTTCTTGGTCGATATTTAATTTACTCTTCGTAAAGAATGTTTAATTTTTTATTATTGTTGTAAAATTTAACGTGAAAATGTTACAATGCTTTCCTGTTGAATATCTTAGAAATATGTATAAGTTGAGTCACTTAATTTCAAACTAGAGATATTTAAAATTTTCCCTTGATTTTCCATTCACATTTGACTCCTTTTCCGAGGCAAATTATTTGTGTATTAATTAGTTATTTGTAATTAATAAATTTTTAATTATTGGTTAATTTTACTAATTACTTTTTAATTATTAATTAATTAATTTTATTAATTAACTTTTAATTATTAATTAAATTTAGAACTTACAATTTAATTATTAATTAATTTTATTAGTTACTTTTTAATTATTAATTAATTTTATTAATTACTTTTTAATTATTAATTAATTTTATTAATTACTTTTTAATTATTAATTAATTTTATTAATTACTTTTTAATTATTATTGAATTTTATTAATGACTTTTTAATTATTATTGAATTTTATTAATTACTTTTTAAATATTATTTAATTTTATTAATGACTTTTTAATTATTATTTAACTTTATTAATTTATTACTTTTATTAATGTATTTTATTAATTACTTTTATTAAGTAATTAATTTTATTAATTAATTATTTTTATTAAGTAATTAATTTTATTTATTAATTATTTTTATTAAGTAATTACTTTTATTTATTAATTATTTTTATTAAGTAATTAATTTTATTAATTAATTATTTTTATTAAGTAATTAATTTTATTTATTAATTATTTTTATTAAGTAATTAATTTTATTTATTAATTATTTTTATTAAGTAATTAATTTTATTTATTACTTATTTATTTTTATTAACTAATTAATTTTATTTATTAACTAATTAATTTTATTTATTAATTATATATTTTTATTAACTAATTAAAAGGAATTATTATTTAATGTTGTTATTATTAATTAATTTAGTTACTTATTAATTAATTTAAATTAATTATTATTTAATTTTAGTAAACTCATGTTTTTAAATACTTAAATTAACGCTATCCCTGTTAAATAAGCATACATGTTATTTTTGAGTATATAATATACATATATTTATATATACTATATAAAGGACTATAAACAAACCAGGTCCAATTTTACTTGTTTAGATTAGATTATATTTGTTTCCTTTCATGCTTACTAGATGGCGACACTACAAATGGAAATAGTGGTGTGAAAGATTATTGTGAATTTAATTGCTAATTTGAATTATTTTAAATGATAATCACATGAATTGTGGTAGCTGAAACACAATTGTTTTAAGTTTACTAAGGCATTTATGTACAAGTTTATATATTAAATTAATGACCTTGGAAATTTTCCAACTTTGTGTTGAAATCTGTTTACGATAGAATGCCATAGAAATATCATTGATAAAATCTGCCAAATTTCATTTTCCTGTATATACAGGAATTACGATAGAACTGAACTTTAATTTAACCCCAGAAAATGAACGTTCTGGAAAAATATATTCCAAAGTCTTTCAATGCCTCGGTCTTTATTTGAGACATCGATAAAAATATTAGAATTCTATGGAGAATTCTAATTTTTTTTATTCGTGAACCGAATATGCATATTAAATAGCAGGTACTGCAAACCCACATTCAGACGATTTCAATGAACTTCTTCCAAAAAATACAATTCCAACAACAAAACCACTAATTATATAGTATGACTACCCGTGCGATAATTATCAATGATGTGTGGGGCTCATGTGTTAAGATCCGTTGCGTCTAAGAAGCGTAAAAGGGATATTTACTACAGAAATAATATATGAGGCATTCAGAGCTAAAGTGAATCAAGTCTATAAGTTATAATTTTGAGATAATCAAGGTAAAAGTTTATTAACACTCGTTGAAATCCTACAGTGATTGATAAGATAATAATGTCATTTGTTAGAAAATAACAATAGCATGGACTTGGTTCACTATGGCTCTGAAAATATACATCATTAACAAGTATATTAATCCGCAACAAACAATTTTTTTTTATACTTTTGGACTTGATTCACGTTACCTCTGAATGATTCATATATGGTTCCCGCAAGGATAAATTGTTATACAAAGCTTCAAAAGAATACGATTCTTTTTGATAGTGATATAATATTTCAACGAATTCCGATGCAAACAGAAAACGGATCAAATAATAAAAATTCTTTTCCCCCACACAATAAGTCCCGTATCGATAAGATCCATCAATCATTAATTATAGACGTATTGTTGTGACGTCACACCTCTGGGAGCCACTGATATAAGAAGAAGTGCCCCACCAGGTGAAGGAATGCCAGATGTATTGTGAAAATGTCTTTTGTATGCGTGTGTGTACTTTAGGGGGTTTTCTGAGAGGGACGTTGATGTCCCCCTAACAGAGATGTCAAATTGAATCAATATTTTTCAATATATATAGGTTAGAAAATATCGCGTGAACATTGGCGAATCCAGGGTAGAGGCAGGGCCCCGATTAAGACATTCAAGAAACGGAAGCCAGCCATTCTATGAGGCCCCATTGCTGTCGAATAGACGCTGGAGACAATTAAATATAACTTTTACATGCACTAAAATCCTTTCCCCTGAATTGCATTACAATTAAAATCATTCTAAATAATATAAGAAATATATTAATAAGTATTCCTAATATTCTGTACGTTTTGGATTTTTTTTTCCATATTCGAACAAATTTAACGTAAAGTGGCAAAAAAATAATTCTAAAGTTTGTAATTCCAGTTTTTAAGTTAAATTCAGGAGCAAACTACGTTAGGGGTAAGATAAAAACTCGTCTTATAGAACATTGCGTTAAGAATATTAAAATACAAATACAACGTTAAAATACGATATAAAAATCCGTATAATCCGGACATGCTTCGGGAGATACATCACCCTTCATCAGCGGAAAGTGTAAAGTCTGTGTGTAATAAAATATAAATAAACCCAGAAATTAAAATTCCAATGAACAAAAAACTAAGAAACTATTTCAATCGGTTGGAGTTAACTATTGTGTGCCAACAAGCGGAAAATACTGGACCGCAAACGTTTCATTGACAAATGGCACACAATATTTTCATTGGCATACAATAGTTAACTCCAACCGATTGAAATAGTTTCTTAGTTTTTTGTTCTTTGGCAACACTTTACATTTCTGGGTTTATTTATATTTTATTACACACAGACTTTACATTTTCCGCTGATGAAGGGTGATGTATCTCCCGAAACATGTCCGGATTATAAGGGGGTTTTTTTGCGTATTTTAAAATTGTATTTGTATTTTAATACGTTAGCGGTGTTAAACATTTATATAAAAGAATTGGGGGCCCCTTAAAAATGTTAAAAATGTAAGTCTAGGCTTCATTGGCCTGTTCTGAAATCAGGCCCTGGGTAGCGGCACAGGGGCCCGTTCCTCCCTCCCGAGACATTCCACTTTTTTATTCCATAAATAATTTTGGAAGACTTATGCAGGTGAAAAAAATTAGCACAGTTTTTGTTGTGATTTAGAAAATCAGGAAGTCAAGTATTAATAACCTTTGTAAAACAACCACTGAATCAATCTATCATGCAATGATCTCTCTCTCCTCTGAAACAATCACAATATCATAACGTTTTTACGTTAATGCTCCCCCCCCCCCCCCCTACACGGTAGCGATGACCATCAAGGTTTGGGGTAGATAGGCCGGCGTGCGTCCGTCACGTCTTTACAATAGGATAAATGGCCACCTTCTATTTCTCTGGTAGTCCCCTTTGTTTGACAAATGACTTTCAAAATTGACAATTCCGTAATAAATCGGTAATGTTAGCGAAACACAAAGGCAAATTCTCGATAAATATCTAATTTATTTCGAACAGGATACAGGTGGGAAAAATTTAATAAAACCATTAAAAATTAAAAATTAAAATTTGTAACAATTGTAAGGAAAATAATGCCATTTAGGTAAATGTGCATATTGTTGACTTTTGAATAATTAATGGCCTAACATTTATCAAAAGAAAATTGATTGTTTACATTTATTTCGGAAACGTGACCAGAACACGCCCCCCCCCCCCCTTGAGTACGTCTTTGTACTGAACCCCCCCCCCCCCGCACTCCACGGAATACTTAAATATGTGTGTATATATATATATATATATATATATATATATTGAAAGTTGGACAAACAGTTGATATATAAACAAGAAATTGAAAGTTGGCGATCAAAAGTTAGTTTGCCGAAATAAACAAGTTAGTTTGGGGAAATAAATTCTTCGGTGTTTCTGAAAATGATGGTTCAATGGGAAAAGTAAACGAAAAGCTAACATTCGGAGATGTACCCGGAGTTGTTTGAACAATAGACTAGTTATTTTGCGTTCGAGAAAATACAAGAGAAGGAATAACCAGTGGGGTAAAAAATTCTAACGCGTGTGTAACCACGGGTAACAGCTAGTTTATAATAATAAACCGACTGTTTGTGGACAGCAAAACACTCACTTCCTCTGTTAAATAAAAATTTAAACAGATATATACTATTATCCTCAAAATGTACATCTGCGACACGGAATTTAAAAATTCCATTTAATGAATTTATAACGTCTTTAGATGCTATTCTTCTTCTTTTTTTTTTTTAAATATTTCAACTTTCTTATAAAATTATAAGATGTTGACAACTATAAAATATTGTAAAATAACAAAGTTTTATCTACAGTAGAAATCAATTAAATTACATTCAAAATGTCAAACTCATACCCAATGTATAAACTTCCTTTTTATAAAAGGCGAGCATTGAAAGATACACAACATTTAACAAACTGGCGTGCGGGAATCGTAACCGATATTTATTTTTATGTCTCTACAATCTTATCCCATTTTTATTATCCTATCAATTTCAAGACGTGAAATGTATTTTTGGCAAGGCACTCCACCGTTGGTTAATGACAGCCATCAAGTCTCAAAGAAAGTGCTTTAATTCAGATAAAACCCTAGGCTTTATTACAGGTTTGCTTGGAACTAATCGTTAAAAACTACACGAATAAAATTAGGTACTAAAAAATAAATAAAATGTACTCAATTTCAGTACATTCTATGCTTATCATAGCTCCGAGTACATAAGTTTCAATTTTGAAAAAGACATGTACTCAAAAATGAGTACAATAAGTAAAAATGAATAAAAAGAGCAGTGAGCAGGCTGCCTTCATAAATCACTTTCAATAAATATCGACTATTGCAACCAAGACTTACCGAGAATCGAACCCATGTCCTAACCGCACCATGGCACCGCAGTCCAGTGTCTTATCCGTTGTGCGTCGTGAAGAAGTTATAAACAGAAGAAATGTTAAATAGGCGTGCCAAAAGAATTAAGTTGTAATAACTCAGTTTCCATTGAAGCAATCGATATCAAATCATGTGGAAAACCATCTTCTGGACAACTATTTTAAGTGTGTCAGGTCGCTTTGTTAAGGTGGCTTGAACAGAAACTGAAATCAGCAATATTAAATCACACTGCTCAATTTTTAGAAAGTACGGTTGCTTAAATTTGAGTAAGTCATCGCTCATTTACGTTGCAATTGTACTCAAAGAAAAACAAGTAGGTTCACGTACTCATTTTTAAGTACTTTTTTTACAGTTTATCATTAGTTAATTTATAGAATAACGAATTATTTGATAAAATAACTAGTCAAATAACAAGTTATTTGATAACAAGTCTAGTTATATGTTCTATCAAATAACAAGTTATTTGATAGAATATATAAGTAGTTATTTGTGAAAAGTTATTTGATAGTTAAGTGTGGAAACTAGTTATTTGATAGAATAACCAGTTATTTGATAGAATAACCAGTTATTTGATAGAATAACCAGTTATTTGATAGAATAACCAGTTATTTGATAGAATAACTATTTATTTGATAGAATAACTAATTATTTGATAGTTAATGGTGGTAACTAGTTAGTTGATAGAATAACTGATTATTTGATAGAATAACTATTTATTTGATAGAATAACTATTTATTTGATAGAATAACTATTTATTTGATAGAATAACTATTTATTTGATAGAATAACTATTTATTTGATAGAATAACTAGTTATTTGATAGAATAACTAGTTATTTGATAGAATAACTATTTATTTGATAGAATAACTAATTATTTGATAGTTAATTGTGGTAACTAGTTAGTTGATAGAATAACTGATTATTTGATAGAATAACTATTTATTTGATAGAATAACTATTTATTTGATAGAATAACTAGTTATTTGATAGAATAACTATTTATTTGATAGAATAACTATTTATTTGATAGAATAGCTAATTATTTGATAGTTAATTGTGGTAACTAGTTAGTTGATAGAATAACTAGTAAATTGATAGAATAACTGGTTATTTGATAGAATAACTATTTATTTGATAGAATAACTAGTTAGTTGATAGAATAAACTAGTTAGTTGATAAAATAACTAGTTAAAGTGTAGAATTATTAATTTGTTAAAAAACTTTAACTGGGCTTGATCAGCTATTTTATGAAATAACTAGGTAGTCTACGAAATAACTTATTTATACACTTTAACGGTAACAAATGTATATCTTGTGCATTTGATATGTATAATATACACATAGACGACCGAGAAATATCGTAAAAATTGTACATCCTGATAATCACAATAATACAGTTCCTCAAACATTTCTACTTTTATGGATTTAAAAAAAAAACGCGGGGTTCCTCTTGTCAACACCGAACTTTTCCAGAACAAAATTATAGTCTGCCATTTTTATAATGGGGCACCCCTTTCGTAAACACCCTAGAATAAATGACACCTGGTGGGGAGAGAGATTCTCACACCTGGCCCAACATTTCTATGACAGCAAATGAGCATTCTATTTACGTTCTAACGTTTACTCAATACAGCACAGGCAGTTGTGGTTAACAGGAGACATTTCTAGGCTTACCCTATGTCAGCCTCTTGGGGGTGACATTAGGGGGCCCTCCCTAAGGGTGTTAGTTGGAATGACATACAGGATTGTCGTTATAAAATGTAATTGAATCGATGCAGTAGTTTGTGAGAAAACAGCGAACAGTTGGAATATACGATGAACTGTAAAAAATGGGTGCTTAACAATGAGTACATAAATGTACTCGTTTTTCTTAGAGTAATGAGCCATGACGTACTCAAATTTAAGTAATCGTACTTTCGCAAAAATAAGCAGAGGGATTTAATATTGCTCCGTTTCTGTTCAAGCCATCTTCACTAAGCGACCTGACAAACTTTAAAAAAGTGGTTCAGAAGATGGTTTTGCACGTTATTGGATGTCGATTGCTTCAATGGAAACTGAGTTACCACAGTTCAATTATTTTACTTCCCATTCTTTTAGCACACCTATGTAACGTTTCTTCTGTTTATAACTTCTTAACGTCGTTCTGGTAGTACAACAAATAAGCACTGTGGTGTCTTAGGAGTTGGGTTCGATTCCCGGTGAGTCTCGGTTGCAATTGTCGATATTTATTGAAAGTGATTTATGAAGGCAGCCTATGTAGGCTAGCATCTGCTTTTTTTATTCATTTTACCCATTGTACTCATTTTTAAGTAATGTCTTTTTCAAAATTGAAACTTATGTATTTGGATCCATGATAAGCATCGAATGTATTCCAAAATGAGTACATTTTACTTATTCAAAAATGAGTACATTTTACATATTTGTGAATATATATTAAACAGTATAGAGGAGGTTAAATGCTCTGAAAATACAGACCCGTTTCAAATTGTTATAGTAATGTATTTTATATAGTCGCTTTTGTTGTATTTTATACCTTTGAATTATTTCGAAACTTTTCAAGAAATGCCACTATTAATAATAGGTACTTGAAAATAAGTAAAATGTACTCCTTTTTGAGTATATTCGATGCTGTTATGGCTCCGAATGCAATTTCAATTTTGAAAAAGACATGTACTCAAAAACGAATACAAAGAGTGAAAATTAGTAGACGCTTGCCTACAAAAGCAGCCTGCATAAATCACTTTCAATTAATATTGACAATTACAACCAAAACTTACCGGGAATCAAACCCAGATCACTGCAGTCCAGTGCCTTATATATATAAAGCATTAAATAACTAAAAAACTTCTATTTCCGTCGTTCGAAACTGATTTCTTTAGTTATCTGGTTCTATAACCAACCGCTATTTACACAAATCAAATATAATAGCATCTAGCTGCTGTGGACAGTAATGAATTCGCCTACTGATATATCAGTAGACGAAGTCATTATCTGAAAATTGAAAAAATAGGATCTATATGGTTTTGAAATAGATGGTTCATTTTAAAAGAAACCAATACAAATGAAATTTACATGAAGGGAAATTTATTCCAGTTTTCTATATTTCAAAAGTTGTATTTTTATTCCAGACCGAATCCACTTTTTATTTTTGATACCATTTTGGACGGAAAATTATGCGATTATGCATCGCCTGGGACCCCTTGGTGACGTGGGCCTCCCAGCATTGCGGTACCTGCGGTTCCCTCTATTACGCTACTGATGGTTGCTAGTTGTATTTGATACCTGACAGAGAAATTTTCAGGTAGTTATTTTCATCTGGATGTCTATTTTTTACGAACTGTTATTATAACACGATGGTTATTTGTTATTTTTTTAATAATTCTCAACTCAATATGTCAATCTGTTCGGAAATTGATATATTTTAGCGTTGTATGAAATAAACAATTCGAAGATCCATCCAACGATTTTAATGTATCCAAACGCGAAAACATCGACTCACTGCATGTCCCTTCAGGGCAGAAAAGAGTTAGCGTATAAACACACACAAAAAGTCGTGTAAACATCCTGTCTGCAATCGCGATATAAAAAAAATCGCTTAAAGTAAACGTTTCACTTGATTGCTCGATAAAAGAAATCACAAAAAATACACAACGAAATTCCTCGACAGAAGCTGAACAAGGTTAGGATTTCCGATAATTTTAAATGCAATTGTTTGACTTTAGGCTTAATATTCACTGAATTGCTGAACGCAGTAATGCAGAAGAATTGGAAAGTTCTAATTGCAGCCCACGGCCACCTTTTGTCTGGCGATAAACAATTGTGTTCTTTGAGAACATGGTAACCCGGTTCCCTTCGGCCGCAATTGGACTAGTGTCTATAGATTAACCCTCTAGTACATGATTTTTTTCTTTTTTAATGATTTTTTTTCTTTCGTTTTCTTTTTGGCCCTGGACCGCTGAAAATATACAAAAAAAATCCTTAAGTTCAATTAAATAATTAATTAAAACTGTTGTGTAGCGTGTATGCAACATCATGTATAATTACTAAAATAATTTTCAAAAAGTATGAAAATATAGTTAAATATAATTTACACACCTCTGGTATTAGCTTGGATTTTTTGTAGAGCCAGATTATACTTATAAGTAATAAAACGATCTTCGAAACTGCAGCTTCACGAGCCAGTTTTAGAACTACGAAGCAACTGATTGCCTTTATCACAATCATTTTCATAAAGATAAGGGACCTAGCGGCAGTTATAATATCTCGGCACATAGTTCCCTACTTGACAATACTATAATCAATACTTATATATAAGAATGGAGTGTCTGTCTGTGGAATCGAACAAAACCACTCATTTTGAGTTTTCTTCACGAATTAGGATACACTGATTCAGAAAATCACATTAAAATGTTTTTTGTCTGTCTGTCTAACTGTTTGTCCAGATTTAACTCAAAATCTACTGCACGATTTTTATGAAACTTGCACCATTTTAATAATATGTTCCCAGTTTAAAATCTGCACTTTGTTTCATGTGGATATCTGCAACGTTTAAAAGTTATAGAACTTTATCCATTCCACCATACATTATTCTTATGGGAAATTTACATGTAGATCTTACCTTCATAACATTATTGTTAAAAATCACCTTGTCGACCAAAAATATTTTTCGACAATACTGGCTGCCTTCTATTATTGAGATTTTTCATTGAAAAGCACATTTATTAGGCAGCAGATTATAGAAGTCGGTCGTTAACTAAAACCTAGCCAACCGAAGGAGGAAAATAAACCAACAGTTTCGTCTGACGCCACGGGTATCCATGCATGCCCCGAACATTGATTTGTTTCAAGATCTTAAAAGAGTCGGTGCCTAATTTCTTATCCAACGTAATTACATTTATGCCAATAGTGCTATTTGTTACGAAGTGGAACAGTGCTATAGCGTCGGAATGGGCCCTCCTAAAAGTTTGACTTAGGGTTTCTATATTTATACCTCCATGTAGCTTATTTAAAAGGTTTCACTTCAGAATAATTTTATTGAAATTCAGAAATGATTATGTGAAATGATTTTGATTTATAGAAAAGTATTGCTTGTAAATATTGATCCAGGCATATCAGTGGCGGCTCGTGCACTACAGCAAGTACAGCAAGGCTGCACCTAATTTTATTAGTGTATTTTAAAACTAAAATTATATATTTTACTAATTTTCTTAAATGAAGATTAGAATTAAAAATAAAGATGAAATTTCAACTCTAAGCAAAAAAAAAAATCTCCGATAAATAGCAAACCTGTTTCCGTAATGCAAAAATCCAGGAGAGGAAAAAACCCCATTCAATCAAAACTGCAGCCAAAAGGCGAAGTTCGAAATCGGCTGTATCGTTGCCATGGTAACCTTACGTAGTATGACTTCCCCAACCCCACTAAAATGGAGGATGTGAAGACACAAACGCAGCGGAAAAGGATTTTTTCAAATCTGATGTACTTGGGATTTCGATTAAATGATTGGTTCATTGCTGAATCGGCGGGGTGGGGTGGAGGAAAACTACTAGAATGTAGTAGAATCTCTCCTAACGGAAATAGTTTTTGATAAGTTTACACGTGTGTTGTTGTTGTTAATTTATTAAAATTGACCGATTCGCAAGTTTGAAAGGAGAATTGATTTAACTTTAAAAAAATAAGTAAGTGTTTTCTATTTTTTTCACATGTTATCTTTCAATCATGAGGTTAAGTAATAAATTTTAAAGAATGTCCGTTCATGTATGGATGTTTGAAAAAGGCGTCGGGGGGGATTTTTGCTGCACTAGCATTTTCGACCACGGGCCGCCTCTGCAGCATATTTAAAATTATTCTATGTCACAATTTTCTGGAATTTCAAGGTATACAGTTACAAAATAAAATAATTCTTTTTTCCCCCGTGAATACGCCCTGGGGCGGATCCAGGATTTCATTTCGGGAGGGGCATACACATACAAAGCATTCCCGACCCATACTTTACGGTACAGTATGCCTACCCAGAGATCGAAATTATTCATCATTGGCACCTAGTTCAAATTGGGCGTCATTGGCACCTATGAATTATGTTTTGTAGTTGTCAACATGTTCGGCTAGGCGTAATTTTAAAATAATTCCAATTGCTTAAGCAGAGCCGTCAACTATTACGATGTTTTTGTAATCGTTTTAAAGCATCTTTTGCATAAAATTTAGAAGTACATTTCCATTTGTACTCTAAAAATATCACCATCTTACCGACAAAATTACTGAGAAGTATAAGGGCAATTATTGAAAATCAACGTTAGACGTAAAAAATGACGACTGGGTGTAGAAATACGGCAGTTCGAACTTAAATTAACAAATAAAATGTTGAAAATATAACTAGGGTAAAATTACGGTCGTTAAACTGATTTTTTAGGTGTAAAATGCGACTAACGTCCGCTAATTTCGAACTCTGTGCCTACACTTTAAAAAAATTTGCTTAAAAATGAGTACATAGACGTATTTGTTTTTCTTTGAGTACCATTCCATCGTAAATGATGACGTAATCAAATTTAAGTAATCGTACTTTCGCAAAAATGGGCAGTATGGTATTGCTAATATCAGCTTCTGTTCAAGCCATCTGAACAAAGCGACATAGCAAATTTAAAATATTTGTTCAGAAAATGGTTTTCAATATTACTTAATGTCGATTGCTTAAATGGAAACTGAGTTATTACAACTCCATTATCTTACTTCTCATTCTTTTGCCGCGTCTTTTTAACATTTCTTCTGTTTATAATTTCTTCATATAGCTCTGGTCACGGCTATAGTAGTACAACTGATAAGGCTATGGACTCCGGTGCGGACGACCTCAAGCAGACGGATTGGGTTCGATTCCCGGTAAGTCCTGGTTGTATTTGTTAAAGTTTATTGAAAGTAATTTACGAAGGCAGCCTATGGAGGCAAGCAACTGCTACTTTTTATTCCGTTTTACTCGCTTTTTTTTACTCGTTAGTACTTTTTTTTTTTTTAAAAATGAAACTTATGTGCTCAGAGCTATGATAAGCATCGAATGTACTCAAACACGATTACATTTTACTTATTTTTCAGTATCTGTTTTTAACAGTGTACCTATTTTTTCCCCTTCAACAAGGCAGATGCGGTGTTGTGATGTTACGACAGAAAAGCAAGTGCAGAGTTCAAGAGCCGCCGAGATGGATCGCCTGTTGCCTTATATTTAGCCCACAATAAATCTTTCCGCGACCTTCCTGTTGAGCGAGGGGAAGGGTTCGTAAAGTGTACGTACACTTCTACGCTCTGAAGGTATACACGATATACTCGGGGACAACCTAAGTTGAACCTGAAGCGGATGCTACACTGTCAAAAACAGGTATTCAAAAATAAGTAAAACTAGGAGGCTCCGCCCCCTGCTCCGCTAACGCTCCTCCAACCCCCAGAGAATTGCTAAGCAATCTTCATAGGTTTTCTCCGCAAACCACCTCTCGCTTCGCTCGCTAAAAGGTAGGACACAATAACAATGTGTCCTAGTAACAATACTTTTTTTAATTATATTACCAAAAACTTTAAACGTTGAAACTAAATTCAAATTATAATTCATCTTGGCATCAATACATTTTTTCGACCACTGGCAAGCCATTATTTATTATTTTATTTCTACCATTATTTATTATTTTCCACGTTATTTTCACATCTTTCCTGCGTTTTAGTTTAATTTTTAACATTATTGGTAGTTTGTTTTGGCATAATTGACGTTAAGCTTACCATACTCTTGCCTACCAGAAGTGCGTAGGTAACTAAGTTAAAACGTCATAAAAATGAAGGTCATAGAAATCTTGTTTTCAAAATTGCCAACAGATGGCACTACGTCAATGTTCCGCACATGTAAACTTTAAAAAAAGCGTTTTTCAAAACTTCTATTTTTAATGTAATAGGGTTTATATTCTTCCTAATTTAAGCTGACATCAACAAAATAATTATTTACTAATGAATTGAAGAGACTAATCGTCAAAATGGCTTACATAATGGCAAAATAAAAATACGGGCGCAACAGAATTTCGTAAACAAACTAACTGTTGCCACTCAGCTTACAGAAAAACAGCGTTTTTCAATCACCGCGTAAGAGAAATATATATAAAGATGCACTCATTTTTGAGTACATTCGCTGCTAATCATAACTCCGAATACATGAGTTTCATTTTTGAAAAAGACATGTACTGAAAAATGAATAAAAAGCGCAGTTGTTTGCCTACATAGGATGCCTTCATAAATCACTTTTAATAAATACCGACAATTACAACTAAGACTTACAGGGAATCGAACCCAGGTCTTGCAGCAGCACAGCTGTCCGCAGTCTTATCCGTTCAGTTATTAAGGACATGCAAAGTAGTTATAAACTTGGCTTGAACAGAAGCTGATATTAGCAATATTAAATCACACTGCTCATTTTTGCGAAAGTACGATTTCTTAAATTTGAGTACGTCAGCGCTCATTTACGATGCAATTGTACTTAATATTCTATTGCTTTAAGCTCAACTTAGGTTGTTCTCGAGTATAGCTGCTTGGCCCCGCCTTGCTGGGGAACCCGTGACCTATTGTTCCGAAGTTCCGACCAAGCTACAAAGGCACGTTCTAGCCAGAACCTGGAAATATTTTGTTTAAGAGTTTTCACTTATAACCCCACTTGTAACCGCATTCTTTAAACAAATCGGTGATATTTACGAGAGGAACGTACGATTGGTCGATGCTCAAAGAAATTCTCTTTCCTCAGTTGTTAATATTCATCGCGTGGAAAAGTAAAAGGGGTTTATAATATACAAAAAAAAATATTTACTATCCCATGCCATAATTATTACATATGAATACCCCCCCCACACACACACACAATGCACACCCATTCGTTAGAGCCAAAAAATAAAAAGTTTAACCGTCTGATCATAAATGGCAGCATTATCAACGGCTTATTAAAAAAACCGTTAAAATTAATTATTTTAAACGCTTTAAAAAAAATATATTTATTAGATGAACGTACGATTCGTCAGTGGTCGGGGAAATTCTATTTATTTTGATACTTTCTTTCTCGTCGCGGCTCATCTTACTTTACACGATAGTATGTCATATATCCGCATAGAATGATTTCATGTGGAGTTATATCAACGGCTTGTTTAAGAAAAACCGTTAAAATGAATTTTTTAAACGCTTTAAAAAAATTATATTTATTAGAAGAACGTACGATTCGTCAGTGGTCGGGGAAATTCTCTTTATTTTGATACTTTCTTTCTCGTCGCGGCTCAACTTACTTTACACGATAGTATGTCATATATCCGCATAGAATGATTTCATGTGGAGTTATATCAACGGCTTGTTTAAGAAAAACCGTTAAAATGAATTTTTTAAACGCTTTAAAAAAATTATATTTATTAGAAGAACGTACGATTCGTCAGTGGTCGGGGAAATTCTCTTTATTTTGATACTTTCTTTCTCGTCGCGGCTCATCTTACTTTACACGATAGTATGTCATGTATCCGCATAGAATGATTCCATGTGGAGTTATATCAACGGCTTGTTTAAGAAAAACCGTTAAAATGAATTTTTTAAACGCTTTAAAAAAATTATATTTATTAGAAGAACGTACGATTCGTCAGTGGTCGGGGAAATTCTCTTTATTTTGATACTTTCTTTCTCGTCGCGGCTCATCTTACTTTACACGATAGTATGTCATGTATCCCCATAGAATGATTCCATGTGGAGTTATATCAACGGCTTGTTTAAGAAAAACCGTTAAAATGAATTATTTAAACGCATTAATAAAAAAAAACGTTGATATTTATGCGATGAACGTACGATTCATCAGTGCTCCACCCAATTTTCTTTCTTTTTATACTTCACTTTTTTTTATACTTCCTTTCTTGTCGCGACTTGTTTTACTCTACACGATAGTATGTCATGTATACCCCATAGAATGATTCCACTTGGAGTTATAAGTGCCGGGTATAGGGTTTTAGTATAGCGATTCCTTGGGGCGAGGTTCACCATAACGATTTCATACACATATTCACGCTAAAAATACTTTGAAATAATTTCAGTTTTTGTATCATATATAAGCTATGAACGGACAACAAAAAGCACCCTATTTTAAATTGACCTCAAAGCTACATACCAATGAACCAATCAAAGTCGACCATCAAAACACCATCCATTAAAAACGAACTATTGGAACACTTTTAAAAACGATAATTAAAACACAAAAATTTCATCAAATCGCACGAGCGTTTGGCCGAACAATCGATCGAATTGCAACACTATAAATTGGAAAGAAACGGGATTCCACTTAAAAGAGAAAAGCATCCACATCATTTAAATGCCGACATGATTCATAGATGATCGCAATGCACCAATTAAGGCGTCGAGAACAAGAGGGCAATATCCTTGTCTGTACGCACTGCTGTAAGAAGAGAACCGGGTTTCTGTCAAACAAGCAGGTAATTGGTGGCAGTAGCCTACCTTTAGGTTTTCCCATAAAATAAATAACATATGAGAGTCATAAAGAAAAAAGGAATGTAATTATTTTTCTTCCATCTACACAAATGCCCCTTCTAGGTTTTGGTATTTTTTTTTTCTAGTAATGACTTGTATTAAAAGTTTTTTTTTATGTTATACCCTGGTTATAAAAGTGGCTATGAGATTTATTTCTGTTTACGTCGGAGTTAGATATACGTTGGAAGTAGGGATTGTTCAATGAATTTTTGTGGTGCAAGTGAATATGATTTTGGCGCTCCAAATTTGGGTATTAATTTGGCGACGCTTTGGTGGTATATAGGTTACATAATATTAAAATGTTACATTGTTACAATCTTGAAATATTACATTTGTACATGTCCTTCATGTAAATCCTATGAAAATGTTTTAAAAAATCGTTATTTTGGAAGTTAGGGTTTGAATATATATACTAACTCAAGTGTACCCGGCTTTTCCCGTGCTTTACCCAGAGTGTGAATATATTTTATATATGACTATATTATGTTTATTTGGCGATATTTTTATTCATTTGGCGACATTTTCTTCCATTAGGCGACAATTTTATTTTGGGGCAACATTTTTATTCATTTGGCAAAGCTTTGTTGGTATATAGGTTAAATTATTATAATGTTACAATCTTGAAATATTACGTTGACACATGTCCTCCACGTTAATCCTATGGAAAGGTTTTTTAAAAAATCATTATTTTACCAGTTAGGTTTTGAATTTTTAAAAATCTTTTATTAGTGCACCCCGAGGTCCCCAAGGTAAATCTAAGTACCAAATTTCAGCTCTCAAGGTCTTTTGGATCTGGGGGAAAGTTAAAACATATTTCTTAATATTGAAATTTGAGTTTAATGCAACGTTACGAGTCTTAGTGCAACGTTGCACCGCTAAATAATATCCGTGGTAGCACCGTAAAATGGTGAAACTAAGCACCAAATGTTGGTTGCAGCTAAATGAGTGCCATAGTTTTGTGCAAGATCGTAATAATTTTTAACAGTGAATGTACATTGATTTTCCCATCCCTCCCCATGAAAAAAAAACACATTTTCTGCACCATTGCCATCAATTAATGCATTAAAACCCAAGAACTAAAATGGGGTCACTTCTCAAGTGACCCCCAGGTCCGTCCCTCGCCCCCTATAATAAGAAAACCCTGAAAGTTGGGAATTTCAACTTCTAAAAACCTCGATTTTGGAAAAATTATGCTTGCAGAAAATTAATACTATTCACAAATGAAAGCGATGGAAGATTAGAAATTGCCCAACTTGTGAGATTATATTTAAATTAAGACTTCAGAACGGACACTGCATTGAAATATGGGTGAAATAAATCAATGCTTGTGAGAGAACTGTTTAATATTACTAATATATATATATATATATATATATATATATATATATATATATATATATATATATATATATATATATATATATATATATATATATAAAATATGAAAAATGTCGATAAGTTGGAACTGGGAATTTTCAGCACTGTTAAAATGGGAATTTCGAATCGTTAATTTGGGAAATTTCTTGTTTCAACCCTCCCAACATATTTTTTGTGTAACGGCACTGACCCCAGCCTCACCTTGTTGTTATATTGTCATCGGCCAAGAGCCTTGTAGTGTCCAAGATTAAAACTATGCTAAATATTTAGCGTGTTTTCGTATGAAGATTTATATTTTCAATTTGGCTCAGACACATCTACTTCGACGCGGTAACGATTACTCTAGTTATAAATCCTTTGATCGCCGCCGCCTCTAATAAAATCAGACGATTTTTCTTCACATCCTCCCCTGCCACATCCGTTGCAAATATTGACTGATCCCCGTAGTGATATGGGTAATAAGATAACACAAATGGAAGGTCATGGCACCTGAACGGGAAGGCTTGAAAAGCTGAGGATGATGTTGCATATCGAAGCAATGAAATACTTTAAATGCAACAGAACGCACCTTATTGGTTTACACCCTGTCCCAAGTTCATGAACCAAAAAAGGGTTCATGAAGAAATATGAAATATTATATATACATACTATTCAACTTATATTTGTGCATCAGAGACCGATAATTTTTAATTTATTGTTAAGTTTAAAAACACATTTTAAGGTTTTGGTTAATAAACGTCGCACTAGAACTGCACAGTTGGCTATTGGCGACGGTTCGGGGCCTATCTCGAAGGAAAGACCCGGTAACGATGCCTTGTATTTTTGAACCATGGGCAGATGACGAGGAAAACACCTGAGCTGGCACCCAACGCCTTCAATAGACGTCGGGACTTTGGACCCCGATCAGATGTATCGTGCACCAGTCCCATATACACGCCGTTAATTTTTGTGGATGTTCTGGACGACATTCTAGTATTTTGGTAGCGAAGTTAGCAACCCTCCGATCGCAATATCACTACTTTTTACTATTCTTTAGTCTAGTCCGCGTAAAGACTCGAACCGGGGACCTTTTGGATTCCCAGCTGACGCCTTAATCCACTCGGCCACGGAGGCCTCAACATAGATGTACCTTTTAGATGTACTGTTAAAAATGCCTCATCATATTTGACGAAAGTTTTGTCATTTTTGACGAAACAGACGCCTGCTATGTGCTCCGATAAAATATTTCCGAGGAAATTAATTTTTTTTAACGAAATTAATTTTGTCAAAAATGAAGATGATTTTAAATAATATAATATCTACTCTCACCTCCCCCTAATGTTGGTAAATTCCTTTAGACTTGGCAAATTCAGAATCGTAGTTGGCAAATTTGTGAAACATTTGGCTTTTTTCTCAAAAATGAAACTGAGAAGTTTCACTTTAAAAAAAAAAAAAGCCAAATGTGCCACAAGTTTGCCAAATTTGCCAAAAATGAACCAAATTTGAGATTTTGCCAAGTCTACAGGAATTTACCAACATTCTTACGGACCATGTACGCATGAAAAATGTTGGGAAAATCATTGTAAAAACACTTCAAAAATTTAATAAATTTTACTTCTGGTCGGGTTGGCAATTTGTCTTTTAAAACTAATTTTCCCCGCCCAATCGGGAAAAAACAGATAAATTACTAGACTCTTAAAAAAGTTATTAATTTGACCATAAAAAAAATTGAAAAAAAAGCATATTTGACTTGGTAATTTTAAGATTTTTCTCCCCCTCCCCCTGATCATAAACCCTAGAAGTGACCCTGATCGTTAAGATACCAGTTTCGTTCCGTTCACCCAACAAAAGTAACCTACCGTGTTTAGGGGACACGTGCACGTTAAATCTGTCGTGGTCCATGGTCCTCATGCCCATTGAGATTACGTGGGGTTCCAGCTCAATGCTGACATCGGCCCATGGTCCCAAACTACAAGGCAGTTTTTCAGGGTCTTTGTTTTGGGATAGATCCCGAGCCATCGCTAACATCCCATGTTGGAGCTCTAGTGCGACGTTAGTTCTAACCAACCCATACTCAATCGCAATATTATCGAATCCATGACATATATTCTTAGTATCGTATCAATATACACAGATATCAATACTATCACAATGTCCCTGAGTGTCACAAAAAATACGTCTCCCTCTTGGAAACACAGCTCATAAATCACAATAATCGCCACGACGAAACCCTTCGAGATAAACAACAAAAAAACTCACATTAAAAAGCTAAGAATAAAAAAAAACTTCATTCCAAAGAGCAAAATGGAACACCGAGAAGAAAAAATAACACGGCCATCTGATAAAGTTACGATGTCCCAAAGAAAGAGGCACTTTGTTCCCCACTCTCTACAGAAAGAAACCCAATGCGCATCTTCCTCCGTGTCCTTTGCAAACTGCCCCTGTGGAGGACTTCTGTTTCATTGCTCCTTGAACGAGGCTGTCAACAGGAAAACCGCCAAGAGAAAGTCGCCAAAATCTTTCTATACTCGAGGACAACCTAAGTTGAACCTAATTTTTTGGTTGGCCTCCGTGGCCGAGCGGTTAAGGCGTTCAGCTACAAATCCGAGGATTGGTGGTTCGAATCCGCGCGATGGACTTGACAAAAGAAAAGTAAAAAAGTAGTGATCTTGTGATCGGAGGGTGGCCGGCTTCGCTACAAAAATACTAGAAAAGTCGTCCAGAACATCCGCAAAAATTAACGGCGTGTATACGGGACTGGTGCACGATACATCTGATCGGGGTCCAAAGTCCCGACGTCTATTGAAGGCGTTGGGTGCCAGTTCAGGTGTTTCCTCGTCATCTGACCATGGTTCAAAAATACGAGGCAACGTTCCTGGGTCTTTCCTTCGAGATAGGCCCCGAACCGTCGTCAATAGCCCACTGTGCAGCTCTAGAGCGACGTTAATTAACCAAACCAACCAACCTAATTTTTTGGTTTGGTTTTATTAATTAACGTCGCACTAGAGCTGCACAGTGGGCTATTGGCGACGGTTCGGGGTCTATCTCGAAGGAAAGACCCGGGAAAACATACACATTCACACACACATTCATTCATACATGCACCTCGTTATTTTAGAACCATGGTCAGATGACGAGGAAACACCTGAACTGGCACCCAACGCCTTCAATAGACGTCGGGACTTTGGACCCCGATCAGATTTATCGTGCACCAGTCCCGTATACACGCCGTTAATTTTTGCGGATGTTCTGGACGACTTTTCTAGTATTTTGTAGCGAAGCAGGCAATCCTCCGATCACAAGATCACTACTTTTTACTTTTCTTTGTCAACTCCATCAGCTGGCATCGAACCGGGAACCTTCGTATTCCCAGCTGACGCCGTTAACAGCTCGGCCACAGAGGCCAAGTTGAACCTGAAGCGGAAGCTACGATATGCATAAATATTCAATTGCTTTAGGCTCAACTTAGGTTGTCCCCGAGTATAGAAAATAAATTTTAAAGGACTGTGGTGGTTTGATTTTTGGTTGTGTTATTTTATTGTATGATTTATTTTAATAAAGATTAAAATATGTGTCATTATCACTTCATATATCCGATCAGAGCCGTCTGGATCTGCTGCAGGGCCCTGTGCGAAACTAACCTCGGGGCCCTTTATGGTGGTATCCACAGTGTATTTTTTTAAGCATAATCTTCCGGGAAATACTCGGGGGCTCGGGGCTGAAGACATGAGAACGTTTGGGCCACGACAGAGTTCACGAGTAACAGCCCCTTTCTGTTGATCTCTTTTTCTACAGGGCGAATGTTATGGCGGACAACGAGATTCAAACTGATAACCCTCCAATTACGAACTCGTTAATCTTCCGAAGGCGAGGATCGAACGAACCCGTGACTCTCCTATTACGAGTTTTAAACTCTTCCGACCAGCTATAGCCTTCTTTGGGTTACCAATGACGGTTTTAAATTTCCGCAGCTAATAAATATCGAATATTCCGCAGCTAATAAATATCGAAAAACTTGTTATACTAAGTCCAGTTTGTGTAGTCTATAGAGATCAAGCATTAACATTAATCAACATTAACATTTGTCATTCAACATTAACATTTGCCATTCAACATTAACATTTGCCATTCAACATTAACATTTGTCATTCAGCAATAGCATTTGTCATAACATTTGTCATTCAGCATTAGCATTTGTCATAACATTTGTCATTCAACATCAAAATTTGTCATTCAACATTAACATTTTTCATTCAACATTAACATTTTTCATTCAACATCAAAATTTGTCCTTCAACATTAATATTTTTCATTCAACATCAAAATTTGTCATTCAACATTAACATTTGTCCCTGAACCTCAACATATTAACGTTTTTCATGGACGATGGTATAAATTGACAAAAGCCAATTAGTGGTTTTTGGTGGTCGCCAAGTTGGTGTTTTGTTTGCCAAATGTAGAAGCACTGTTCTCTAGAGCAGTTGTGGAGATTAATAAAGTATATATCGCATGTCCTTCCGTGCAAGTGAAGTGAAGAGGGACAGCAATTAATGGGATAGTCTTTCAGACTAAACGACGCGCGTGTCCAATTGAAAGGACTAATACTACTACTCGAATTGCGATTGGTTGTTATAAGATTCGATGTTTGAATTTGTAATAATAAAAGAAAGTATATGTGTGTGTGTGGCACTCAAACCCTTCGAGAGCATGTATCCTTCATAGTAGAGAAAACATAACGTTATAATCTCACTAACATCAAAGTGAGGCCGACATGTATGGCCTCAGACACGTGGTTAATTACGTCATTCTTTTCACTGTTACACATTTCCCAATTCATCAGCCAATCGCGAGTATTTTTTAATTCATAATTTTGAAAAGAAGCCACGTATTTGAGGCCATTCGGTCTGAGATGTTGGTTTCACGATTATGACGTCATATTCGCTCTACTACAGTCCATTCATGCTCGAAGCTCAAACCATTATCTACATCGATCGGCGGACCCCTGGGGGTCCGCAGACCACCTTTTCTGAAACACTGCAATAGGGACTAAGCCTACCTGATATTTTCAAAGAATTCTAAACTATTTTTAAACGACCGAACAGCGCGCCAACCAAAACTCCAAAATAAAACCGCCAGACATTTTAAATTACAATCGCCAAATCACTCGCCAAGTCGAGAGGTTATCAATTCGATTGTTATGTATTTTTGTTATGTATGTTCGCGCAGGATTTCGGTTCTAATACAGATATTTGCAAAAAAAAAAATTATTGGATATGGGATGTTTCACTTGGGATCAATTTGAAAAAAATATACGTTTTTATCCGGCATTTAACCATCCGGAATTCTCAATTTACCGGACCGTTTGAAAAACAATATTGTCCTATTTCGAATTTTTTTTTGTTGGTTAGAAAAAATTCCACTTAGGCAAAATCTGCAAAAAATAATCGATTATCCGGCTGTTATATATCCGGAATTGTCGATTAACGGAGTTTTTTTTAAACAATTTATCTGATTTCAAAATATTTTCATTGTTTAACAGAAATTTTACAATAATGACATTTCATTTAACCAGCATTTATTGGCATTGATAGGGATTGTTTTACAATATACATTGTTGAGTACAAGTTTCTACTTGAATTTCTTGGTGATTAATAATAGGGGGCGAAGCCACATGCTAAATTAAAAACTAAAAAGGGAAAAATAAAATAATCTTTTAAAAATAAAAAGGAAAACCGACTTAAAGAAAACTAAAAAGTAAAAAATAATTTTTAATTTTACGACCAAGTTGAAAAAATTGAATTATTTAATATCAATTTTATACTTACTACAAGTTTTTGAAGTTGGTGCCAATTTAAAAAAATCATACATAAATTTTGGCGCCGATTTCGAAAAGTTTTAATAAGTATAAAATTGATATTAAATAATTAAATTTGTTCAACTTGGTCGTAAAATTAAAAGTTATTTTTTACTTTTTATCGCATTTTCTTCAAGTTGGTTTTCCTTTTTTTTTTTTTTTTTTTTAAAGGTAATTTTATTAAATAAAATAGACGGAAGTACATTGCAAAAAATTCTACGTTAGAAGATCATAATAGAAATGAAAAAAAACACAAGCATGCTTTTAATTTTAAATTTAAAAACCCGGAAACAAATTCATCAAAAACATCGCTAATGTGATTTAGTGGGCTGTGCAACGAACAGGTGCCATCTTGATGAAGAATGACGTTTATGAAACAGCCGTGCGCTTCATACCGTAATAGGAAGTGAATTAATAACAAATTTGCCGCAATTTATTTTCAAAAATGCAGATGAACATTCTTTTAAAGTCGCGACAGTTACAAAAATAAACAAAAAGTAAAAATTGTTGTAAAGGTTCACTAGAGCTACACAATTGGATCTACCCGTAAGGAAAGACCCGGAAACACTGGTTTGTAATTTTGAACCATGGTTTGAACAAGAACAACACTTGAAATACCATTCACTGGACTGCGGTGATCTCGGCTCGATTCCTGGTAAAACTCGGTTGTAATTGTCGATATTTGAAGGCAGCCTATGTAGGCTAATATCTACTCATTTATTGAGTACGCCAGTTTCAAATGTCTGCAGACAAATTTTTGCAGAAGTATATCATACGAATTTTTTTTATGTCTGCTCCACATTAGAAAATTTTCTGCAGATTCTTTATAGGTTTTCTGAGATTCTACCTCTAATTGTTGCTGTTATACTTGCTCATGAAAGGTATACCGATAGTTATATAATAAATTAAGTTGAAGGCACCTTACTTACTAAAATGTCGTCGTAGACTATTAAGAAATTTTCTGTTACTGGCGTAGCCATGATGAACATCAAATATAATGTTTTTGGTTTGGTTTTGTTAATTAACGTCGCACTAGAGCTGCACAGTGGGCTATTGGCGACGGTTCGGGGTCAATCTCGAAGGAAAGACCCGGGAACACATACACATTCACACACACATTCATACCTGCACCTCGTTATTTTAGAACCATGGTCAGATGACGAGGAAACACCTGAACTGGCACCCAACGCCTTCAATAGACGTCGGGACTTTGGACCCCGATCAGATGTATCGTGCACCAGTCCCATATACACGCCAGCATAATTTGTTAGATATTCTATACGACTTTCTAGTATTTTTGTAGCGAAGCTGGCAACCCTCCGATCGCAAGATCACTACTTTTTTACTTTTCTATGTCAAGTCCATTTCACGGATTCGAACATGAAATATAATGAAAAATCAGTACATTTTAGTTATTTTCAAGTACCTATTTTTAACAGTCCACGGACATCTGGCAAACCTAGTCATAAATACCGCTTTCATTGGAGAAAAAAAAATAAAACATAAATTTTTATAGATACTCACTATACTACTTTAAGCCCATAGCCCCACAAAAATAAAAATATAATTAAAAAAAAACTTCCCCATTCGAATCATAAATATCGTTACCAGACCGAAACAATGGCAGACCGTGGTCAAACAGAAAATAAGAAAAAAAAATGCCCTAAGTAAACAGGAAAACCTACTCGAGCGCTGACGCATTCTCTCCAGGCAGAACAGACGCCGAATTTTGTATTTTTAGACGCGGACCCTGTGTTTTGAACGGGTCCTTTGCGCACCGGATACAAAAAGTCCGAACATTTGGAGCCCATTTTTGTTTCGCAGTTTGTTATAACATCCGTCAAAAGAAACACTGTTTATAAAAAAGATACTTAAAAATAAGAAAAATGTACTAACTTTTTATCACATTCAATTCTTATCATAGCTCCGAATACATAATTTTCTTTTGAGCATGGATCCTTCATAGTAGAGAAATCATAAGGTTATCATCTCGCTAACGTCAAAGTGAGACAGGCACGTAGGTAAGGGGGTGGTTCAGGGGGTTCAAACCCCTCCCATTGAAAGTCAAGAAGACAAAAAATAAAAATCGAATTTCTGTAAAAATTTCAATTTATCGTCTAATATTTTATGTTGAGTAACATGAGGGAAAACCTGATATTTTCAAGAGAATCTTACTTCGAAAAATAGTTTTCAAAAGGCGTCATGTTTTGAGGTCATTTTTATCAAACACTAAGCCTAACATGGCGTCATCGTGATTCATTGTTTAATATTTGGATTTCGACTACAAAGGGAAAATATCGTCAAACTGGGTGGTAATAAACCATAAACAAGTTTCTCCAAAAACAAGGGTTCTCAAAATTTTAATTTATTTCCTATTTACGAATGACATTTACTAATTTTTTTGTTTTGTTGCTGTTTCAATATTTATCTGCCAATGTATTCCTGTGTACTTAAATAAAAATTAATAAGTTTTTTAAAAAATGAGGGGGAGTTTTGAGCTTTTTCGGGGACCGGGGGGTTTGGGGGGGATTGAACCCCTCCCATGAAAAATCTATACCTACGTGCCTGAAGTGAGACCAACATGTATGGCCTCAGACACGTGGTTAATTACGTCATTCCATTCATAAATTTTCACTGTTACGCATTTCCCAATTCATCAGCCAATCGCAAGTATTTTTTTAATTCATAATTTTGAAAAGAAGTCACGTGTTTGAGGCCATTTGGTCTGAGAAGTTGGTTTCACGATGATGACGTCATATTCGCTCTACTACAGTCCATACATGCTCGAAGAAGTTTCAAATTTGAAAAAGACGTACTCACAAATGAGTAAAATGAATAAAAAGAGCAGTATCTTGCCTACATAGGCTGACTTCATAAATCACTTTTAATTATTTTCAACAATTACAACCAAGATTTACCGGGAATCGAACCCAATCCGTCTACCTGAAGTCGTCCGCACCGAAATCCATGCCTATTGTACTACGAGAGCTATATGAAAAAGTTATAAGCAGAAGTAATGTTATAATGGCGTTTCAAAAGAATGGGAAATAAGATAATTGAGTCGTAATAACCCAGTTTCCAATTAAGCAATCGACATCAAATAATGTGTAAAACCATCTTCTGAACACCTATTTTAAATTTGTTAAGATGGCTTGAACAGAAGCTGATATTAACAATATTAAACCATATTGTTCATTTTTGAGAAAGAACGATTACTTAAATTTGAGTACGTCATCGCTCATTTACGATGCAATTATACTCAGAGAAAAACGAGTACGTTCGTGTACTCATTTTGAAGCAATTTTTTTTACAGTGTTTCTTTGAGCTCATAAGATTGCAAATGTAATCGGTATCGGTAAAACAATAAAGTAATCGGTATCAAAATTTTGACTAGGAAACAATTTTCTCTACACACATTTAAAAAAAAATGGATAATAAAGCTTCTTATTTAAAACTACCGCACCAAAGCAGATCGTTTAAAATAGAAAGATATTGTCGAATCAGGGGATGAAGAAGGCTTTCAAAACAATAATTTTATTTAAAAGAAATTTATATAATAAAAGTGGTAGTAGAAGTTTTATTAAATTATTATAAGGAGTAGTTAGCATTGTTATGCATATATTGAAATAGCGAGCAAAATTTTAATTTCTTTTAAAGTTAATTGAATATATTTTATAAAGAAATTTGTATATATACTTTAAAAAAAAAAAAAAAGTGTATCTGCATACCGAATACAAAAAGTGGGAAAGGCTGTATAATGTACACAGCCACAGTGGGGTACGTGAAACATCCTGTGCGTGCTGTAGAGGGTATATGAGCTCTAAGCTACAGAAATGACGTAACAAAAAACCCAACCTACTATTCGCTCATTACAAAGTTTACATGCTTAAGTTATGTTACAGCTAATGGTTATGGGTGGGCGAGGATTGGCATCCGTCTGTCTGACTGCCCGAGACTCTTCACGCCATTTCTGGACTATACGTATCGATTGCGTCATGCGTGGCGCGACAATGGTGCCATCTGCGCAGCGTGATCGAGTAATGTTTTTTTTATATACACAACGATTCCAAACAGGCACGTAGGTATATATTTTTCATGGGAGGGGTTCAGTGAATGAGTATCGGATTTATTTAGGTAACTTAAGTCCCCCTTTAACCAGAGTTGGAGGGAATCCTTCCCCAAATTTAACAAACTCCCCCTCCCCCAGTTTTTTTAAAAGAACTTATTAATATTTTTTAAGTGAACAGAAACACGTTGGCAGATAAATATCGTAACAGCAACAGTTATCATTTATTTTTCATGGAATCGTTACCAATATCAGTCATTAACTATTTTTGAAATTGTAAATACTAATTATGAAATAAATTTAGAAACAAATTTAAGTTGTGAGAATCATTGTTTAGAATATGTTTTTGGAGTATCTTGTATATACGGCCCTGTTTAACGATCTTTTCCCTTTGTCGCCGAAATCCCAATCCAAATGCTAGATAATGAACCCGATGATGTCATGTTAAGCTTAGTTTGAGATAAAAAATTTCTTAAAAACATGTTTTGAAGCTTTTTGAAAACTATTTTCCGGGGCAGGACCCCCGGAAAATACCAACTTTACGAGAAAGTAATATTTTTCTAGTTTTTTAAAGTATTTTAACAGTAATTCGATTTTTAATTTTTGTCTTCTTAACTTTCAATGGGAGGGGTTTGAACCCCCTGAACCACCCCCTTACCTACGTGCCTGATTCTAAAGTAAGGAGAGCAGGATTCAAAGATATAAGCTGTAACAGGTGTTACATGTTTCCGGTACATGCGGTTTTAGTACGGTAATAATAGGTTAATTATGAATACTCATACCTTTTTAGTGTGTTTTAAAATACATTTTTGGAATGCAGTTTATATTAATACCAATAAGAAGTTAAAAATTTTAAACTTGTGAAGGTTTCAGTCTAGGGGCCCACTAACTCTAAATCCGGCTCTGTTTTGAGTACATGTCTATTTCAAAACTGAAACTTATGTATTCATACGGAGCAATGGCGGCGATTGGGTGCCAAAAGTGCGGGTGCAAGATCAAGATGAAGAAAAAAGAAGTGTGTGGGGGGAGGGGCAGGACGCAGTCCACCTTCCTCTACATGATGATATGCTATTTATCCCCATAAAATGATTCCACAGAGAGTTATGGGGGCGGAATTGTATACTGCAGTTGCGGACGACTCTCCTTGTCTGTATGTAGTACAAAAATTGAGCCCCCCCCCCCCCCAATAATCTGGAAACCCTGAAAGTTGAGAATTTCAATTTATAAAAACCTTGAATTGGGAAAATTTATACCTGAAGAAAAGTGATATTATTAACAAATGAAACCTAGGGAAAATTAGAAATTGGTGGGGGTGGGGCTCCATATTTGTACTACGTAGAGACAATGAGAGTCGTCCGCAACTGCAAGACAACTTAAGAAGATTTATTAAGACAACTTGTAAGATTACATTTAAATTAGGCTTCAGAACGGACACTCTGCATTGGAATATGGGTGCAACAAATCAATGCTCGTAAGAGAACTGTTAAATATTACCTAAAATATATATAAAAAAAGATTAAAAATTTCGATAAGTTGGAACTGGGAATTTTCAGCACTGTTGAGTTGGGAATTTAGAATAGTTGAGAGTTTCGAATCGTTAAGTTCGGAAATTTCGCCGCCACTGATTCGGGGCCATTATAAGCACTGAACGCACTACAAAAAATTATTTTTAACAGTGGAGACTCACACAAGTACTTAGTCATTCAGCTCGCGTTCACGCAGAAAAGCAAGCACCTCATGTCGCAACATTCACAAAAAGAAGAAAATCTCTCTCAGAAATTTACGATACAAGGGATCGCACGTATCCGCGGGGAAATAGAAATAAGCTCCTAAAAGATTCGTGACCTTTCGCGATCTCGGCGATTATATTCGGGCACGTCTCCGGACAAAGAAGGGCATTTGTCAAGAGGTGGAAGAAGACGGTAATGGAATTAAATGCGACGGCCCAAATCACGCAGAAAGCAGCGGTCTTGTCTTAGAGGGGGTGCAGTTTGGTGTTTTATGATGTGATAAATAATGGTGCGGGATATTTAGTGTAAAAATATTCTGTTGGGGTACCACTAAATAATTGGAAGAAGCATTTCACCTCTATACTTCATATACTGTTCATGCTAAAATATGGCAAATTGTAGTATTTTGTCTATTTTTTTTTTAATTTTACATTAAAACATATTTTAAATGATTATTCTTTGAAATCCATTTTAACCAATAGTAAGTGGATAAGTAGCAAAAAAAAAATATGTTTTTGGTCACCCTTTTTTTTCTTCTAGATATTAAAAAAAAAATCTCTTACCATCTTCCACTAACTCTGGTAGCACCACATGGTGATCCTGCAATACAGAAAAGAAAAAGATTGGTTAATATATGTGAAATAAAGAGAATAGAACAAGTCAAGGAGGATAGCATATTACTTATCCTTTAGAAAATTAAATCCTCTTTTTATGAAAGATTTGCATATACATTGACAATTAAAAATTTGCTTTAAATTATTACTAAACTAAATAGTAATGTTAAACTAAATTGTAATGTTAAACTAAATAGTAATGCTAAACTAAATAGTAATGTTAAACTAAATAGTAATGCTAAACTAAATAGTAATGTTAAACTAAATAGTAATGTTCCCATTAAAAAAAGTAGAGCAAAATCTGTCTAAACCCCGCTTGTACGCAAGTAGGAACAAGCAGTAGGTATTTTTACTAGTACGCAAGTAGAAAGAAGCAGTAGGGTTTTAACTAATACGCAAGTAGGAACAAGTAATAGGGATTTTTACTAGTACGCAAGCAGGAACAAGCAGTAGGGATTTTTACTAGTACGCAAGTAGGAACAAACAGTATGGATTTTTACTAGTACGCAAGTAGAAAGAAGCAGTAGGGATTTTTACTAGTACGCAATTAGGGACAAGTAATAGGGTTTTTTACTAATACGCAAGCAGGAACAAGCAGTAGGGATTTTTACTAGTACGCAATTAGGGACAAGTAATAGGGTTTTTTACTAATACGCAAGCAGGAACAAGCAGTAGGGATTTTTACTAGTACGCAATTAGGGACAAGCAATAGGGTTTTTTACTAATACGCAAGCAGGAACAAGCAGTAGGGATTTTTACTAGTACGCAATTAGGGACAAGTAATAGGGTTTTTTACTAATACGCAAGCAGGAACAAGCAGTAGGGATTTTTACTAGTACGCAATTAGGGACAAGCAATAGGGTTTTTTACTAATACGCAAGCAGGAACAAGCAGTAGGGATTTTTACTAGTACGCAAGTAGGAACAAACAGTATGGATTTTTACTAGTACGCAAGTAGAAAGAAGCAGTAGGGATTTTTACTAGTACGCAATTAGGGACAAGTAATAGGGTTTTTTACTAATACGCAAGCAGGAACAAGCAGTAGGGATTTTTACTAGTACGCAATTAGGGACAAGTAATAGGGTTTTTTACTAATACGCAAGCAGGAACAAGCAGTAGGGATTTTTACTAGTACGCAATTAGGGACAAGCAATAGGGTTTTTTACTAATACGCAAGCAGGAACAAGCAGTAGGGATTTTTACTAGTACTCAAGTAGGAACAAGCAGTATGGATTTTTACTAGTACGCAAGTAGAAAGAAGCAGTAGGGATTTTTACTAGTACGCAATTAGGGACAAGTAATAGGGTTTTTTACCAATACGCAAGCAGGAACAAGCAGTAGGGATTTTTACTAGTACGCAATTAGGGACAAGTAATAGGGTTTTTTACTAATACGCAAGCAGGAACAAGCAGTAGGGATTTTTACTAGTACGCAATTAGGGACAAGCAATAGAGATTTTTACTAATACGCAAGCAGGAACAAGCAGTAGGGATTTTTACTAGTACGCAATTAGGGACAAGCAATAGAGATTTTTACTAATACGCAAGCAGGAACAAGCAGTAGGGATTTTTACTAATACGCAAGTAGGAACACGCAGTAGGTATTTTTACTAGTACGCATGTAGAAAGAAGCAGTAGGGATTTTTACTAGTACGTAATTAGGGACAAGTAATAGGGATTTTCACTAATACGCAAGCGGGAACACTCAATAGAGATTTTTACTAGTGCACAAGTAGGACAATCCCCGATCTGTAGAATGCATAAAAACACACCACAACAACTTGTAAACAAAATCGTTATAACCGTTTCCAAACAATATATAAAAACCGACATTTAATTGATATCTGAAAACAACTAAATGATTTAATGATTTTCCCGCAAGTTTTTGTTGAATATCGGAATAAACATAGAATTTGTTGTAAAATTTAAGAAAAAAATAGAATATTTGAATAGCCCAGATGCAAAAGTAGTTATATGCACTTATAACTATTTTGAGAAAATCACGAAAACTATAAACTAATTTCAAAGATGTGGTAGTTTTTTTTTCAATTTTATAATTATTAACTGTCCGTTTCTTTCATTGTATGATAGAAATCAAATACTAAGTGATTAGGAAACTAATCATATCAAAATCTAATTTTTCGAAAAAAAAATTGGATATAACTGCTTTTGCACCTGGGCTGTTCATTTACAAACTCCTAGACTTAAAAATAACACTTAGATATTGTAATAACAAAATTATATTAATACAAAAACAATAGCGGAAATTATTTAAAATGATACAATATGCATAAATAACACCAAGGTAAATTATAATACCATACATTAATTCAAATTTATACAGTAAAACGAAAAACATAATAAACCTTTTTTATATATCCTCATTAACAAAGACCCTTATCTAATCTCAGAAGCTATTAAGGAACATAACTTCTGAAAACTTTCGGCAACTAAGAAGAAAATAAACTTCGAAAAAATATATTGCCTAATTAATCTGTCGTCCATTATCAATTAAGCAGAAATCCTTCTTTTGTTTGGAAGTCACTGTTGAAGTGCTTTCACAACAACAAAAGAGTCGACAAAGGGAAGCCAACTTTGTTTTTAACCGACTGCCCAGCGCGCCCACCAAAACTCCAAAAGATAACCGCCATAAACTTTAAATTAAAACCACCAACATGCGCCAAGTCGAAAGGTTATCAATTTGTCTGTTATGTATTTTTTTTTTATGTATGTTCGCGCGGGATTTCGGTTCTACTTCAGATATTTGGACAACTTTTTTTTTGTTGGATAAGGGATGTTTCACTTGGGAGCAATTTGAAAAAAATATTCGGTTATCCGGCATTTAACTATCCGAAATTCTCAACTAGCCCGACCGTTTGAAAAAAAATATTGTCCTATTTCGAAAATTCTTTTTTTGTTGGATGGAGAAAAATTCACATAATCAAAATCTGCCAAAATAATCGGTTATCCGGCTGTTATATATCCGGAAATGTCGATTAACTGGAGTTTTTTTAAACAATTTATCCGATTTCATAATATTTTCATTGTTTAACAGAAGTTGTGTACAACTTGACATTTTGTTTACCCAGGATTTATTGCCATGGATAGGGATTGCTTTACGGGCAATAGCCCAATTGCGGCCCGATATACATTGTTAAGATAAAATGTAAGCACAAAATGTTACTTAAATTTCTTGGTGAATAATAGCAAGGGCGCAGCCCCCCGCTAAATTAAAAACTAAAAAGGGAAAAATAAAATAATCTTTCTAATAAAAAGGAAAACCGACTTTAAGAAAATGCGCTAAAAAGTAAAAAATAATTTTTAATTTTACGATCGAGTTGGAAAACATATAATTATTTAATGTTAATTTTATATTTATTAGAACTTTTTGAAGTTGGTGCCAATTTACAAAAATCATACCTAAATTTTGGCATGTTTGGTGCATGTATGAATGTGTGTGTGAATGTGTATGTGCTCCCGGGTCTTTCCTTCGAGATAGACCCCGAACCGTCGCCAATAGCCCACTGTGCAGCTCTAGTGCGACGTTAATTAACCAAACCAAACCAACCAACCTGATGTAGGAATTCCTTTTTATTTATAGCGAGTCGGTGAATGAAAAATACCACTCATTTTCATATAAATTACATAGGGCGCTCAAATAAGTAGGTGATCTTACTTAAAATAAGTATGTGATCTTACTGGTGATGCCTTGTATGCCTATACTTACAGAAACACTGTACAGTGTTTTAAGTATGTAACTAGCCAAACGATCTGCTGCTCTAATTCTGACTTTCATTCCTTCGCCACCCAGAGATTCCAACTTTAAAAAAAAATTAAATAAAAATAAGTCTTACCAGTGAATGTCTAAACCGGCCACTAAAACGCCCTCAACAAACTAACACACCCATCAGCTTCACCTTCAGAAACAATTCCCTGTTGCTCCTCTACCTCCTAATCACATCTCTTCATGTCAACCCTGCTTTTCTTTATGTGACACTAAAATGCGTAATCCAGGCTCGCCCCTCTGAGTTAAAGCCGACGAGTCTATCCTTCTTATTAGTAGTATAAAGAAGAAGAATCTTTCTTTTTGTTGTTTGGATACAAAGTGCTGCACATACATATTCCACTACAATGTCAAGACCTGTCCCTGGGATTCGTTCACCTTGACTCCTCTTTTTATCGGGAAAGTGATGTTATTGCACCTTCGTGGGCTGTGTGTAATGCAGTTGCTGCCTGTGATATGAAGAGGCGCCATGGGTGTCCTGTCGAGCTCTAACTGTAACTTCTGGAACGCTCATAACCGGTTCCTTTTATGGACGCTGTTGAAGCCAAACTGCACTGTTAAAAAAAGTTATTTAAAATGAATACTTGAGCCTACTCATTTTTCTTTGCGTACAGTTGCATCGTAAATGAGCGATGACGTACTCAAATTTAAGTAATCGTACTTTCTCAAAAATGAGCAGTGTAATTTAATATTGCTCATCTCAGCTTCTGTTCAAGCCACTTTAACAAATCGCCCTGACACACTTAAAATTGTTGAGCATGGATCCTTTATAGTAGAGGAGTCATGCCATCAACAACGCTAACATCAAAGTGAAGCCAACATGTATGGCCTCAGACACGTGGTTAATTAAGTCATTCCATGCATAAATTTTCACTGTTACACATTTCCCAATACATCAGCCAATCGCGAGTATTTTTTTAATTCATAATTTTGAAGAGATGGCACGTGATATGGGCCTTTCGTTCTGATATGTGGGCTTCACGATTATGACGTCATATTCTGTCTACTACAGACCATTCATGCTTGAAGCTTAAAATAGTTGTTCAGAAGATGGTTTTCCACATTATTTGATGTCGATTGCTTAAACGGAAACGGAGTTATTACAAATCAATTAGCTTACTTCCCATTCTGTTTGCACACCTTTTTAACATTTCTTTTGTTTATAACTTCTTCACCTCGCCCTGGTAGTACAACTGATAAGGCCCTGTGGTGTCTTAGGACCTGGATTCGATTCCCGGTAAGTTTTGGTTGTAATTGTTGATATTTATAGAAAGTGACTTGTGAAGGAAGCCTATGTAAGCAAGAATATGCCTTTTTTATTCATTGTGCTCATTTTTGAGTACATATCTTTTTCAAAACTGAAACTTATGTATTCGGAACCATGATGAGCATCGAATGTAATCAAAAATGAGTACATTTTACTTATTTTCGAGAACCTATTTTTAACACTGTGTACCCCAACTAGTTTTTTTTTTTAATGATTTTGTAGGTTTTTACTTCTCAAACAGTTATAGAAATGTTAGATGTGTTTAGATATTTTATTTTCTATATCCACTCGTATATCGCCAAAAATATAGTTTTTTTTTTTTGCTGCTTATCCCTTTATTATTGGTTAAAATGGATCTGAGAATTTTCAGAACTGTTGAGTTGAGAATTTCGAATCGTTAAGTTGGGAAATTTCTTGATTGACCCCCCCCCCCCCCCCCCCCCTTTCCTCCCCCCAACTAAAGAATTATTTTTTGTGTAACGGCACTGATTTTGAGACGTGATATCACGTCCATACTCGTCAGATGGATGACGTAACATCAAGATATTTTCAAAAGATTTCGCTAACTTTTAGATTCGCAAAATGGCAGCGGCCAATTATCCTCGAGAAAACGAAACTCTAATTCAATTTAAAGAGAAACGTGGTTCAGACAAAAGACCTCTGATCCATAAACTTTCTCCACGCTTTAAAAACAATTCGGCCAGTCCAAGTGCAATTGTTTTCCCAACAACAATGCAATTTACGAAGAAAATAAACTTCCATTTTTTTTCTACGGTCTGCGATGAACAAGAAGAAAAGGTAATAGGGACCGGTTCAAGGTGAAGGCTAAGTAACATTCGATGACGTTTTTTCTGGTTTGTTTTGTCCGCAGTAACAAGAACCAGGGGGAAATAAAACAATTAGACAATTAAGGACTAATTATGAATAATTGGCAGGAATGTAGGTTAAATTTTTGTTTATGGTTCACAAACGGTGGGGGGCTCTAAAATTAGACGCTCGTTATAATTTCAAGCGAGAAAAAAATATTGAAAACTTCTTACAATGTTAGAAAAGCATTCTCATTTTGACGAAACATACGCCTGCTATATGCTCCTATTCAATATTTCGTCAAACTGAATGAAATTCATTTTGCCGTTTTTTTTAACGAAATTTATTTTGTCTTTGGAATATTTTAAATAATATAATTCAATATCGATGAGCTGACTCGAACCGCGGAACGCTCGCTCAAGAGTGCAACGCTCGACGAAGAAGACTCGATTGGATTCTGACTATATAAGTATAAGGACCAAACATGCGCTGATGACCCAGAAAAATGCCGAAAAGGAATCTGACTAAATAAATTACATGCATACATGCATGCATACATACATACACACACATACATACATACATACAAACATACATACGTACATACATAAATACGTACATACATACATACATACATACATACATACATACATACACACACATACATACATACACACATACATACACACATACATACATACATACATACATACAAACACATACATACATACACACACACATGCATACACACACAATACATACACACATATATACATACACACATATATACATACACACATACATTCACACATACACATACATACGCACACACACGCACGCACACACACACACATATACATACACCTTTCTCGCCCTCTGACAGAAACAGTGTGACATCATATGCAATATTTGTGTCACAATCGCAATAAAAACTTACTCGTTTCAAAGCCCAGTTCTCAGACAGAACTTTTCTGGGAAATTTGAAATAGTTGCGAAACAATCATACACACTTAATTCCAAAAGAGAAAATATTCCATTCTGATAACCCCTAAAAAGAAAATGGAGAGATGTGTCAGTTTCTCCGACAACTTCGTTTAGGAAGAATGTCACGAAAACCGACCGTTGCACATCAACTGTCTAGATGAAAAGTTTTGGTGTTAATTGAGCGGGGCAAGTGCTTGATTGTGCAAGATCTCCGATGCACTTCCAGGCGTGGTCTATCTCCGGCTTTTTCTTGGACCTCTTATGGACAGCGATCTGTCATGGAGGAAAGGAGTTACGAGAGTGGAGATACAGCCTCTCTTGAAGAGTTGTTGACGGACAGTTGCATGGGACATGTTTGACAGTGCTCGTTTTCAACCGAAGTGGAGGAAAACGACTGTCGCTGCAGAGCGAGAGTTAGGCATACGCTACATAGATTGCAGCCCTTTCCACATCAGAAAAAAAATATATAGTCAACTTGCGGAAAAAATTATTTGGAAGGATGATAAACTAAATCCTAATGTAAATCCTAACAAAAAAAATCCTAGATATTACCAGAGGTATGTAGATTCTATTTAACTACAATTTCATACTTTTTGAAAATTATTTTAGTAATTGCACATGATCTTGCATACACGCTACACAACGGTTTTAATTAATTATTTAATTAAATAGGCTAAAATTATTTCATTAAAAAGAAAAAATCATGCACTAAAGGGTTAAAAGCTTCGAGCAAGGATCCTTCATAGTGGAGAAAACAGAAGGTTATAATCTCGTTAACTTCAAAGTGACGTCGTCCATTAATAGAAAATTTCTAGTTCATTCATAAAAATATCCTGTACTTCATGTATTGACACATTTACTATTATTTCCAAATCACAAGCCAATCGCAAACGTTTTTTGAAAAAAACGTTTAAAACGAAATTTATTAATGAAAAAACTTTTTTCATTTATAAATTTTGAAAAGAAGTCACGTGTCTGAGGCCATTCGGTCTGAGATGTTGGTTTCACGATTAAGACGTCATATTCGCTCTACTACAGTCCATTCATGCTCGAAGGTTAAAAGCGTAACGTAATGTTTCCATCCAGACATTCCACGTAGCTGATTTTAACGACGTTTCGCGACAAAAAACTACCAAACACCAGAGATAAGGAATATCTGTCGCCAAACTTGTCCATCAACAATCCCGTGGGTGATAACTTTTAAAACAAACCAGAAGATCATCTCTCCAAGAGAAAGTGATTAATGCGCGTCGCAGAAGGGAAGAGGGACAGAAATACGACCTAACAAGGGATTCTTTCTATTCCAACCCCTCGCAAAACCGCAATTCATCATTTTACTATGAACTGACGCTACTCTCGACGTTCATTCCACTAAGACGTTGCTTTCCGTAAGGTATGGTATTCCCAAAACTATGTCTCCCAAGGCCAGATTTAGGCATACACTGTAAAAGAAAATTGCTTAAAAATGTGTACCTGAACATACTCGTTTTTCTATGAGTAGAATCGCATCCATCGTCAATGAACGATGACGTACAAATAATTGAAATAATAGGACTTCCTCAATTGTGGTTTAATATAGCTAATCTCAGCCAGTGCCGTTACACAAAAAAAAAAAAGGCGAGGGGGGGGGGGGGGGGGGGGTGAAACAAGAAGAAATTTCCCAACTAACAATTCGAAATTCTCAACTCAACAGTGCTGAAAATTCTCACTTCCAACTTATTGACATTTTTCATCTTTTTTTTGTCATATATTTTAGGTAATATTAAACAGTTCTCTCACAAGCATTGATTCGTTACATCCATATTCCAATGCAGTCTCCGTTCTGAGGTCTAATTTAAATGTAATCTTACAAGTTGGACGATTTCTAATCTCCCCTAGCTTTCATTTGTGAATAATATTAATTTTCTTCAGGCAGAAAGTTTCCCAACTCGGGATTTTTAGAAATTGAAATGCCCAACTTTCAGGATTTCCAGATTATTGGGAGAGGGGGGGGGGGGGGGACTTCCCTTCAACCCCCCCCCCCCCCCCCCCCCCCCCCCGGTTCGACGTGCCTGATTTCAGCTTCTGTTTAAGCCATCTCAACTAAGCGACCGGGCAAACTTAAAATATTTGTTCATAAAATGGTTTTTAACATTGTTTGATGTGGATTGCTGGAATGGAAACTGAGTTATTGCGACTCAATTATCTTACTTCCCATTATCTTGACACACCTTTTTAACACTACTTCTGTTTATAACTTATTCATGTAGCTCTCGTAGCGCAACGGATAATGGCCCTAGACGTCGGTGCGGACGACATCTGGTAGACGGATTGGGTTCGATCCCTGGTTGTAATTGTTGAAATATATTGAAAGTGATTTATGTTGGCAAGCAACTGTTCATTTTACTCATTTTACACTGTTTTGAGTACATGTCTTTTTCAAAAATGAAACTAATGTGTTAGGAGCAATGATATGAATCGAATGTATTCAAAAATGAGTACAATTTACTTATTTTTAAATACCACTATTTAACAGTGTACGTTTAAATTTTATTTGAACATAAAAAGTAAAAGAAAAAAAAATCTGAAAATAATTTTTGAATTTATTTTAATTTTACACACATTTTATTAAGAATATATACACAAATTTACTCAACAAATACACATAAAATATAACACCACAATCAGCAGTTCAATTACTTTTTGTCTCTTACTTGTACACTGTAAAAAATTTGCTTAAATATGAGTACATGGACGTACTTGTTTTTTTAAATACAATTGCATCGTAAATGAGTGATGACGTACTCAAATTTAAGCAACCGTACTTTTTCAAAATTGAGCAGTTTGATTTAATATTACTAATCTCAATTTCTGTTCATGCCACCTTAACAAAACGACCTGACACTCTTAAAATAGTTTTTCAGAAGATGGTTTACCGTATTATTTGATATAAATTGCTTAAACGGAAACTGAATTATTACGACTCAATTATCTTACTTCCCATTCTTTTGGAACACCTTTTTAACATTTCTTCTGTTTATAACTTTTTCACGTCGACCTAGGGGCACAACGGATAAGGAACTGGACTGTGATGCTTGCCAGTAAGTCTTGTTTGTAATAGTTGATATTTATTGAAAGTGATTTATGAAGACAGCCTATGTAGGCAAGGAAAAACTCTTTTTATTCAATTGTACTCATTTTTAAATGTCTTTCTCAAAAATAAAATTTATGTATTCGGAGCTATGATAAGCACAGAATATACTCAAAAATGAGTATATTTTACTTACTTTTGAGTAGGGCCCGATTAAAGAATTGGAGCAAGGCAAACCCGCCTTGAAATGGGGGCCCCATTGCTCTTAAATAGGTAATGGAACATCAAATCGAGCTTTTACATTACGTGCACTAAAACTAAAATTCTTACCCCTGAATGGCATTAAAATGAAACACAGTATAAACAATATAACAAAAAATATATTATTAAGTAATGTTTAGTTATAATATTTTGTAAGTTTTGATTTGTTTTCAATATTCGAACTAATTTAACACAAGCATAGAGTAATGATACAAATAGAGGGGAAAAAATGCTGATTTCCGTGTGTGCATCATTGAAACCACGTGATAAGTGGAAATGTCAATTCATTCATGTTCCAATATTACTTGGCAGGCCTTGGCGACTTTCAGAACTAAGCGAGATCGAAGTATTGTAATATGGTTTTGCGTTTAATTTTGTATTTAAATATCGTTTTTTTTAACGAGTGGCACAATTTAAAGGAGTTTAACAGATATATTAAAGATATTTTTCTTACTTTGTACTTTTGAAATAATTGCGTTACGTTTTTATGTAAAAAAGGTACCATAAGCGAAGTTCATTCAATTGTTATTTTGTATAGTTCAATAAGAAAATATGAACACTAAAACCGGAGAAATATAAAGAGTTTCGTTTTTTCGAGTATTGAACACAAAGAAAATTATATTTTCGTTTCGTTAATGAAGAGGAAATATTTAGCGCAAATTGTTTGAAAATAAGTAAATACGTACATATATGTTAAGAAGTTGAATACGGACAGAACTCCTTATCACCAAAAAAGAAGAAAGTGCGCCAAATTTGGTACTCCTGCAGATGTCTGAACGCCAAATGTGGCAGCGCTAAAACCACGTGATGTGGGTTTTTCTTCTCAATGTTGACACCGCGGCCTTACGAGAGTCTGGCATTGAAGGCGCTCTCTATTTAACATAAGTGGCAAGGTTTTTATTAAACTAAAATGTTTAATACAATTTTTTAAAGGTAAATTTAGTAGCAAATTATGTTAAAGGTGTTAAATATTTATATAAAATGTGACTTAAGGGGGTGGGGCCTTAAAAATGTAACGTGTAAGCCTGAGCTTCACGGGCCAATTCGGTAATCAGGCTCTGCTTTTGAGTATGTAATGTTACGAAATGACGTTTCACGTAAAATACTTCTGACAGTGCTCCGACCAGGCACGTAGGAAAGGGTGGTTCAAACCCCTCCCATTGAAAATCAAGAAGAAAAAAAAAAATCGAATTACTGTAAAAATCCTAAAAATACTTTAAAAAACCAGAAACATTTCAATTTCTAATATAATATTTCTTGTTGAGTTGCATGTGGAAAAATCTTGCATTTTCAAAAGGCTTTAAAAACACGATTTGAGGGCGGGCATTTTGATCTTAAACTAAGCATAACATGATGTCATCGTGTTTCATAATATAACTGTATAGCATTTGAATTTCAATAACAAAGGTAAAATATTGCGAAACGGTGTTGTATAAACAAGTTATAACCAAAATAATATATTATTCTAAACAAGGAATCTTAAAATTTAAATTTGTTCCCTAAATTTCAAAATTAGGGAGTGATAGTTACTAATTTTAAAAATAGTTAAAGATTGACATTGGTGACGATTTCATGAACAATAAATGATAACTGTTGCTGTTTCAATATTTATATACCAACGACCAACGTATCATTGTTTACTTGAATAAAAAAAATCATAAGTTTAAAATAATGGAGGGGGGGAAGGGGGGGGGGGAATAAGCTACCTAAAGAAATCTGTTGTTCAGTTACTGAACCACCCCCATGAAAAATCTGGCTCCGACACACTCCGATTTTCTCGTGGGTATTTGACGTTACATATAACCAGATTCAGATACTTTGTGGTATCTGGATCTGGCATCCGAAGTACTTCCCTCCCCTAAGAACAAGATGAATGGATGTCACACGAGGGAAAGAAAGCGGGACGAATTAACGAGGAATCCACTCTTGTTTTTTGCCATCCTTGCGATGTCTGATTCATATTTTTTGTTAAAGATGTCGCTGCTCCTGTTGACACTGTCCCACGTGGGGGTCTTAGGGAGCGTTCATTCATTGCGCCACGCTATTTTGAATCGTTTATTTAAGGATCCCCTTAACTGCCATTGAGTTAACATTTTTCATTTGAGTTAATAGAGATTTCTGAAATAACAGGGTGACAACAAAATTCTGGAAAAAAAGTTCCATGATGGTGTCACAAAAATTACCCTGATTTTACAATTACATTAAGAAATGTCGCAATACATGATTTATATAGAAATAAAGTATCTACGCTACAATAATACAATAAATATATTGCATTATAAATGAAAAATTATAAGCAATAATTGTCAGTTAAAATAATAATTTATGGATACAAAACAAATTATACAATTGCAACATGCATAATACTAGTAATTAAATATGTTATCTGGAAGTAAGCATAAAAGTTTTTTCAAATTATTTCTTTTGTAGATAATTTTAAATGTTTGATATGATTCCTATTTCCTATTCCAATCTTCAATAAATCGCATATTCATTAGCCCCTCACATATTGCTTACAACCTAAACACACTTTGATTTTGCTTCTCCGTCCCGCAGTGGTATACGTTTTTACAAAAATAAAACTAAATATATGAAAATGTGCATAACCATGCTTTTTTTTTTTAAATTCCCTTTCAAAACTATAAGAAAATATTGATAACTAAATTACCCAGAATGGAGGGCATAACAGACGATAATTGACGTTTTAATTATCCAAATTTGAAAAATTCCCTGATTTTTTTGTGAAATTTTGAAATATCCCTGACTTTTTCCTGATATTTCCAGAATTAAAAAAAATCCATGATAATTCCCTGATTTCCCGGTTTTCCAGGTTATGTTGCCACCCTGAATAAGCTCTTCATTTATGGTCATATTGTCCTTACCCCCTTAACATTACATATCATTTTTGCATAAATGTTTGTTTGTAATTAATTATACAAGGGCTGCGATTTTTAATTTGTTATAACTACACTGTTAAAAATAGGTACCTAATAATAAGTAAAATGTACTCGTTTTTGATTACATTCGATTCTTATCATAGCTCCGAATACATAAGTTTTATTTTTGAAAAAGACATGTACTCAAAAATGAATAAAAAGAGCAGTTGCTTGCATACGTAGGCTGCCCTCATAAATCCCTTTCAAAAAATGTCCCGGCCATATCCGTTGTACTACGAGAGCTACACGAAAAAGTTATAAACAGAAGTAATGTTAAAAAGGCGTGACAAAAAAAAAATGGGAAGTAAGATATTTGAGTCATAATAACTCAGTTTCCATTGAAGCAATCGACATCAAATAATGTGGAAAACATCTTCTGAACACATATTTTAAATTTGTCAGATCGCTTTGTTAAGATAATTTGAACAGAAGCTGATATTAGCAATATTAAACCATACAGCTCATTTTTGAGAAAGTACTGTTACTTAAATTTGATTACGTCATCGCTCATTTACGATGCAATTGTACTCAAAGAATAACGAGTATATCCATGTACTCATTTTCAAGCACATTTTTTTTTACAGTGTAGCTTATTTTGAAGTGTTACACTGTAAAGAAGTAGGTACTTAAAAATGAGTACCTGAACATACTCGTTTTCCTTTGAGTACAATTACATCGTAAATGAGCGTTGACGTACTCAAATTTAAGTAATGGTACTTTCTCAAAAAGTGAACAGTGTGATTTAATATTGCTCATTAAAGCTTCAGTTCAAGCCATCTTAACAATATTATTCAGATTTATTCAATGTTATTTCCTTCTGCAAATTTCACAGGGGGGGGGGGGGTATATAGGCCCCGCCGTGGCAGCTATGGACGGACACCTGCACGTAATATAGAACTTGATAATCTCCTGATGTAATAAATGAATGACCCCTTTGGAAGGGGGGGGGGGTTAGTTATTCACCAAACGAAATCAGATCTGAACAGTTGGCTTTAAAAAGCAGCTGGACACACACCACACAGAGTTTTACTTACCCTATCGGAGCACTCATCGCATCCGGCCGCATTATTTCTGAAGTCTGCTTCCTTTCATTTACTTCTTAGAACTTAGAAGCAGAGTTTGTTAATTTAAAAAAAGTCCAGATGCGTTTTCCGCTCAACTCTTCCAGACCAAGGGTGTGAAATTAAATTGTTTTCAGTTTAACCCACACACACTCAAGACCGCGCTGAACCAAAAAAGTACTTAAAGATGAACCTACTCACTTTTCTTTGAGTATATTTGCATTGTAAATGAGCGATGACGTACTCAAATTTAAGTAACAGTACTTTCTCAAAAAATGAGCAGTGTGATTTAATATTGCTAATCACAGCTTCTGTTCAAACCTATTCTATATTCATAACGTGACCTGACAAACTTAAAATAGCAGTTCAGAAGATAATTTTCCACATTATTTAACGTCGATTTGCTTCACAAATAACTGTCAATAAATATCAACAATTACAACCAAGACTTACCGGGAATCGAACCCAGGTCTTCGGGCGCAACAATCTAGTGCCTTATCCGTTAAACTACCAGGACGACTTGAAGAAGTTACAAGCAGAAGAAATGTTAAAAAGGTGTGGAAAAAGAATGAGAAGTAAGATAATTAAATTGGTAATAACTCAGTTTTAATTTAAACAAATCGACATCAAATAATGTGGAAAACAATATCTGCACGCCTATTTTAAGTTTGTTAGGTCGCATTGTTAAGATGTCCTGAATAGAAGCTGATATTAGCAATATTAAATCTGTAATTTTTGCGAAAGTACAATTACTTAAACTTGAGTACGTCATCGCTTATTTACGATGCAATTGTACTCAAAGAAAAACGAGTATGTTCAGGTACTCATTTTTAAGTACCTTTTTTTTACAGTGTAAATTTTGAATGTATAAAAAAATTGGGGCGGCTCCAGCAAGGGCTGTTACCCTCTTTCTCCAGTTTTGTGCTTTCGTGAAATTTAATCATTTATTTCGATTTAAACAGCATGAACATATTTATGATCATACCATATTTTCAACGATTCGAAGCGGTCTGGATTGATCTAATCACATTAAAACCCTTGCAATCGGGACCAAACAAAAATTCAACCAGTCTTTATAATATCCAATGCACATCATTTCCAAATCCTGTTTTAATAGCCGAGTATATGTCCCTGAAAAACCCCTGACTGCCCCTTCCATAAATTACTTGTTTATTACAAGCTGAAATTACATGCAATAAGACTATTAAACTTCTATAAGCACGAAACTCACTTAATGACAGGTTATCGTAAAATGTAGATTCCATTCGAGATTTTAGAATGCAAAATCTAATCATAATAATAATAAATTGAATTTTATGCAATTCAAATAGGGAAAAGAAAAACGAATGTTGATAAAATCATTTTACATATAATCGCGGTTTTTTTTTTTAGTCTTGTTGGTTATTTTAGTTCAGATATCCACGTAATGAACTGGCGTCAGTTCGAATTAAATAATTTAAAATAAATTTTTTTGTGTATCACAGAGACTGCAAACAGCTTATGTAATTTGTATGCGATATTTCGCGGATAAAGTTAATGGAAAATAAAATAATGAGTTTAAACTGTAGTAAGACCGGATGAGTTGACTTTAAAAAAAATTTAGGGTAAGTACAGGCCACACTGTACCGCAGGATTTGGTTCGTGAATACTTTTGGGACCTACGTCGTACAAATGTCTACGCTGCCTACCTTCCTCTACACGATGGTATGTCATTTACCCCCGTAGGATAATTCCACGTAGAGTAATGGACAGAATCGTACACTGCAATTAGTCGAAACTCCTCTTTTCGTGGTACAAAGATCAAACGATACAATGAGTTAATAATCAGCCTGCTTGTCGTGGCCTACCTGCCTCTATAAGACGGTATGTCATTTATCTCCATAGGATGATTCCACATAGAGTTATGGGACGGAATAATTACTGCAGATGGAAGAAATTCCGACCCCACGTGGTACAAAGGCCAGAGGGCGGAATATATTAATAATCAGCCTGATTGTCGTGGCCTACCTGCCTCTACACGATGATATATCATTTACTTCCGCAGGATGATTTCACGTAGAGTTATGGGACGGAATCGTATACTGCAGTTACCCGAAACTCCTCCTCACTTGATACAAAATGGTCAGAGGACAAAATGAGTTAATAATCAACCTGCTTGTCGTGGCCTACATGAATCTACACGATGGTATGCCATTTATCCCAATAGGATGATTCTACATAGAGTTATGGGACGGAATAGTATACTGCAGTTTGAAGAAATTCCGCCCCCACGTGGTACAAAGGTATAGGAGGAATAGGCTAATAATTAGCCTGTTAGAAACGTCTAACTTTCCTCTTTACGATGGTATGTCATTTATGTATATAGGCTGATTCCACGTAGAATTCCAAATGTAATTTTTCGCTAAATGACTCTGTGCAACTATATACTAGTACAGAAAAGAAAGAAGTATTAAAAAATGATTTATAAAAAAAAAGTAGTGACATTATGAGTTTTCAGGTATGATATATCGTACTCAGTTGAACAACGAATATTGAAACTAAATTTAACAAACTCTAGGTCGAACAGTTTGGCTAAGGCTATCAAGTTTTCTCTACCAGGTCTTTCAAATCCAAATTCGGAAGTCGTGGCATTCTCGATAGGTCCTGTATAAAAAACTAACTTTTAAAAACCGGTAAATTCTAATCTGAGGAAGAAACAACAAAAATTCTAATATATATATATATATATATATATATATATATATATATATATATATATATATATATATATATATATATATATATATATATATATATATATATATATATATATATATATATATATATATATATATATATATATATATATATATATATATATATATATATATATATATATATATATATATATAGTTTTTTCGCATTCAAAAGACTTTAACCGGTCTAGGTCTACAGCAACGCTGAGCCACGCAGGTATAATACTTAACCAACAGAGTATATGCAAATGAATGCCTTAAACAATATACTTATATGGAATTTAGAAACGCGGACCAATAAAACATAAAAGCAATTTAATTATTTAATACAGCGGCGTTAAATTTTATGTGCTAACGTCCCTTTTCATGGGAAATGTTTCGAACCATTACTTTCATTTAAGGGAATTTTATGGCAAATTAGATTGATATCACTTGTCTGGTGCTCAGAAATGATTAGTATGATGTCACAACGGTCTAGAATATATGAGAAATGAGAAGATTTAGGAGCTCGGAACAGACAATTTTAACCCGTTGCCATTTTTGTAATTGTAAAGTTGCTTTCTCTTTTTAGAAATTTAAATAAATTTTTTGTGCAAACACTTTTTTATATTACATCAAAAAATTTAATAAATATTGGAGACATATATTCCCAAAGATTTATATTTATATTAGAAAGATATGAGATTAGGTTTGGAATAAAGATTTTATAAATATTGTAAAATGGAAATTTTGTATGGTTTGATTTGGTTAATTAACGTCGCACTACAGCTGCACAGTGGGCTATTGGCAACGGTTCGGGGCCTATGTAGAAGGAAAGACTACGGAACGATGCCCCGTATTTTTTAACCATAGTCAGATGACGTGGTTGGTTTGGTTTTGGTTAATTAACGTCGCACTAGAGCTGCACACCAGGAACGTAGGTAAGGGGGTGGTTTAGGGGGTTCAAACCCCTCCTATTGCAAGTCAAGAAGACAAAAATTAAAAATCGAATTATAAAACTAGAAAAATGTTACTTTCTCGTAAAGTTGGTATTTTCAGGGGTCCTTCCCCGGAAAAAAGTTTTCAAAAGCTTCAAAAACATGTCTTGAGGCAATTTTTGCCTCAAACCAAGCTTCACATGACATCATCGAGTTCATTATCTAGTATTTGGATTTCGACGACAAAGGGTTGGTTTGGATTTGTTTAATTAACGTCGCACTAGAGCTGCACAGTGGGCTATTGGCGACGCGACGACAAAGGGAAGAGATCGTCAAACGATGTCGTATACACAAGATACTCCAAAACCATATTCTAAACATTGATTCTCAAAACTTAAATTTATTTCATAATAGGTTAAATTTATTATTAGGGAGTGGTATTTACTAATTTTAAAAATAGGTAATGACTGATATTGGTAACGATTTCATGAAAAATAAATGATAACAGTTGTTGTTACGATATTTATCTGCCAACGCATTCCTGTTTACTTAAAAAATATTAATAAGTTCTTTTAAAAAAAGCTGGGGGAAGGCTTTTTTTTTGGGGGGGGGGGGAGGGTGTTGATTTTGGGGGAGGATTCCCCCCCCCCCCCCCCCCCAACTCTGGTTGAGGGGGGAATTAAGTTACCTAAATAAATGCGTTGCTCAGACACTGAACCCCTCCCATGAAAAATGAATACCTACGTGTATGGCTGCACAGTGGCCTATTGGCGACGGTTCAGGGTCTATCTCGAAGGAAAGACACGGGAACACGCCTTCAATAGACGTCGGGACTTTGGACCCCCGATCATATTTATCGATCATATTTATGTCCCGTATACACGCCGTTAATTTTTGCGGATGTCCTGGACGACATTTCTAGTATTTTGCAGCGATGCTGGCAACCCTCCGATCACAAGACCACTAGTTTTTTTACTTTTCTTTGCCAAGTAGATCGCCTAGGATCGAACCGTGAATTCTTGTATTCCCAGCTGACGCCTTTAACCGCTCGGTCACGGAGGGCCTCAGATGACGAGAACAGGACAACACCTGAGCTGGCAACCGACGCAACCTTAATTGGCGTCATGACATTAGACTTGGGCTCCCAGTTTTCCAGTGGATAAAGGCGTTCAACTGGTAATCGTAGGATTGCTAGTTCGAGCCCGTGCGGTGGACTTGACAAAGAAAAGTAAAAAAGTAGTGATTTTGCGATCCGAGGGTTGCCAGCTTCGCTCCAAAAATACTAGAAAGTCGTCCAGAACATCCAACAAATTATACTGGCGTGTATACGGCTTCTTTGATGGTCCAGTTTGTGTATTTAGGAATATGGACCTAAAACAGAAACTCTAAGCAGTACAATAAAACAATAAACTCCAATAAACAGACATCCCACAGGTTCGACTACACAGTTAAAAAAATATACTTAAAAATAAGGACCTGAACATACTTGTTTTTCTTTGAGTACAATTGCATCGCAAATGAGCGACGTCTTATTCAAATTTAAGCAACCTTACTTCCGCAAAAATAAGCAGTGTGATTTAATATTGCTAATCGCAGCTTCTGCTCAAGCCATCTTAACAAAGCGATCTGATATGCTAAAAATAGTTGTTCAGAAGATGGTTTTCCACATTGTCGATTGCTTACATGACAACAGGGATATTACAACTCAATTATCATTCTTTTGGCACACATTTTAAACATTACTTATGTTTATAACTTCTTCAAGTCGCCATGGCAGTTTAACGGATAAGGAAGGCATTGGTATGCGGTGCCTAAGGATCTGGGTCCGATTCCCGGTAAGTCTTGGTTGTAATTGTTGATATTTATTGAAAGTGATTTTTGAAGGCAGCCTATGTACACAAGCAACTGGTCTTTTTATTCTTTTTACTAATTTTTGAGTACATGTCTTTTTAAAAAATTAAATTTATGTATTCGGAGCCCTACTAAGCATCGAATGTAATCAAAAATGAGTACATTTGATTTGTTTTTGAATACCTATTTTTAACAGTGTACGTAGAAGTCTATAAAGATATTAGTTTAAAACGCTCCAAATTGCCTTTAGGTCAGCTGCATGTCATAAAAAGCAGGAATTGGGAGTGCAACAACAGAACTGTAAACCGTTCTCAAAGAGCAGCTGTTGGGATCGTCTTAAACAATAGGTTACAGTCAGGATTCGAAATTAGGAAATAAAAGTTAGGCGTCGTTAGCGCCTAGCAATTTTTTTTAGTTGCCAAAATGTTGTGATTAGGCGTAATTTTAAAATAATTCAAATTGCTTGACCACACTGTAAAAAAAAAAGTGCTTAAAAATGGGTACATGAACGTACTCGTTTTATTTTAATACCATTGCATCGTAAATAAGCGATAAAGTACTCAAATTTAAGTAATCGTACTTTCACAAAAATGAACAGTATTGTTTAATATTGCTAATATTAGATTGTGTTGAAGCCATCTTAACAAAGCAACCTGCAAACTTAAAATAGTTGTTTAGAAGAGGGTTATCCACATTATTTGATGTCGATTACTTAAATGGAAACTGAGTTATTACAATTCAATTATCTTACTTCCTTCTTTTGGCACACCTTTTTAACATTACTTCTGTTTATAACTTATTCGCGTCGCCCTTCCAGCTAAATGAATAAGGCTCTGGACAGCAGTGCCTGAGGATGTAAGTTCCATTCTTGGTAAGTCGTGGTTGTAATTGTCGATATTTATTGAAAGTGATTTATGAAGGCAGCCCGTGCAGGTTAGCGTCTGCTCTTTTTATTCATTTTTACCCATTGTACTCATTTTTAAGTACATGTCTTTTACAAAATTGAAACTTATGTATTCGGAGCCATGATAAGCATCTAAGGTATTCAATAATGAGTACATTTTAGTAATTTTTGAATACCTATTTTTAACAGTGCAGAGCGCTGTGTTACGCAACTGTTACGATATTTTTGTAATCGTTAAAACTTATTTGCATGAAAATAGAAGCGTGTTTCCATTGGTACTAATTCATTTGACAAAATTACCGACAAATATGAGAGCAATTATTGAAAATAAATTTTTTATTATTAAAAACTTTTGATAGGTTGGCAGATTTAAGGCGATTTAGAATTCGACAACAAAAATCAGTCGTATTTCATTCAACTTAAAATTGCTCCAGATTATTTAAAATTTAATATTTTATAAAAAAAAATTAATGTAGTTAATAATGAAATATTTGTTAGGATCATTACACTTCGAAAATTTAGTTTTGTTTTAACAATTTTAAATAATAAACCTTTTTTGAACAAATACAATTTTCAACTGTGATAATGTTTGGTTAGGTTCAGAATAAATATACAATATTTATACATAAAACTTTTACAAAATGCATGTAAACACTCAAATCCAAACAGTAAACCTCATTTTTTACCCAATATTATTTAAAAATATATATATGAAAAAAATTTATTCTGCAAATAAAAAAATTATATTTTTAGCAACCTAAAATGTCACACAAAGTATTAATTTTCATAATTTGAGAAATATTTTAGAATCACTATGTAAAACTTATGTATTTTTATTAACGTTAAAAAATAGTAAATGAATATACGGAATAAAATGTGTGATCGTACTGATAATATTAGTTTTGAGGAAAATACAAAAACGTAAAAATTAAACATAGTTAAACTTACATTTTGTTCTTGTTCTTTTTTAAAATCGTTTTAATGAAGTACATTTCAGTAAAAAATTAAATTTCTGGGTGATTTAAATCATGTCCAAAAGTCGATTTGCTTGAGTTTACAAAAAAAAATTGTAATAGTGTGATGCATGAAAACTTATATTTTTAAACTAGAAAAGTCGAATTATTTACCAATATTCCTGGTTTTGTATAGAAAAGAAACATTTTAATACATTACAATGAAAAAAAATTAGAAAGAAATCTATTCTGATTGGGCCTTTTTTTTCAACGATTGCAGTAAATTGGGTATTCGAATTATTAATGCTTAAGAATAGGAAATTCGATAAATTGTAAGGATATTTAAAGAAAAAAAAATGAAATATTCTGCAAAAATATAGTTTTAAAGATTATAACGACAAGAATTAACACCAATATATTTAACACTGTTTATATGTTAATACAATCAAGTTATTTCGATCTGGTTTTGTTAGAAAATCAACAAAAAGTTTTAAATGGATTAAAAAATCGTCTGCAGAACAAATTAAAAATAATGTAAATACAGCAAATATTCCAGAATCAAAATAAACCAAACATTATTTAAAAATATAATTAGTATTCTAAAATAATTATTCTATATAATATTTGTAGCAGACATTTTATTTCAAAGATAATAAATAATAAAAAAAGTCGCTTTTTTTAAAATGGCGGATTAACTTATTTTTAGAAAGACTATTACTCTGAATTTATATATATTGAATTAAATATACTGAGTTTTTAAGAGTTATTGGCTGCTATTTATTCTATATCGTTCAAGTTACTAATTTGATAAAAAATTTGTTTTAATAATGCTTTTTTATACGAAAAATTCCACTGACTACCCATTTTATCCCTACTTGTGGTTGAAAAAAAATATAAAAGAACTAAAAATTTTAGCAATTTAAAAAAAAATATGAAACATATTCAAAGATGATGATCTCAAGGAACCCATTGCATAAATACACAAAAAAAAGTTTCATTAATAATTTTTTAAAAGTGAAAAATTGCTTTGAATTAAAAAATTGCATTTTCTTACACATTTTACCACATCTTAGCCTATGCCAATATGACAAATTAAAATCACAACATACGAATTTTTAATTTAGGAATGGGAATAGAGGGGGAAAAGAACATTCTTATTACACATGAAATAAAGAGGCAATTATCTTCACGATCTAAGTACTTGAAATTGGTGAAAGTGATGGCAATTAACTTATGGAATAAAAAAAAAAGGTTCCACGAAAATGAGCTTTAAATTCTGCTATATTACCAAGATTTATTATTATTATTATTTTAAAGAAGAAGAAAATATAATTTTTTTTTTTTAGATTTCCAAAAGATATATGAAAATGAATTTTAGAAAAAAAAATTTAATGAAAAGCGAAAACTTACCTCAATTATATAAAGGCAAAGGTCTATGGATCTAAAATACGTGAGCTTAGTGAGATGGCAACTAAATTACTAATGACGATGCCACAAAATAAAAAAGACCACATCCCATCAAGAAAAAAGACATATCAAATTATCGTTCTAAAAAAAAGTTCCACTATCTGACCTTCGAATTTTATATAGTTTGCATTTTAATTATTGCAAAATACAAAGAAAATTAAATTTTAAGTGAGCAAGAAATATTTAAATATAGATAGAATTTTTTTCGATTGAAAAAAAACTGGAAACTTACTTCAATTATATCCATGTTGGGCTTCATAGATTATTTTTTTAAATCCAAAAGCGCACTGCAGAAGAAAACCACAAGAGCACGTGTAGCGATAGTTGTCTGCGATCGAATGGCAATGTTCCTAGGTTCTACGTCACCGGCGGTGAAAATCGTCTGCCTCATCAGCGCCGCTTCGCCGGCGGGGTTCGAACTTCTTTTTTTGTTTCAGTTTCTGTTTACGTTTTCTGAGTTATCTCGTTAAACGATTTTTATCTGGAGCCAAGATGTTGATATATAAGTCTGAGAAAGTATTATGGAAAGTGCTAATTGATTTTTTTTGTCACACAAGATTCCGTTTGTCTGTGACTGTAGCTGCTCAGATGTTTATTCCACACTTGTGTTGTTGTTTTATGATATGGAAAAATAAACCTGTACTTGGATTCAAATAATCAGGAGTGAATCTTTGTGCTACTTTTCATTACCCTCTAACCCATAGGTCGAAATTAACTTTTCAAAGCATGTGCACCAGTGCAGCCTAGTTAATTAATGCATAAAGTTATTTTGTGCATAATTAATTAGTGCATAAGTTATTTTGTGCATAATTAATTAGAGCATAGTTACTTAGTGCATAGTTAAAAAGAATAGGAAGTAAGGTAATTGACCGTTGTACTACCAGAGCGACGTGAAAAAGTTATAAAGGAAAGTAATGTTAAAAAGGTGTTCCAAAAGAATGGGAAGTAAGATAATTGAGTTGTAATAACTCAGTTTTCATTTAAGCAATCGACATCAAATAATGTGGAAAACCATCTTCTGAATATCTATTTTAAGTTTGTCAAGTCAAGTTCCTTTGTTAAGATGGCTTGAACAGAAGTTAATATTAGCAATATTAAATCACACTGCTCATTTTTGAGAAAGTACCATTACTTCAGTTCGAGCACGTCATCGCTCATTTACAATGCAATTATACTCAAAGAAAAATAAGTAGGTTCAGGTACTCCTTTTTCAGTAAAATTTTTTTTTACAGTTTGATTTTTCAAAAACTTTACAGAAAATTAACGTGCACTCTGCGTGCACCTAAATAATTAATTTAAGTGCACTGCGAAAATAAAAATTATGTACACTGTTCAGCCCTTTGAGCATAGATCCTTCATAGTAGAGAAAACATAATGTTATAATCTCGCTAACATCAAAGTGAGGCCAACATGTATGGCCTCAGACACGTGGTTAATGACGTCATTCCATTCATAAATGTTCACTGTTACACATTTCCCAATTCATCAGCCAATCGCGAGTATTTTTTAATTCATAATTTTGAGGCCATTCGGTCTGAGATGTTGGTTTCACGATTATGACGTCATATTCGCTCTACTACAGTCTATTCATGCTCGAAGGTTCAGCCTCTAACCGCCATCAAAATCATCCACGTTCTAAAAAAGAATGAGAACTGTCCATTTCAAAAGCGCGCGGTTTTCTTTGAAACTACTGCATCGATTTGATTATAATTCGGTCTTTGTTGCGAATTAGAGAAAGGTGGGTTACTTAAGGGGGAAAATATTTATTTTAACATTTGCCTTTCTCGAATACTTTCTTCACGTCTTTAACTTTTGTACTTGAAATGTCTTTAAATAGGGTATCCTGATTAAAACACCATGTTACCTTTTCAGAGTAATCCTTTCCGATACTATAACTCCGTGGCAAGTATAATAATCGATATAAATTTGGTTTCACTCGGTAAAGAATAGCATATGTGTAAAATTTGGAAATAAAGCAAAGTAAGTACAAGACGTAGATGGGGTCCACGGTGTTAGACCGAAACAGATTGTTTATCTTTCTTGTATGTTGGCGACCAATCCCTATATTTATAATATAATAAAAAAAATTATTGTATATATTTATAATATACCAAAATAATTTATTGTATAAATTTATAATATACTAAAATAATTTATTGTATAAATTTATAATATACTAAAATACTTTGCGTAAAACCCTTTTGGTCGTATTCCCACTCAGCCGCTTTTTTCCCTGTTTTTAATTTAATTATTTTTTCATTACAATATTTAATCAATTTCTGTTTAAATTCTCTTAGATAACGTATATTCCCAAAATCACTTCTTTGTCAAGTTCTTGTGTGTGCAATTCACTACAATTCTGCTAAAAAACAAACAACTTTTGTGATGCCACAAATCTTATATGTATTACAATTGGAATAAAATTATATTCATATATTTTTATTTATGAATAAAATGCAAATGAAGTAATGCGCTTTTTGTATAAGAGACATAATAATATTTTGTCAATTAGAATGAATAGATAGATTACTGACTGATAATTTTAGTTAAATATTGTTCAGACAACTCAAATTATAATATCAGTATTTGCAAGGTTGCCTCAAAAAATCATCACCACTACCAAATCCAGGCTACACCACTTGGAATTAATCGATTCAATGTGTAATATATCAAGCTAAATTAGGATTCGGAACCAACACTTGTAATGTATTTACTTTAACGGAAATATGTTACCAAGAAACGCAATAGATTCCAAACGATGTTTTCGTAGAACCCGCGTAAACAAAAGTTCTAATTTTCTTAGAATTTGATACTTATTTTTCTTTCCATATTTTGGCTTGTTACGAAACCTGCGAGTATATTTGTAATTTCAAAATCAAGATTACCCAACTAAAGGAACGTCACGATGAATTAATATAATTACGAAGTGTTACAATTCCCTAAAGATAGTTTCAAATTTGTGGTGCTGCCATCTATTGATAAATTATAAAACAATACTCGATATGTTTCTTTAGAATGTTTGGTAGCCTGGATGCCAAAGCAGCAATATGAAGTTCTTCAACTTTTTTTTGAGTAAATTCAAAGGAAAAATGGTTGTTCCAAATCAAGGATAGTGGATATATAATAATAGTAGGTGTGCTCGTTCTTGCGCTGTTGAAAGTGGGCAAGGAAAGTACATTTTTTTTCCGCCTTACTATGGATTTTTGATCATTCACATTGGCTGTGTGTTTCAAGCATTGCTACTTGGGTTCGATCCCCGGTTGGGTAACAACTGGTGATTTAATTTTTAATTAGCAAAATAATGTAAATATCTGTAAATAATTGTGTTCAGGTAGCTTCACTACTAATCCGTCCTTGTTTTGTTATGTCCCCGTATTTTACTTGATTGAAATTGTAACTCATTTAATATGTCCAATACAAATGCATTGACCTGATGGTTCCGACCCCCATTTTACTCTTTCAAAATTCATGGACATGCTCTCGTGGCAGCTAATATTATTTTAACACACCTAATTTATTAAGCAAAGTTTTTGCAAATTTTACATACTAAATGCAATCCTTAAAATATAATTTAAATTCTTAAAATTCAGCAAATTCTAAATAAAATTAGCGAATATCACGTTTAAATAGTTCACAAAAAAACGAATAGATGGCAGCACATCACGAACCATTGGTTCAAATTGGCTGAAATTAATTTCGGGATATTTTAATAACTAAACCACTTTTCAAATCGATTCAAATTGCTTTTTTAAGCAACTTTTAACTGTTTTCTTTTAAATAAATTCAGGATTAGTTACAAACAAGAATTCTTGTTAAATTAAGTTTGCTCTGTAGACTCCTAAAACGACTGTACAAACGAGATCATTAGACACGCCCACAGAAGACGGATGTATAGGCGTCACTATGACGTCAAAAATTTGCTTTTCTTGCCTTCCGTCAGAAAGCACGAGAACGAGCACACCTTATATATATATAGTCTTCACTATTCTTGGTCCCAAATGTTGTTTTTGTATAACCCGCGTGAATGAAAGTTCTAATATTCCTAGAATCTGATACTTATTTTTCTTTTCATAATTTGGCCGGCCTTCTATGAAACCTGAGTATGTTTGTAATTTCAAAATCAAGATTACCTAACAGTGGCGGCCCGTGGTCGAAAATGTTAGTACAGCCGAAATCATGTGACCCCCCCCCCCCCCCCCCTCCCCAAAAAAATATTTATCGAAAAATCCTCAAACTTTGAGGAATCGGCAAAACAAAAAAATTATAGACATTCGCTATCTTTAAATCTTACGTCAAATTCCATTATTATGATATCCAAAATTTCAAAATATAACATTTTAAATTTCTTAAACACATCGTGAGTTCGGAAGTCATCTTGTCTTTTGAAAACAATTTCTGTTTTCGAATTCGCAGTTTCAAAAATACGTTTGAGCGTGTTCTCATTATGGTTTTGTCTTATAATGTTCTGAATTACCTTAACTTGCTGAAGACAATAATTTATATCTAAAGATTTTTTTTTTTGAAGAATGTCATATAAAACATCTGTTTTTGAAAAATAAAATCAAAAATTAAAGATAAAAGTGTGAATCCAAAATCATTAAAATAATTCAGAAATCCATTTGTCCATCGAATTGCTCCCATTCACTCCCTCAACAGCCATTCCTTCCACAGGGTTGCGAAACAGCACTTATCAATACCGCCAAAGCTGAAACAATTATCGAGCCAAGGGGCTTTTCCTCCATCAGGCAAAGCGGTCTAGAGATGCTAGTAAAATACTCGGTCCCCTCCCCACATGTCCCGCCGATTCAAACACGGGAGCCAATCAATTCACAGAATTCCCAACTACAGCTCGAGTTGAAAAAATCCTTTTGAGCTGCGTTTGTGACGTCACAGCCTCATTTTAATGTGAAGGGGAAGTCATACCACGTAAGGTTATCATGGCAACGATGCAGCCGATTTCTGACTTCGCTTTTTAGCTGCAATTTTCATTGACTGAAGTTTTTTTCCCTTCTGAATTGTGCATTACGGCAAAAAGGTTTGCTATTTATCGGAGATTTTGTTTACTACCGTAGAAATTTCATTTTCAATTATAATCTTCATTTAAGAAAATTAGTAAAATATCCGATTTTAGTTTTTGATGAATTTAGGTGCAGCCCGGCTGTACTTGCTGTAGTGGGCCAGCCGCCACTGTTACCTAACTAAAGGAACATCACGGTGAGTTAATTTAACTAACAATTGTTACAATCCCTAAATATCCTTTCAAATTTGTGGTGCTGCCATCTATTGACAAATTATAAAACAATACTCGATATGTTTCTTTAGTATGTTTGAGTAGCCCGGATGCAAAAGCAGCAATATGCACTTCTAACTTTTTTAATTAAATTCAAAGACAAATTTTTTTTAAATGCATCCCTTGGTGACTTATCTGAAAAAGCTTTTTTAAAAAGCAATTGAATTTTGCTTAACTGTCCACCTAGCCGAGAAAACGTTAATTTATTTGAACCCTTGTAGCACATGTTATGTACGTGAATAAGCCTCCGTCTACCTACTGTGCATGAAAAACAATTCGTACTGATTTAAGTGTGGAATATCAAACTTGCAGCCAAATTTGTACGAGATTACAAACTAAAAAAAATATTTCATTTATCCCATATCTGATATCTTCGAAAATCAGTGAATAAATTAACATAAATGTCTATTACAATATTTTCATGCACAAGAGACTAAAAGTAATTTAACTTCTGAATGTGGAGTTATATTTTCTATGTATTTGTTGGGTAAAATTGTGACCATATTCTTGGTGATAAAACTGTGCAAAACTAATTCAAGTTCTTCCCTTTATTTTCATGTTCAAACATAATTGAAAAGGGGACCGAGGTTTAAAAATAATTTTTGGGAACTATATAAAATTGTTAACCTACCTTTCATGAATTTATAGGAAATTATAAACAACTCGAATAAAATCTCCAAAATTAATCTTAATTCAAAGTAAAGTCTTTAAAAACTCTTCCACTACATTTGTTGTGGAAGATTTTAAAAATAGAATTAAACCGAGAAATATTAGGAAGTTAAATAAATTTAAACGACAGACAGGTTTAGTTCAGAGCAAGATGCTTTCAATAAGAAGCGAGTCAAGCTAAACTTACACGCAGATTTTATTCCCTTCCAATTTTAGGCAAGTGATTTTTTTTTTTTTTTAATTTCTCTTACAATACGTTTCCAATTGTGGTAAAATATGTTTTACATGGCATAAGCTATTATGGTGAAGTAACTTCTGTCACTGTTTTGTAACCTTTGTTACTTGTAAATGGTAACACAGGTTACAAGTATAATAGGTTAATTCAATATGCAAAATAAAATCACATTCTCGGTAATTGATACCAAATCCACATAACAAGAGATTAGCCTTTCTTTTGTTTGTTAAAAATCAATAAAATCCTATTTAAATAAAAAACATTTTAAAAAAATCAACATGCATATAACACCTCACCCCTCCCCACAATATAAAACCAACACAAACAGCCAGCAAAAATTTTTATTCAACGTTTACCATCGAATTCTTAAAAAAATTAATTTTTCTCAGTATAAAAAAAATTATGTTGCTCCCGTCTTATTGCATAGTGTTTCATCCCAGAGGGCAGCCCCTATTCGGCAACTGGCTCCTCATCCTCGAAGTCGCCTTCATCGTCGGCAGTGGCCTCCTGGTATTGCTGGTACTCGGAGATGAGATCGTTCATGTTGGACTCGGCCTCTGTGAACTCCATCTCGTCCATGCCTTCCCCTGTGTACCAATGCAAGAAAGCCTTGCGACGGAACATAGCTGTAAGAGATAACGATTCTTAGTATGCAATTGTAAAGGTATATATGCTTTTTTACACACATAAGCAAAGAACATAGTATTTAGCAGTCAAGATGGGAGTACCAGGTATATGAAGTGATACCACAGTACAAGCTTTGCAGTGAGGCAGACATGGGACAGAATGAGGAGCACCAGTGAAGGGTATCATGTGTGTGAAGATAAGCCAGTTGCTGTAAATAAAGTGGTGGTAGAAGCCTAGATCAGGCCGGATCACAAATCAATGTACCGCAGTGCATTTCTCTGTCACCCAGAATTGAACTCGGGATGTTGTGCATATTACGCCATTACTTCACCAATTGGGCTCAAATAATTACTCAAGCCCATGTAGGAGTTTTGTGTACATGAAGTGACCACCACAGTACTCCCTTATCAAGAGTGTCGGACAGGGGAACAAATGAAGAGCTATGTATACTATACATAGGGTCATAAAATTAAAATTAGCGGCAAAATTATGAATTTGGCTAAAAATCAGAGTTTTGAAGCAGAAATCGCGAATTGGCCCAGTTTGCGCAGGCGCAACACCCCTGTATTAGTTAAATTTCAGATGTTATTTATACTATTTGGTAGGCAGCTCTTCTAAATGTAAATGTATGCATTACCTAATAAAAGCTTAACATCTTAATAGAAAAAGTTAAAATCATTTCGAGAAAACAAATAATTTAAATTAAGGAAAAAAAAACTATTTTGAAAAATCGGTAACGCCTGTACAAATAATCAATCCCTTACAACCCCCTCACTGACAAAAAATTAACTTTATAGAAAATTAAGTTTATTAGAAGAAATTTACATAAATTCAATAGTTGAGTAATATCAGCTTCAAACACCCAGAAAAATGAATTGGTAATCTAGTGGCAGCCATAGAGTAATGATACAAACAGAGAAATAAAAATGCTGATTTCCGTGTGTCCATCATTTAAACCACGTGATAAGTGGAAATGCCTATTCATTCATGCGCCATTATTACTTGGCAGGCCTTGGCGACTTTAACGAGATCGAAGTATTGTAATATGGTTTTGTGTTTAATTTTGTTTTTAAATATAGTTTTTTTTAACGAGTGGCACAATTTAAAGGAGTTTAACAGATATATTAAGGAGATTTTTCTTACTTTGTAGTTTTGAAATAATTGCATTACAGTTTTTTTGTAAAAAATTGACCATAAGCGAAGTTCTTTCAATTGTTATTTTGTATACTTCAAAAAGAAAATATGCACAATAAAACCTGAGAAATATAAAGAGTTTCGCTTCTTCGAGTATTGAACACAAATAAAATATTTTCGTTTCGTTAATGAAGAGGAAATATTTAGCGCATATTGTTTGAAAATAAGTAAATACGTACAAATATGTTAAATAGTTGAATACGGACAGAACTCCTTATCACCAAAAAGAAGAAAGTGCATCAAATTTCGAACTCCTGCAGATGTCTGAACGCCAAATGTGGCAGCGCTATAACCGCGTGATGTGGGTTTTTCTTTTCAATGTTGACACCGCGGCCTTATGAGAGTCTGGTATTGAAGGCGCTCTCTATTTAATATTACAACTCTCTGGTGGCAGCCATAATTGAATTTTAACTCTCAATAATTTGCTTTTAACTGTTACGAAATGAAGAAAAAAAATGTACGTCAGATTTAAAAGAAGTTTTAGGAAAGGAAGACCAAAGTACTCCATCCTTGAAGGCTACACTTCTCACTACAAACTAAGAAAAAGCGAGACAGCCCCCTCACCAGTAAACTGTTCCGAGATCCTCTTGAACAGCTCCTGGATAGCTGTGCTGTTTCCGATGAACGTGGCGGACATCTTGAGTCCTCGTGGAGGGATGTCACACACGGCAGTCTTTACGTTGTTGGGGATCCACTCCACGAAGTAGCTGCTGTTCTTGTTCTGCACGTTAAGCATCTGCTCGTCCACCTCCTTCATGGACATGCGGCCTCGGAAGATGGTCGCTACCGTCAGGTACCTGCGTTGGAAGAAATTAAGTGGGTGTTAATAAGGTTTTGTAAGGTGCTGGGAGCTTTTAAAGGTAGGATTGTAGTGATTTAAATCAGTTGATTATTAAAAAAAAATGCTGATTTAAATCGATTTCAGATATGAAAAATTATGCATTTTAATCGAATAAAATTAATTATGTAGCTTCAAAAAGTTTTTTATATATATATATTTCATTGAATTGATGAAACTACTATATTTAATTTCTTTATTTTTGAGGATCCTACATTAAAAGCAAATTAGTTTTTTGATAAATATCTTATGAGTAGCATAGTAAAATACAGAAAAGAATATAAGCAGAGTCAATGCATATATATGTTTAAATATATTGTTTGTTAAACATATATAAATAACATATATATTTTGTTAAAAAAAATCAGTAAAATCGATTTTTTTTTTTAAATTAACAACCCTGTTTACATTTCTTAAATGTTAGTACATAGTTTGCTGTTCCTGTAAAAAATATATTGAAAACTGTACTGTGGTGAAAATATTTTTTGGTACTCTGCCCTAAGAAATGTAGGGATAATTGGATAAAAGAGGTACGTATGGCATTTCTAACTACTTTTCAAGTAACTTTTAAGAACTTCAATTTGAAATGAACTTGTATTCATTTGTAATGAAAAGTTAGTTATATAGTCGCAAATAGGCTTCTTAGTAAAAAAATAAATTAGATAGAATATGAAATAGACACAATTAGCTGAAAGCTATGGAAGCATTTTTTTTTTAAGCTCGCATACAAAATTGTGTTTTAATTCATGATCAAACATATTTAATAAAGGATGTTCTAAATGATAATCGTTTGAAGGACATTTTAAGAGCCTTTGTAACTAACTTGGAAGTTTCTAAGGACCTTTTGAACAAAAAATATAAGGAATTTTTAAGGGCTCTTATGGACATGAAACCAAACTAAGGACAGTACACAAACCCTAAATGCCACATTCCCAAAATAGCTGCATAACTTTATAATACCTTCCATGGCGAGGATCACAAGCTGCCATCATATTCTTAGCATCAAACATCTGCTGTGTAAGCTCGGGTACCGACAAAGCTCTATATTGTTGACTTCCCCTGGACGTCAGTGGTGCGAACCCAGGCATGAAGAAATGTAACCTCGGGAAGGGAACCATGTTAACGGCCAGCTTCCTAAGATCAGCGTTCAATTGTCCTGGAAACCTCAGGCAGGTGGTCACGCCGGACATGGTCACAGAGACCAGGTGGTTGAGGTCCCCGTAGGTGGGGGTGGTGAGCTTGAGGGTGCGGAAGCAGATGTCGTAGAGGGCTTCATTGTCGATGCAGTAGGTCTCGTCTGTGTTTTCTACGAGTTGGTGGACGGAGAGGGTTGCATTGTATGGTTCGACGACTGTGTCTGAGACCTGTGGAATCGCATGATTTTGTATGGTTATATTAGATAATTATAAAAGGATTTTTAGTGTATAAGCATAAAAAGTTATTAGACGATTTTTTTAAGAGTATGTACAGGGTTTGTCACATTTTCAGAAAATAAAAGAAAGAGCTTGTAAAGAGAGACCTTAACCCGCTGACGCAGCAGAAAGACTTTAAGTCGTCCAAGGATTTCCAAATTTCTAGCAATACACAATAGCTTTAAATTCACAAATGAATGTGAAATGTTTTTTCAAATTTAAAGAGTTTGAGTATTTCTTAGAAGCTATATGTATTAAAATTACAATTTTTTAAAATATATATATAATATAGATGCATGGGAAATATAAAGTAAACTATTTTACAGCGAAAACAACTTTACAATTTTGCCCTTTTACAAACCCCTCAGAGGATTAAAAGTAATTTATAAAAACTTCCTTGATTTAAATAATAGTTGTTTTAAGGACTTTCTAAGAGCCTTCAGTAACTTGAAAATTGCCAAGGACCCTTTTAACAAAAATAAGAAGTTTCCAAGTACTTTATACAGGCCCTTATGAAACGAAAACAAAGAATTCTTAAGGACTTCTAAGCACCATACAAACCTTGCATTATAGTGCAATAGAAATGATTTATTTAAAAAAAAAATTCAATTCCAAAAATATACTTAGAGAAAAAAAGTCACTGCACTACAAAGCAAAAAAAGTTACTGCTATCTACACTACCTTAGGCGAAGGCATAACGCTGAAAGTGTTCATGATTCTATCTGGGTATTCCTCCCGGATTTTTGAGATAAGTAGTGTCCCCATGCCAGACCCGGTACCCCCACCTAGGGAGTGGGCCAATTGGAAGCCTTGCAAACAATCACAGCTTTCAGCTTCTTTCCTGACGACATCCAATACTGTGTCCACGAGTTCGGCACCTTCTGTGTAGTGACCTTTGGCCCAGTTGTTGCCTGCGCCGCTTTGTCCTGGAAGGGAAGTGGTTGGAATCAAAACATCATGCAAGGAAAAGTCATGTAAAGTTACAAATGCATTTAATGAATATATTTTAATGTGACAAACGTATGAAATTACAGTTCCTGAGCTCAAATAATCACTGGGGTGAAGACCAAGAGTGTCAGGGTTTATGTTGTGAAACTTATTTAGTCAAAATTGAGAACAATTTTAATTAAAAACTAACTGCTCAGCTCAAACTAGGGATCTCTCGATCCGAAGTCACAGGTGCTATCGACCAAGCCTGAAAAACTCTTTTGAATTGTGACAATATACATTTAAGAATCGAACGAGCTGATACTATCGGAAAAGAAACAAAGTATTATTTTTGATTACTTTTGCTAAAAATTGGAATATTCTTGTTTAGCCAAAATTCGTGAGATTCCATGACCGAATGATTGTCAAAATTGACAAAACTATCGCAGAATGCTTAAATAAATATTTTACATAAAGCATTGAGGATGTAAAGGTGAAAATTTTATAGTGGTCAGTAGCCACTAGACTTGAAAAATGCAGTGGCCACTTTAGTCACGTTGTGACATTACCAAGTTCATGCAGTACTAAAAAAAATTAATATCTGTAAAATGTATTAATTCACACTACATTAAGAAGTTCATGATTGTGTGAATTAAGCTATTAGCATTCAAAATAATCATTATTATTAAACTATTATTCAAATCAAATTGCATAAAATAATAATTAAATCTGGACAGGCAAAGGACGGCTGTTCTGTCTTTTTCGTCAGCCTCGGTTTTCGACACGACGTGTAGCAAACTTACAAACCTCGGATGTGGAAAATCGGCGCAATTTAGTCGCTCGAATCTGACCTACGGAACCCCTCCCTATCTTTATAAATTTATACTTTTTTTTTTTAGCTAGAATAGTAAGGAGGCATAAAGAGCCAAATTCGTGCCATCAATTTCCAAAACTGTTAAATTTCTCATTAAAAAAAAATGGAAATCTGCGGTGGCGACTGCAGCAAAAAAGTTTGATAACCACTTTTAAAAAGTTAGTCGCCATGTGGCGACTGTGAATTTTTTCCTTTATGAGGATAGCATCCAAAATCTTGACAACATCCTGGGTTATGGTATATTCTGAAAGTATAAAATTACACAATGTTATCTGTCCAAAATATAATCTTGTTCTTACCAAATATAAAATTGTCTGGCCTGAAGAGCTGCCCAAAAGGTCCCGAACGAACGGAGTCCATGGTGCCGGGCTCCAAGTCCAAAAGAATAGCCCTCGGGACATATTTGCCACCTGAAAGAAATATAAATACTATGAACCCTCCAGATATTTTAATAAAAGTGCAAGTTTAATCTGAACTGTCTCTAAATGTTTTTGAATGGGGTGGAGTTTAGCCTTGTTAGTGGGATTTAGGACACGTGCAAGTTGCCCATTAAAAGATAAGCAAACAATACTCTCCTTTATGTTCAAATTGGACATTAGCCCCGTTTACACCCCCAACAAAACGAACTGGAACACTTTTCACCCGTTTACACAGCACTTGATAATTTGCAGGTATTTAGGAAGTGATGTCACTCCCTAAAGAGCAGCAAACAGATTGTGTCTGCTTGCACCTGCACGAGTCTTTGAATGCCCGTTCCAACTGCTTTGCAATTTCTTTATAAATGTCCACATCACGGACAGTACCGTCAAAACAATGAAAATGTTCCATAAAAACTGTCAGTATATTTCTTACTTCCTCATCACACATAGGCGTAGGAAGTAGGGGGGCTGGGGGTGCTCGAGCCCCCCCAGGAATTATTTTGAAGGGGCTCAGTCCCCCCTAATATTATACTACTTTTTTTAAAAAAAATACTTAAAAAATAAATTTTGGAAATAGAGAATTCCTACAAAGAGGCATTCGAAAGGAAGCGTCCCTTATTTATTCTAAACGTGTTTTAAAGTGGGCGAATTTGCTTTGAAAGCTACAACGCTAAAGCTTTAAAGAGTAATTTTAAGAATAATCTAAAAAAAATACGCTTTCAAATAAAAAAATATTATTTGTGGACATTTCATAAATTATAATCGTATTTCCCGTAATTTATTCCCTTTTAAATAATAAACCATCAGATTCATGCACTATTTTCTAAACAGCTTATATAGTTGAAATTTCTTCTTTTAGAAAATTATATTTTGTTAAAGAAAGTTTAATAGAGACGAATTCCTCAAATCTAAAAAAAATTCATATTTTAGCGTACAATACGGACATTTGAAATTACTATTAACCTTTTCCTGGTTACTTTATGTTCTAAAGCTGTCCAAACAAAAACGGATACAAGTTAAAACATTTAACAAGTTAAACACTTGTTTGTAAAAATTTAAAGCATTGATTTTTTTTTGATTTTTTAATAGCTCGCAACTTCATACTATTTTAGGTTGGGATTTCCAATCATAAGCGGGTAGCTTTTGGCGACTTTTTCGGGCGATTCACTTCTCAATCTGGGAATGGGATAATTATTTACAAATATGAAAGGATAAGAATTTGCGGGATTCGTTCGCAGAATCACGTGACTTCCCGGCATAGAAATTTCCGTGATTGGTTTAAAGAGTGACGTGTTTTTGTGCGGGACTAAAAATTATTCTATTCGAAAGTATAAGAATTTGTGTGATTGGTTCGGAAGGTCACGTGACTTCTTCGGCTTAAATATTGAGATTTTTAAACTGAATTTCGGTTTCAGTGTGGGCAGTGGACGTGTCGAAAGGAAGGTAAAAATGCGCATTGTGTGTGTAGAATTATTAGGAAGGATACGTGGTTTACAAACACACGATTGATCATTGTCTGGTAAGTGTTTTTTCTTCTAAATTTTATGCCCCTGTTGTAGTTTTTTCTAAATATTTTTTGGTTCAAGTGTTTTTTGATAAAATTTTGCCATTGCCCAGTCCTCAAAACGATGAGTAGCCCCAAACGACGGCCCGGAGGATTGCCTGTAAGCACCATGATCAACTGCCCGGAGGGGGTCTAGGATGTGATCCTGAGTAGTCGGAGGCCGAAGGCCGGAGACCACAAAATCGACGGCAGGAGCCTGTGACTTTAAGCGCGCGGAACGCGTGTGCGCTTAAGAGTCTTCGAAATGCCCCAAACGACGGCCCGGAGGATTGCCTGTAAGCACCATGATCGACAACCCGGAGGGGTTAATTAACCAAAGCAAAGTGTCGAAATCAATTTTAAACCGTCGCCATTAGCCCATTACGGAGCTCAAGTGCGACGTTATTTCATTCAATCGTGCAGACGCAATAGAAATCCTTTGAAATGAGTTTTGAACCGTTACCGATAGCCCATTACGCAGAAGTTATCCGATCAATCAATCATCCGAAAATAAAGCTTCGAAATCAATTTTAAACCGTCGCCATTTTGTTAACTGTAATTCTGTGTTTACCACCGGAAGCAACCATAAAGTTCAGAAAAAAATACGCGTGCGCAACCACTGTGCGCAACGCATTGGGTCGTTTGGCGACCATTTCAAAACACCGCCAAACCCGCTATCGACGGCAAGTCTTTACCCTATTTTATATTGTATAACAATATATATATTAAAAAAAAAATTCAGCCCCCCCTGAAAAAAAGCAGTTCCTACGCCACTGTCATCACACCACTTCTTAGTAGCAATTTATAATAAGTAAGTAACACGCAGAGGATTATGGGGAAAAAATCAGCTATTATCCCTAGTAAAGAACACATGCAAGTTTACACTGGCATTTCCCCCCCCCCCCCAAGAAGGGAAGATTTCGGAAAATTGCCGGGTTTACCCCGGCTTCTTAAGCACGTGTAAATACGGCTATTATGCAAGGTATTAATGATTTAAAAATCAATTGATTTTATTTTTTAAAAATCATTGATTTATTATATATTATAAATTGCTTTATTTTCGAGTCTAGTAAGAGCTAGGGTTTAACATTTAAATATAACTCAAATTAGATTAATTTGAAAATATTTTTAAATTTTCAAACGCATCGTACACTACAGCTGCGGCCATTTCAAAATCGGTATGAATATGAACAGTTTATTAAAGAAATGTTGTTTTGTAAAAAAGAAACCTGCCGGACTTCCGGCAAAATCCAGTTTGGATATCTGGTATGTTATGTGTGCCGGACATCCCTCAAAACCACTATCCGGTTCATCCCCACTAAATACCTGTTTTTATTTACACTACCAGCTGGTTATTTACCAGACACACATGTGTAGGGTAGTTAAACATATTAAGAAAAATCCAATTAATTTTTTTTAAAAATCTGGAAAATAATTAATTTAAATAAAAAAAATCACATTTAATTCAAATCAATCCGAATTACGATTTTTTCACACCTTTTGGGTTACAAGACCACAGTCTGAGCTTTTCATAGTTCAGTAGTGTTTAGGAAAATTCTAGTGCTATCCCGTGTAGGTGTGGTCGTTCTAGTCGTCCATTTATCTGTAACTGAATTGCTTTGCCATTTAAAAAAAAAAGTTATTACATTGTTTATTTTAGGGTAAAAATAACCATACTCAGGCAGTGCAGTCAAAAAAATTTTTAAGGGGTTGAGACAAGAAATTTTCTAACTTAACGATTCAAAATTCCCAACTCAACAGTGATAAAAATGTTCCAACTTGACTACATTTTTATAGATTAGGTAATATTAAACAGCTCATTTAACAGTATTGATTTGTTGCACACATCCAATGCAATGTCCGATCCAAGGTCTAATTTAAGTTTTTTACAAGTTGGAGGAATTTCAAATCTTCCCTCATTTTATTTGCTAATAATATTAATTTTCTTCAGGCATAAATTTTCCCAACTCGTGTATTTTTAAAATTCAAAATTCCCAACTTTTGAGGTTACTAGATTATTGCAGTGGTCATTATTTAAGAAACAAAATTTGTATATGCCATCATTTTAAAATGCTAAACTGTTTATTTTAACCATATAAAATGTGTTTTTAAGGGAGGTAATTTACCAGATGCTTCATTATAGTAGACGTTTATTCTTTCAAGCTGTAGGTCAGAGTCTCCGTGGTAGGAACCGGTCGGATCAATGCCGTGCTCGTCCGAAATTACTTCCCAGAACTGAAATAGAGCATCATTCATTGTTTCAGAATTTTAATTACCAACAAAAACTGTAATTTAGACAAAGAAAAATAATTTGAAATTAATTTGCACCATTACTTTAAAGAACACCACATTAAAAAACATCCAATGTGACGACGGATAAGGATAATCTTTTTTTTTTTCGCCCTGATTTTTCACCAAATTTTGAAACCAGGGGCGCTAAATACCAATGAAGTGGTGAAATAAAGTTCTTTGACTCTGGCAACCAAACCAGTTTTTGTCGCCAAACAATATTTCAGTGTTATAAACAGAGGGAAAAACCAACAAAAAACTTTTTCCCAAGTTTTGGATTTTGGGAAAACATTTTTTTTCCAAGTTCTGGTTTTTGACATATGATTTAAATTATTTATTACAATATCATAAATTGTTGTAATAAAATGTTATGTTTAAAATTATGACTAGATTATTTAGCTAAAACATAAAATTCCAATCATGATCAAGTATGCTCGAGCCAAAAAATACCTCAATGAGTCAAAAACCATGAAAAAGACAAAAAAAAATATTTCTAAATCATGCTTTTTGACAGCTGTGGCTGTGAATATAGGATTTTCAGAAGTAATCGAGAGTGACCATATAAGATAGTTTAACTACTGTGGTTATCTTTCTTATACATTGTATGGTGGCCCATTTGGGGACTTTTCTCAAAATTCTTTACACTAAAAAAAATTTTGGTTGCTAATCAAAGAACGCCTCCATTCCCCCCTGCATCAGCATTTGGTGCTGGGTTGCCAGATCTGGCAAAAAATCAAAGCGACCGACCGTAAAAGACAAATTAAAGACATTAATAAATTTAGCATCAGAAAAGTCGCCATGGGCCACCATACAATGCATTTTAACTATGTTTGACAAGCTTTAGGATAACTCATAACCGAGCTTGACAAATGTTTTGGGCACCATAGCAACCTTTCCTAGCCGTTCTTTTTTAAAAAATGTGTTAAATTTGTTTTAAGAATATGTGAATAATTTTTATTTCCCATTACTGCAAAATAGTTACAATTTTAAAAGCAAGTGTTATTTATTGAAAGATATATAATTGAAATATGGGTAAAAGCAATATTAGCTTATATAAAAAAATCTAAAATTTGTAAAAACAATTTATTACAGCTGAAATATAAATTAATAATTAAATAACTTTAATTAAATTCGGTTTTCTTTTTAAGATCAATTACATCAACTTATAACCCAAAATATATCGAAATTCATTCACTGTGCGTATTTATAAATAAATTCTTCACTAAAATATCGCTAATAGTGTTATTTGGACAATTACATGAAAATAATTCACATATGTTCGATTCAGATTCGTAGATGAAACAGAACAAAAGGAACCACACCCTAAGTCGACGCTATTTTCAAAAATCTCCGTCTAGTACAGAAATATACGTATTGAACACTAAAATTTACCTTTGCACCGATTTGGTTACCGCATTGACCGGCTTGAACGTGCACAATTTCCCTCATTTTTAGTAGTTATGTATATATAAAATGTAATCGAAAATCGAAGCGTAACGCTTTCCCGATTCTGAGACGCTGAACAATAACGAACTTCGAAAGAAAAGCCGCGAAATTTAGCCGCCAAGCGACAGGAAGTGCGCTAACCCACGTAAGAATCCGGGGCAGAGAATTCGAGCGATCTGATTGGACGGCTGCTTCTGTTTTTCTTTTTGAATCTTCTGCATGGGGGCTGAGCACAAGGTCAACAGTTCCTTTATCCCTTTTCTGTTCTTTAAAAAAAAAAAAAAAAAAAGGTAATAGACATGGACACGTCATTCTGTTTTGTTTCTTTCATTATTTTCCGTAGGTGTACGTGGTCCATTTTACTTTACCTTTTTGGGTAAAGCCAAATCGAGGGCGGATTTCGACCTGCTTTATTATCTGTAGCAGACGATTTTTGCAGACATCTGTGTTCGAATATTTTCGTATTTCGGGATTATATTGGAAAAATCGTCACATGAATTTTATAGTATAAAAAAACAAAGTATAAAAATAAAGTTTGCGTAGATTATATTTTAAATTGTTTTTGTTCTACTTTTATAAAATTGAAAAAAACTCCAAAATATATTACCTCATGATTGCAATTTCGTATGTAACAAATAAAAATAGAGTTTTTGAGTATTCTCATTTTGTTCTTAAAAAGATCTTTAAAAGTGAATACGGTTTAAAAATAACATTCTATATGAGCATTTCAATACTCACAACAGTTTACAAACCTTTTTGCATTTAAAATAGTTTATAAAACTGAAAATTGGATTGTTTTCGTTTTTTTAATACCAACTTCCTTTCGCGTGATTAACAAATAGATATGAATACTAAAAATTGTTCTTTTTGTGTTTTAAAAACAGTTCAAACAATGCCATTTAAAAATATTATTTAGAATCAGACACGATCCAGTATTAATTAATTTAATATTTTAAATAGAGATATATGTTTTACATTTTTAAAGAATTCGAAATTTCAAGTGGTTAATGAAGTATATTTATGATATCACTAAATTTATGTCAATTGTGATATTTTCCAGTTAAAGTGTTGGAATAGAATTATCCTAAAAGCATAACGTATAGTTCCTACTGATCTGAAAGCTGATTTTAAATTTGTTTTACGTCCATCTCCTATTAAAAAAATTAAAAGATGTATAATTATCATTGTGTTATGTGACTATTAGCGTCATTTATACTGACGTGGGTCGCCCTTATATGGATGTGCGACGGGTGTCACCGCACATGGTCTATATCTGCAGTGGCGTAGCCAGGATTGTCCGAAGGGGGGGGTTCATAAATTATTTTTGGTCCGGTCAAAACCAAATAATTTTTTTTATTAATAATTAATTTGAACAATTTTTAACTAATAATATTAATTAATCACTTTAATTAAATTTAATTAATAATTTGAATTAATCATTTTAATTAAATTTAATTAATAATTTGAATTAATCCTTTTAATTAAATTTAATTAATAATTTGAATTAATCATTTTAATTAAATTTAATTAATAATTTTAATTAATTTTAATTAATAATTTTAATTAATAATTTAAATAAAATGTAATTAATAATTTGAATAAAATGTAATTAATAATTTGAATAAAGTTTAATTAATAATTTTGAATTAGCAATTTTAATTAATAATTTTGTATTAGTAATTTTAATTAATCTTATTTTTAAGTAATAACTTTAAATTAGTAAATTTAATTTATGATATTTTTTAATTTAAGCAGTAGTTTTAAATTAAAATTCTAATGAATAATTTAAATTAATTAAATATATATAAATAATAAATAAAATATATATTAATAGCTTAATTTTCGCAGGTGAATCTTCAGTCATTTCCTAATTTAAATTACTAACAAACCTGGCTGACATTTTACAGGTATTTAAGTCTGCTAGATATTGATGGTGGGTCCGGATTGAAAAAGTTTTAAATTAGTAATTTTAATTAATATAATAATTTTTAAGTAGTAATTTTAAATTTGTAAATAATTCTTTATTATATAATTAAAAATAACAGAATAATAATCATTATTTTCTGGTTAATTTTATCATGCATGACTGTGGCGTGACATGGGGGAGGAGGTTTCATTGGTTGCGTGACGCAGCAAAACGGTGCATTGCGGCAAAATCGTAACGAAAAATGGCGTTGCTCTTAAAAAAATCAAATAACTGTATAAAACATATATTATTATAAAAAAAACATTGATTTGTAGAATCTGTAAAGCGGGAAAAATTTTTGCCTAAACATCAGCACGAGATGCAGCGCCGCAGGAAAAAAATCCAGAAAAGGTTATGAACACAGATTTAAACGAGAATCTGTTGACCCCACCCTTCTTAAATAGAGCCAACTTTTCCATTATGTGCCCTTCGTTTTTATAATAGTTGAATATAACTTTTTAATAATCCCCCCATAAAATTTTTCAAATGAATGTGCTTCAATCTTGGGAATAATCAAAACCCAAATTTAAAAAATGCGGAAAACTGCGTTTCCGTGTGAAAAGTAACACGTCCAAGTGTCAGAAAACTAATTTGTAAATGTAATTGAATAAAATTTGTAAATGAATAAAAAATTAGTTAGTTTTGGGTATTTTCAACGATAATCTCAATAAACAAAAAATATTTGAATAAGAAAAGGAGTACATACTTTAAACATATCAGCTAATTTTTTGCACGATGCTCCTTCCTTTTGTCTTGAATCTTCCAATAGTTTATGTTTTGATGACAGCAAACCGTGAAAATGGCAATTCATAAACTTAGCAAGCACGTGCAGTACTGGAGTGATTTTCAAATTCAAATGGCAAATAAGAGATATACAACCTCTTAGAAAACTGATTTTTGAGAAGAGGAAAAATAAAAGAACCCATCGAAAGTTCTGGAAGTTTCTATTTGAAACTGGTAAAAACTAAAAAAAAAATATTTTTATAAAAAAAAAACAAAGGAAACGCACAGCGTCAACATTACACAATTTTGTGATTGGTTAATCACAAAACGAAACAAAATAACAAAAAAAAATCCTAGACACGAGACGATAAATTTATATGGGACTGGCGCGCCAGTCCCATATATTCGAAGCGCCATGGCGATTCGAATGTTAGCTGGAAAAATTTTACATTGTGGAAGGCAAAACCAATAGGATTATATGAAACAAAAGAGATTTTCGAATAAAAAGAAGAGGATTTTAATTTAGACAATCACACCTAACACAATTAAAAGAGAAGTTATTTTAATAAAAAGAACACTGTGTGACGTTCGCATAAAGAGCAACGCCATATATTTTAAAATTCTTTAAATGATAATCTGAACGTTAAAACATATCATATAACTTTGACAATAAAGAACAACAGAATGAGCAGATGCGAGCATTTTTTTAGGCGCCTGCTGAAAATCTGAAAACATTGCTCCTTATATTAAACAATTTATTATATATTTAAAATGTGGGATTCTTTTTTTTAAGGAAACGATGCCACAGTTAAAAAAAATTTTCGCTTGACGCAATAAAAAAATACAATGAAATTTATAAAACAGTTCCGCCACCGGAGTTGTGTCGGCTACAGACTACATTAGTCAACTCCATCTGGAGCCTTAGCGTCATATCGGTCGAAAGTGTGCAGTGAACTCTGAAACCAAACACACGAATTTAAGTTTAATTTTACAAGTTGGACAATTTCTAATTTTCCCTTAAATAACCTTGGTGTTTTTGCTTTCATTAGTTAAAAATATTAATTTTCTTCAGACATAAATTTTCCCAACTCGGGTATTTTTAAACCTTGAAATTCCCAACTTTTAGGGTTTCCAAATTATTGGGGGGGGGGGGGTTGGACTCCCCCCCCAACCCCCCCCCCCCCCCCCCCCCGGTGCGACGTGCCTGCACCCAAGATAATCATACAGACCAACTACCCCATTGTCCCGTCCCCCCAAAGAAAGTCAGGAGATACATGTGGGTTCGACCAGGAAATGCGACGTGTGTTTTCTCTATAAAAATCGGAAAAAAAGAAGATTTTTTTTTGGCACTTGTCATTTTTCAAAAAAATAATTTTGATCTGGCTATGGGGGGGGTTCTAACCCAAAGTAACCCAATGCTGGCTACGCCACTGTATATCTGGGCCTCGAACTCAGCATTAATAAAGTGATAAAAATAAAAGTTTTTCAGATAAATACTTCTTTTTTAAAAAAAACTATATTTGGAATATCTTAAATTTGGGGTTTTCTAATATCTCTAGTATTTTCGTTCGATCACAGATCATAAGTTTACTTTTTGTGTTAGTTAAAAAATTAATTTGTTTTCGACTATAAATGAATATTTCGCACTCGACTCAGAGTCTGCTAAAAGCGATCCTGATATTAATTGTTGGGAATTTAATAACGAAAGAAGGCTTAGGGGAAAGAAACTCCGAAATATATTAAAAGTCTACACGACAATTTTCCCAGCTTACTTAAAGCAGTACCTATTGAAATTAGAATTCATATTATTATTAGTTTTGAAATTATATCCTATCAGCAGCTTATCTAGTTTTAAAGGATTATATTCAAGTTTTGTTTGGTTGGTTAATTAACATCGCACTAGAGCTGCACAGTGATATAAACAGTTTTAAGTATTAATTAATGTTTATTAATAATATTTTTATACTATTCCATAAAATTTATTAACATATTAGGTAATTTTTTACTGAATTATTTTTTGTGAAAATGACTTTTTTTTCTTTAAGAAGCAAGCTTTGGACTTAGTTATATTAGAATTCAAATGCAAATATTATTGGGGAGAATAATTTTCAAACAATTTTCTTCGATACTGTTTTCTTCTAATATGTCTTAAATTATATAGATGATAATTAGAAAATAATTTTATTATTTCTCAACATGTTCGGAATTATTTCTTTCATGGAATACCGCATTCGCCTATTTAAATGATTCAGTAGAAATTCAAATTAGAAAAAATTCTAGTTGTTCAACGCAATAAAACATAAAAAAATTTATACGATTGGGATTTTCAAGTGTTCCAAAGTTTTAATCTTCAATATGAAATCCATTTATTCATTGAAAATTGAAATACTTCAATGGAGATGGAGCCTTATTCCATTGATATAAAAATAAAATTATGAAAAGCCGACTTTAAGAAAAATTTGCTGAAAAGTTAAAATTTTTAATTTGTAAAAATTTAAACATTTAATACCAATTTGTGTGCTTAAAACTTGTTTTTGAAATCTTCGCTAAAATGTATGTTTTTCAAATATGGCGGCTATTTTAAAAAGTGAATATAAGTACAAAATTAATGTTAAGCATTTATTTTTTTTAAATTTTCGATGGATATAAGTATAAAATTATTGTTAACATTTAAATTTTTACTGATTGTTCGGATTTTTTTAAAAACGTTTCAGTGCAATTTTTTTCAAAGCAGGTTATTTTTAACCGACTAAACAGCGCGCCAAACAAAACTCCAAAATAAAACCGCCAGAAACTTGTAATTAAAACCGCCAACGCGCGCCAAGTCGAGAGGTTATCAATTCGACAGTTATGCATTTTTTTATGTATGTTCGCGCGGGATTTCGGTTCTACTTTAGATATTTGCAAAAAATTATTTTTGTTGGATAGTGGATATTTCACTTGGGAGCAATTTTAAAAAAAAATATCCGGCATTTAACTATTCGGAATTATCAATTACCGGACCGTTTGAAAAAAAAATATTGTCCGATTTTGAAAATTCTTTTTTTGTTGGATAGAGAAAAATCCACTTAGGCAAAATCTGCAAAAAATAATCGGTTATCCGGCTGTTATATATCCGGAAATGTCAATTAATCGGATTTTTTTTAAACAATTTATCCGATTTCATAATACTTTCATTGTTTAATAGAAGTTGTACAACAATGACATTTCGTTTATGCAGCATTTATTGGCATTGATAGGGATTGCTTTATAATACACATTGTTGGGCACTAGTTGCTACTTGAATTTCTTGGTGAAAAATAATATGGGGCGAAGCCCCCTGCTAAATTAAAACCTAAAAAGGGAAAAATAAAATAATCTTTCTAGAAAAAAGGAAGACCGAATTTAAGGAAAATGCGCTGAAAAGTAAAAAATAATTTTTAACTTTACGAATGAGTTGAAAAAATTGAATATCAATTTTATACTTATTACAACTTTTTGAAGTTGGTGCCAATTTACAAAAATCATAAGTTTTGGCGCCGATTTCAAAAAGTTGTAATAAGTATAAAATTGATATTCAATAATTCAATATTTTCAACTCATTCATAAAATTAAAAATTATTTTTTACTTTTTAGCGCATTTTCCTTAAATTCAGTTTTTCTTTTTTCGAGAAAGATTATTTTATTAAAAAGTTTATTTTGTTTTCCAGGATTAAATTTGGAATGTTCTTCATCTCAGCTGTCTCTCACATGGCAAATATCGTTGTTACTTCGTTTATCTCTAAACTCGGAAAATGTTATTTGAAATTTACGGATAATTTAATTTAAGTTAAATTAATTTTTTTTAGATTTTATCTCAAGCTTTAACATTTCTTATTTAACAATAGCTTTACTAAAGTCGATTAAATGTTCTTTTATTGCAATACTAACATATATAAATCACAAACTGTAAATAAAACCCTTTAGGAAAAAGTTAAGTGCTAGGTAAAATAATTGGTATTGCTTCTTTCAAATTTTTATTATTGTAACGTAAATTCAATCAACCTAATTTTTTTCATTGAAAACTATCTGTAAGGCCCCGGGCTGGATTTGTCAAGAATTAAAAATGTAATGATTTTGTGATATTTGTTTGTACCATATTTGAGAGCGAAGGGTTGTCAGATTCGCTGTCAAATATGACAAAAGTTGTTTAAAATATTCAATAAATTTATTATATATTGTTGTGTATATGGGACTGGGATATATTGTTGTGTATATAAATCTGAACGAGGTCCAATTTCCTGACGCCTATTGCGGTTGCGTCGGGTACCAACTCAGGTGTTGGCTTCGTCATCTGATCATACTTACAAAAATACGAGGCTCTGTCGAAACAGTCGCCAATAGCCCATCTCTTGCGACACTAATTCATCATTTATTGATTACGTCAGGAGCAAAGTAGTGATCTTGCGATCGGAGGGCTGCCAGCTTCGCTACAAAAATACTAGAAAGTCGTACACAACATCCAACAAATTTTACTGGCGTGTATACGGGACTGGTGCACGATAAATCTGATCGGGGTCCAATGTCCTGACACCAATTGAGGTTGCGTCGGGTGCCAGCTCAGGTTTTGTTCTCGTCATCTGACCATGGTTCAAAAATACGAGGCATCGTTCCCGGGTCTTTCCTTCGAGATAGGTCCCGAACCGTCACTAATAGCCCACTATGCAGCTCTAGTGCGACGTTATTTAAACAAACCATTACGTCAGAAACAATGACTTATTTTAATTATTATTTATTTGGGAAATATTTTTAAAAATAAGGTGGCATTACTCAACGTTTTATTTACAAACAAAATCATTTAAATCTAGCGGAGCAGGAATCCAGCAAACACACCAAATAAATAAATTTTTACTTCTTTGAAAACGTAAGGGTTTTAATGATTTTTTTAGTTGATAAACTATACATTAGAATTATATTGTTCACATTTTACCACTAACTTTTATTAGTGTTTATAATCATACCAGAAATGTTTTGGGGATATTCTTGACAAGAATAGAAAATGAAAGTACTAAAACCAATATGTCAACATATATAATAGTGAAAAAACACATTGAAAATGTTAGGAAAAGAAGGAAATTGTCGCCCAGAGTGTATCGGATACCTGAAACAACAGCTTTTTCCCTTGAAGATGGCGAATTCAAACGACTGTTCCTTTTATCAAAAGAGAGTGTTAAAATTTTGTGTAAAACTTTGCACAAGGAATTAGCACCTAAATGTGGAAGACAAACTGCAATTCCAGTTGAAATTAAGGTAAGGCAAGGCTATTTTTTACCTATATATTATATAAAAGAAAAAAAATTCCAAATTTTTTAGCACATGCCTTTGTTTGCAATATTTATAGACAAAAAGATAGGGGAAGGCTATCAGGCTTGAGCCTGTTTAGCCTTAATATTTACATTTTAGGGTCAAAATGCATTTGAACGGTCATCCTTGTCGACTATTCTGGTTCTTAAGTAATATTTCAGAAATTTTATTCTGAATTTTTTTGGACATTGTTTAGTACTAAAAATATTTCATGCTTATATTTTTTTATGTGAACAACTCAAGGCCTTATCTTGAGCTGTAGAACAGAAAAATGCATAAAATAACTTCCCTAAATTACAAACTGGAGTACTTACAATACATACTGAGTAACAAACTGAGTACTTACAAACAAACTTACTTCATACCTTACAATACAAACTGAGTTTTCCTCACCTATTTTCATCCTTATCTGAAACAAAATTTTTGTTAAAATAAAATAGTTCTTTTATTTACAGTTTTAAAGTATCATGACTAATTAAGTAATAAATATCATTTAGATAAATCAATAAAATATATTGCTATTTAATTGCAATAGATTAAAAACAATGATTTTTTTTAGAAAATTAAAAAAATTATTTCGCTTTGACAAAACCTTGCTTCCAAAACAAAACCATGGCTATGATGTTGATATAGTGCATAACACAGTGTACTGAAAAATAACAGTTAGTAATGTTTAGTAAAAGTTAGTTAAATAGGTAAAGAAGCAGGGATGGGGGTGAGAAAAAATTTACCGTTGTAGTAAATAAAAGCTCCCTAATTATTAGGGATGAAACGGATATCCGGTAACTATCCGGCTGATTTTTAACTATCCGGTAACTATCCGATATCCGGAAATAAAGTGCCGGATATCCTATTTTCCAAGCCGGATATCCGGTTGAATAAAACATCGAAGATTTTTTTTGTGGCGGTCAATTATCTTTGCTAAGAATATAGTATTTAAGTATTTTCCTGAAAATTCTACCAATGTATCAACGGTGTGCAGATTCTCCCTTGAAATTTTCTCGTTTTTAACTTTAAAATTCTATTAATTTTTTTTAATGAAATGTTATGGTGGAGGGTCATAACATCTCACAACTAATATAAAGTTAAAATAAAAATAAATTTCTCAAAAATTTAAGCAAACTTGAGTTTTTATGTTTGGAATGAAAGAGCATATGGTAAAAATACAATTATTCAGAAATTGAGTTTAAAGTGTACAAAACATACGCCCATTGCTAGCAGCACCCTAGACTAACCCTTTGTAAATAAAAAAGTTTTTTGAATGTTTATTCAATCTTGGTATCACCTTAAGGGTAAGTAATTGGGGAATATTATAGAATAAAAAAATATTTCGTAATTTTTGACCGATTTCCGTATTTCCTAGTGTGTACGAGAAGATATTTTCATAAAAAAGAAACTGCCGGATATCCGATCGGATATCCGGCAAAATCCAGTACTTTGCACATTTCTGCCTCTCTATTGATTTCCATTGTAATTCAGTTTAGAATTTGACATAGGAATATGAGTGATTAACATTGGCACAGGAACTTATTTCAAAAAGGTATGGCAGTCGAAAAAATTATGTTTTTAGTACTTGCCATTTACGATTTTTTTAAAAATCGTTTTCACAACACACTATTTGGTTGAAAGTAGCTATAAAAGTACTGGTTCCAGTGCCTCTGCAGATCAAAATATATTTTTATAATTTAAAATATTATTAATGTCATCATAGGCAACATTTTATAATTTTTTTTAGTATTACAACATTTTCAGCCACTTTCTTACACATAAGATTTCCCATTGGAAATAAAAATCCGAGTAAATTGATTAATGCCACTAGAGCTTGAAAATTGATTTATTTTTTAATCTAAAACTGTGCAGGTCTTAAGCATTGGCAATGTCTGTACATAGGTACATAAACTATCAGGAGACCTCCACATAATGATTCTATATGGCAACAGTATGAGATAGTCATAAAAATGCATTAATAAGAGTATTAAATACAGCAATCGGAACTCCCAATGATGGTCGTTATAACGATCATCATAATTTCTTATGGTGCGCATAAGGTCTTCAGCCTAGATTTCCAGCAACATACATGGTGCGTTCCATAAGTATTGCGACCAAATTCATAAAAAGTCATTTATTGGACATATTCTTACAATTAGTTAAAAATATTCAAAATAGCACCCTCCTGCTTCGATACATTTATGGAGGCGGCATTTATTACAGGCCTGGAAGGCCTTCTCCGGGAGGTCCTTCAGAGTCGACGTAACATGAGCCTGGATGTTTTCAATCGGGTCCCAATGTTTCCTTTTCAGGGCTCCTTTTAAGCGAGGAAACAAAACAAAGTCTAGGGGAGCCAGGTCAGGACTGTAGGGTGGCTGGGGAACCAGTGGGGTATGGGTCCTGGCCAGGAAATCATTGACAACGAAGGCGCTGTGGCTTGGCGCGTTCATGATGAAGTTTCCATGCGTCCTTGATGTCACTTCGGCAGTGCGAGACCCTCCTTTTCAGCCTTTTGGGCACTTCCAAGTTAAAAGCTGCGTTCACAGTGGTCCCGGTAGATACGAATTCGTGTTGGACAATGCTTTTAACATCAAAGAAGACAAATGAGCATTGTTTTGATCCTGGACTTGATCATGCCTCCTTGAACGACTTGTGCCATCTGTGAACTTGTGATTTGGACAAGCTATCACTCCCAAAGGCCTGCTGAATTAATAGAAACGTTTCGGTGGCGGGCTTCCCAAGTTTAACGCAAAATTTGATATTGTAAAAGCCGACCCCCCTACTTTTTGATGAAAATTTTGACTTAAATTTCTCGGCTTATACGCGAGTATATACGGTATGTTAACCTTTTTATTTTTCAGATCTTATGTGCGTTGCGGTACTTCGCCAGTGGAAGCCTCCAGAAAGACATCGGAAAAGATGCATCCTTAAATATTAGCCAGCCCGTTGTGAGTCGCTGTGTTGTGTCAGTCAGCGAAGCCATCTGCAACAAAATTCTGCGAAATACAGTTAAATTCCCGAATCCCAGTCAGTACCAAACAGCCAAAGAAGCCTTTAACAACATTACTGGATTTCCGGGAACAATAGGCGCCATCGGCTGTACACACATCAGAATCGTTGCTCCATCAGAAAACGGACGGTTCCTCGATTCCGAAGGGCATCACTCCTTAAATGTCCTCCTCGTGTGTGACGCCAAAATGAAGATTACGCATGTGGATGCCAGTTACCCCGGTGCCGGTGTGGACTGGTTCATTTGGAAATTCTCTAAAATACGTACCATGTTAAAGGCTGATTGGTCCAGGAGGAATTGCGATACTTGGCTCGTAGCAAGTAACAGTTACCAACCTGAACCTTGGCTGCTGACGCCCTTCAAAGAACCAAGCTCGGCAGTGCAAAGTACGTATAACCTTTACCATGCGAGGACATTAACAGTGATCGAGAAATGTATTCGTCTTCTGAAGGGAAGATTCAGGGGTTTGGGATGGGCTCTTCGCGTCAGTCCTGCGATTGCCGAGGTCATAGTGAAGGCATGCGTGGTTCTTCATAACATGTGTCTTGATGAGGATGTTGATGTTAGTTTTTTGGATGAGGATGACTCTGGCTGTTATGCTGTTGAAAGTGATGTACTTGTCCCAGTTGATGAGTCTTTGAATAATGCTGCTGTGGAGCAGCGTGAAAAAGTGGCTCAAGTTTATTTTTCTTAAAAAAAATTGTGATGGCTAAAAATGACAAATTTTGTATTTTTTATTTATCAAAATGAATGGAATTATACTGTTATAAAATACAAGGCAATACAAATATTATTTGAAGTATTTTTAAAAAATATATATGTTAGAACAAAAATTAACATGTGTTAGTATACCTTAATGCTGCTTTCTGTGATTTTTGTGAAAATGTGATTTTTTTTATACAAATGTACTTTTTTCTGACAACTACTAAATGTTCTGCTTCGAAGTATTTTTAAAATATTTATGGTACACTTCTACAAAGACATACATATTTTTCACCCATTTGGACTTGGTTAAAATTGCTACTTTGAACAATCAAAAATTAAATTATGCCATGGACGATGGATACCTGTTACCTCTTGCAATTAATCCTATTACGACTCACCACTACAACTCTCTTCTACAGCACTTTAAAATTGGATTATAATTTTTCGGCTTCTCTATTTAAATTGTTTCATGTTTCGGTGCAAGATGCTTTTACGGTTCGATTCGTGGAATATATAGGATGAACGGTGACGTGCGACCATCTCTTTGTTACTGATTTGGCATTTTGGAGGGAAACTTTGCAATCAGCTATTCCCATTCAAGAAAATGAGCAAATTTATGTCTGTGGAAATTTATTTGAAATTATTGGTCAAATGTCTTTAAAAAATTCTGGACATATAACATTTGGCTTAAATTAATTATCTTTTCGAAATTAAAATATTATATTCAAAGAGTTGGTGCATTTAACTTTTCCCAGCATAATGACTTTTAATTACAAAAACGAAAATATAGCTGTAAATTTAAAAAATTTTGGTCAATCTAATTCTGTCTTACGCTGTCGGGAATGTGGACTGTATTGCAACGGTACATGTTCTCGTCATACATTTATTAAAAAACATGTTCTAAATTTGTTGCCGCAATAAAATGCACATTCTGGCAATATCATGAAACACATCGAATGCAGTGGCGGCCCGTGGTCGAAAATGTTAGTGCAGCCGAAATCATGTGAATCCCCCCCCCTTTTTTTTTCCAGAAACCATACATGAAAAAAAAAATTATTTTTCACTACTCAAATCAATGTTTCCTTTCAATTTTTACGAAATGATAACATGCGGGAAAAAAAAAATAGAAAACACTTACTTTTTTTTTTAATTAAAGCAATCCTGCTTTCTTTAAGCACGCGAATCGGTCAATTTTAATATTAACTTAAATAACGAAACAACAGCAGGACCATGTCCTGAAACAACAGCACACGATAAATGTATCACGAAAACCATTTCCGTTTGGAGATATTCTCGTAAGTTCTCGTTTCACCCACGAAGAACCAATCAGCATATCGAACCTCAAGTGCAGCTAAAACAAGAAAATTCATTTCGGCTGTACCTTCTCACAAACGCAGTGCATTAGCATGGGAGGAATCTCCATACTACGTAGAGGTTGCCATGGCAACGATGCAGCCGATTTCGAATTTCGCTTTTCGGCTGCATTTTTGTTTGAATGGAGTTTTTCCCCCTCTTGAATTGTGTATTACGGTAACAGGCTTGCTATTTATCGGAGATTTTGTTTTTACCGTAGAAATTTCATTTTCAATTCTAATCTTCATTTAAGAAAATTAGTCAAATATCTGATTTTAGTTTTAAAATACACTAATAAATTTAGGTGCAGCCTGGCTGTACTTGCTGTAGTGGGCGAGCCGCCACTGATCGCATGTTATTTACAGTGAAGCATGGGTAATAGTAAAAAGATTATGACACGTGCATTGTTTGGAGGGTAACCAAAATAGGCAGTCCAGTTAAGATAACAGCTAGTGACAAGAGTTTTGAATTATTGAATGTTGAAAGTTTCACAAGATTCATTGTCTATAATCGGTTGCTGCACAAAATGGTTTATTTTAAACGATAGATCCGATATATCAAAATAGCATGTCTCGAAAAAAATTAGCTTGAGTAAGGATGCAGTGACCAGCCTTGGATGGGAAGACGGTAATAGCTCATTTTATTTCAAAGCAAATAAATATATAGAATATTAAACTTCAACTTTTTAGAATTTTGTGATCAAACCAGTGGCGGCCCGTGGTCGAAAATGTTAGTGCAGCCGAAATCATGTAACACCCCCCTCCCCCCCGCCTCCACTTTCCACAACCATACATGAACGAACATTCTTCAAAATTTATTACTCAAACTCAAATCAAAGTTTGCTTTCTACTTTTATGAAAGATAACATGTGAAAAATAATAGAAAACACTTATTTTTAGAAAATTAAATCAATCCTTTCAAACTTGCGAATCGGTCAATTTTAGTATTAATTTAAGTAAAGAAATAACAACGCACGTGTAAACTTAACGAAAACTATTTCCGTTTGGGAGACTCTTCGACATTGCCGTTTTCTCCACCCCGTATCGCCGATTCAACAATGAACCAATCATTTAATCGAAATTCCAGTACAGCAGATTTGAAAAAAACCTTTTGCGCTGCATTTGTGTCGTCACATCCTCCATTTTGGCGTGTTGGGGAAGCCATACTACGTAAGGTTACCATGGCAACGATGCAGCCGATTTCGAACTTCGCTTTTTGGCTGCAGTTTAATTGAATGGAGTTTTTTCCTCTCCTGAATTTCTGCATTACGGAAACAGGTTTGCAATTTATCGGAGATTTTTTTTTACTTAGAGTTAAAATTTCATGTTCATTTCCAATTCTAATCTTCATTTAAGAAAATTAGTAAAATATATAATTTCAGTTTTAAAATACACTAATAAAAGTAGGTGCAGCCCGGCTGTACTTGCTGTAGTGGGCGAGCCGCCACTGGATCAAACTACAACAGGGTGGCAACAACATTCTGGATAAAAAGTTCCCTGATATTTCCATGATGGTGTCACAAATATTTCCCTGATTTTACAATTACATTAAGAAATGTTGCAACACATGCTTTGTATAGAAACAAAATATCCACGCTACAATAATACTATAAATATATTTCATTATAAATGAAAAATTATTAGCAAGACTTATTGATAGTTAAAATAATAATTTATGGATACAACACAAATTATGCAATTGCGACAGGCATAATAGTAATTAAATATGTTCTCTGGAAGCAGATAATGCAAAAAAAAGCAATTTTTTTCGCATTATTTCTTTTGTAGATAATTTTAAATGTTTTATATGCTTCCTATTTCCTATTCCAGTCGTCAGTAAATCCCATATTCATTAGTCCCTCACATGTTGCTTACAATCTAAAGTCCAACACACTTCGCTTTTGATTCTCCCTCCAGCAGTAGTTCACGTTTTTACAAAAATAAAACTGAAAATGTGCATAATTATGATTTTTTTTTTTTCAAGTTCTTATTCAGAATTAAAAGGAAATATGGACAGTTAAATTACCCAGAATGGAGGGCATAATAAACGATAACTGTCGTTTTAATGATCCAAATTTGAAAAATTCCCTGATTTTTTGTGAAATTTGGAAAATTTCCCTGACTTTTCCCTAATATTTCCAGAATTAAAAATTTCCATGATAACTCCCTGATTTCCAGGTTATGTTGCCATCCTGTGCAAGAACGGTATCTGATTCTCCAAAAACTGTAAGGACTTCAAATATTACAGTTAGTCTTAACAGGTTTTAGCAGAGGGTAGGTCACATAAATGACCAGAGGCTAAAATTTTTCTACAAGACCCCAACTGTAAAGCAGGATACTTCCCATGAAAAGTATGCAAGTATAGCCGAAAGTAAAGATCGACTAGAAATTCTGTTTTTCATTTCCAAGTAAAAATCCCATTGTGAATACTTTTAACAAGCCATATTAATTGTAAGGGATTAAGGATTAAAAACTCTGTAACTATATTTATAATAGGGTGGATAAAAGAAATCAAAAGCTAATTGTGTGCAAAAATTAGCTGTGGTTTTGGAAATCTTGTATGTAAAAATACTTGTTTACAGATTTTTTAAAAAAATTTGTGATAAATGATATGCGAGAAGTTCAATATTGTGACAACACATTTTTTTCACATATAATTAATAATATATGTACATTAATTATAACACCAAATACAACTTACGCATTTTTTATTTTGAATTTTCATGTTTTCACACCATAATAAAATAAAATCATACATAAAAATACAAAGACATATTATGGGTCATTCTATATCTGGCACAGAGTCAATAAAAGGCAATTGGTGATTGGTCTGGGGAAGATGCAAAAGACATTTTGAGCACTTAATTTGTTCAATAAATATACAACTTGTGCATACGTTGTACATATTATTAACTGACAATGCTTGTTGAGGATAAAGCTAATTGGTATAGATGTATTATAAGACATTTGGTGCAATTTTTTTTGGGCGATAAATTCCTATTATGACAACCCCACCTGACTTGTTGGTATTTTCCGATTCTTGTGATGTCTTTCAATCTGGCAACTATATGCCGTCATCATGCTGTGTATTCGTTTGTGCAGTCCCCGGAACTATTTTTAGCAGCAATTTCGAATAAATACAACAATGTGTTTTCAAATCACTGGAGTTTTACGGAACTGCTTTAACTAGAAGACGTGTAGGGGGTGGATGTTTGTTTATGAAGTTACTGTTTAATTTTTCAGGATACTACATTTGTAGGAATAATTACTTTTGGGGAATTGTTTTATGGTTAAGTTTTTTTCGGATTTATGCACCATAGTCAACAGCTCGAAGGATTGGCTGTAAGCACCATAATCAACTGCTTGAAAGGGATACCAGTTTTGATCCTGAGTAGTTGTAGGCAACAGACCACAATTTGCTCGGAAACATGATCGAGATACGAGTCTGTGACATTAGCGCAAAGTATTTGCATGTGCTTAAGAGTGTCAGTCAATAATTAAAAACATTAGGAAAGCCTAATAACAGCTTTTGTTCTATAAAACTTGATAGTAAATTCTTAACGGTGCAAATCAAAAAACCGCTTTGGCGACTTTTATCGTCGCCAAGAAAAAAAAAGGCGCCAAATGTCCTGTAATACATCTGTCCCAGCTATTTTTATTAGGGTAAAAACTTTATAGATGTTCATCCTGACAAATAAGACACAAAGTGACTTTTTATCACATTAAAGTTGAAAGGCACAGGTAAAGAACAATGACTATCCATATTGAGTGATAGCATTAAAAAAAAATGGAAATAGAATAATAGAAATAATTGTGATTGTATAGAAAATAAATTAAAGTTGAAGGGCACAGGGAAAGAACAATGATTGTCCACATTGATTGATTGTATAGAAAATAAATAGTTTCATATCGCATAAACATATACAGCATTCTAACTATTAAAGCTTTTTTATAATGAACTATCATATTTCTTCCTATTATGTTGAGATCACAACTTCAAAAACAGAGTATCTAGACGGAAAATAATTTGAAATTCTATGATATTTCCCTGTCGTCTAGCTTTTTCAATGCGATAGAAATACTACCGATTTACACAAATTAAGCCTGATAACCGGAAACATTTTTATACAATATTCGGCAATATGTTTTACAAGTTTCCAAAATAAATAATTTTCTAATTATCCCAAAGAATAAGAAAGCCTAGAGCAGTTGCTGACAGCAGTTAAACAGTTTGGCCAAGTAATTTTTATTTTTAAAAATGTTCAAGAAAACTTGGAATTTTACTAGGATTTAGCAATTATAACAAACTATAAATTATATTCAAACATTTGAACATCCATTATTAAAATTGCTAAAGTGGGCAAGTATATGGTTATAGACAGCCAATTAGTTTGCCAAGTTCTAGAAACATCTGCATTTTAGTAAGATTTCTACGATCTTGAAAAGGGAAAAAAAATCATGTTAAGTACACATTTTATAATCTAACAAGCTTTTAATCCCCCCTTTTGATTGCATTTGAATATAAAGGCGTCAATCACCGACGTTTCATAGCCAGAAATCAACTTAACTTTTTTTTGTTAATTTCCCCGATTTTTTTTAATTCTTGATTTTTCCAGATTGACCAAATTCCCTGATATTTCTCAGTTCAATGGACACCCTGAAAAAAGGTAGACCCACATCGCTTTTTCCTCGATCCTTTAGCTAAATTTTTAATCTTTTAGAAAATTACAAGAAGAATGAACTGTTATATTTCAAATACTATAAATATAAGTCAATAATCTTAAATGTACTAAGATAATTAGAAGAAAGATCAGAATTAGAAAATTTATCGAAGGGTGCTGCACCTGATTTTTTAGGATTAAAACACAAGGTAAAATTTTTACTCATCTTAAACTACTCATTTTCTTGCATTAAATCTTATCAGAAATATTCTACAATAATTTTTTTTAATTATGACAATTTTAGCACTTTGTGCTTTTATAACTGTTGTTATAGTTTCTACATATGCATTGGCACATTTAAAGTTTCCCCGACTAGATTTTCATTTCTGGTACCTTTGGGACACAGAATAACACAAAACGAATCAATGCACGGAAAAACATATTCCAACTTATAATTGTGTTGAGAAGTTGTACCAATGTATTTCTTCTCTTCACCATTCATTTCTAGATAGAGGTCCGAGTAAGAAGTTGAGTCCTGGTATTTCCATTCGAGTATGCACTGTACCTTAACTTTTCCATTTGTTGTATCCCAGTCACATAACAAATCTCTATACTTAAAACTGTATCCTGATTGCAATGGTATAATCTGAAAATGAAGTACTAGAATAAGTATATGAACAAGATGAAGTATTAGAATAAGTATATGACTTTTTACACTCTTGTAGTATATTCTATTATCCAGCTATCAAAGGCTCACATTAAGAAGCATCTTAATCAGTGGCATAGCAATTAAAAAATTATGACAGGGGGATGGGGTGCTCAACTAGTTCCTAACCTGGAATATTTACGAATATAAAAAAATACTAATTATCAGTTATGCTAATTAACTAGTTTGTTAGGTACCTCGTTATTATTTAAAATTAGTATTAAGATAATTTTCATAACTGAACGAATTATTTTTATATCTAAGATATTATTGGGATAATGGTAGAACATTTTGATTTGAAATCCTATTGGAAGGGGAGTCCCTCCTTTTCCTACTTATGTTGTGTTAATCATTTTCGTTTTGTGGTTGACAAAATTTTGCATATAAACTTGTGTAGTAATTAATTCGAGCTCTATATTCTCTATTTTTAATGATCTAACCTGGTATGAGTAGCTATTTTACTATAAATCTAAAAAAAGGTGGTTCGCATACAATTTATAAAAAAAAATTCTTAGAGAATCATACAGCTTTGCATCAATTTCGAATTTAGGAACAAACAAGAAAAACTATACCAAAGACTTTAGAAATATTTATCAATGTTACCTTTGCTATCATATTTGCATGAAAGAAAGAGGAAAATTGCAAGTTAATGGATAGAAAAACATACTTCAAGTTCGCCAAGTAGTGCAGACACTGGAGCTGGTGAAGATTCAATAGAAGTTAACTTTACAGAGACACTATACACATAGTGATCTACCAAATTTAGCAAATAGGTCCTGAAAAAAATATTAAGAAATATTGTATTTAAGAAATGTTTCAGGAGTGCGCACAAGTTTAAGTATTGCAATGCATTTGAAATTCAGAAAACTTCAATCTGATTATAAATAATTTACATAAAAATTACTTTATGTCATCCACTAAAAAAAATAAAAGTATATCTTCTTCAACTACCATTAAGAGTATCTTCATCATAATACTATGCTTATGTGAAAGTTTTCCTCATTTTTAAATACAACCTTTTATTCTAATAACAAAAAATAACAGTTAAAAGTAGGGATAGGATGAGTATTTGGTTCATATTCATTAATTGGTTCATACGCCGAATGTTCGGTTAAGCCAAAGACTTTTGATATTCGGCCAATCATCGGTCGAATAGCAGTCACGAAAGCAGGGCATAAAAACAGGATTTGGCGAAAAAATCAGATTTGAAAAATGGTTTGCTTGTTTATAATTAGTAAAAAAATCTAGTTGAACTAAAGTAAGCTTTTGTGAAATGTACTATTTTTTAGTCACTTTCAGGTTTGGTTTTAGTTAATTAACTTCGCACTAAAGCTGCACATTGGGCTATATGGTGCGACAGTTCGGGACTTATCTCAAACCGAATACCCGGCAATACTTCCTTGTATTTTTGAACGATTGGTGATGAAGACAACACGTAACCTCAAAAGATGTCAGAACATTGGACCCCAATCAGATTAACGATTGGTTTTAGTTAATTAACTTCTCACTAAAGCTGCACATTGGGCTATTTGGCAAGACAGTTCGTGACTTATCTCAAACGAAAGACCCGGCAATAATTCTTTGAACGATTGGATGAGGAGGACAACACGTGACCTGGCACCTAACGTAACCTCAATAGGTGCGAGAACATTGCACCCCAACCATATTTAACGTACACCAGGTCCGTCTACACGCCTTAGAAATTTAAGATAAGTTTGGACAATATATTGATCCATCTGATCTATCGCAGCAAATCTGACAAACCTGTGATCACAAGTTCACTGCATTTTAACCAATCACTTTCAGAAATATGCAGCTTTTTTAAGCATTGATTAAAATTTAAAATATCTTTAAAAAAAATTACTATACATTGTTTTGATCAGGACAAAACAGATGTGAATAATGATAGGATGACAAACATTTATATTAGGAAAATGGCCAATTTGATATCGAACATTTTTAAAATTTATAGATTTTTTATAGAAAAAAGGCTTTGGGCAATGTAAGCTGAAATTGAATTGACACTATATAGGCTTAATATTTATTATTATACATAATAGTACTACTATTCTATAGTATATACAAATATTGTATTACATATTTAAACACGTAAAATTATCATAATATATGATAACTTTATATCCTAAACCTTTACTTCAGGTACTTGGGTTGTTTACCTGTATTAATAATTTTAAAGAAAGCTGTTATTTGGTTGCTGAATCTTCGGTATTTATCCAAAGTAATACTCGTTGCATCCCCAATCTAAAAGTATTTTTTAAAAATTCTGCTCAAAACAGTAAAAATTATTAAGGTTGAGTATTTACCTAGTTATCCACGCATCTTTCTCTTGATGCGTTTCTTTCCATTTGTAACCTCTCTGTGAAATGTCTTCTTTGGAAGAAGGAGAAATAAGTTTTGTATCAGGAGCCACATCTAAAGTTTTACGGCCATTTCCCGCCAAACAAAGCTTCGTGGCATTGTGCAACTCTAATACCAACATAATTTCTGTGGTCGGTAAGGTTGGTTTATAAGTATAGCTGACGATAAGTTCACTTCGAATTTTGAAATCGGTTTTTAAAATTCTGGAATAGAAAATACAAAAATGTAAAATTAGTACGAATTATCATCCAATATTTCAAAAATAAATTCTGTACAATTTTTTCACAACAAATTTGAATAATTTATTGTATGTATTATTACATGAGTTTTTATTTTAATTCAGTCCTATATGGAAATGAATTTTTAAAAAACTTTTCAATAAAAAAAAGTGTTTGATAATTGCATAATAAATTTGATAATGTTTTACTCCCAACTTGCCTTGTAAATGCAAATGTATATGATGATATTTTACAATATATATGAAATGAAATGTCATTTTAGGACAATAAACCGATATTTTTTAGACAAAACGAAATTAAAAGCTTCTTCAACAATTTGGTAAATTTGAGGACATTTTGGAAATCAAAGTAGCAAATATTTTTTTGTAAAATGAATTGAAATCTTTATAATTTTACTATATAAAACTACTAAAATTTGTACAAATTATCAGATATTATAATATACCAAATCATAAGGTGGAGACTTATTGATAAATTATATGAAATGTATCAGATTTTTGAATGCATAAACAAGAGTATGTTCTGAAACAATTTAAGTCTTTTAAATGTTTTAATACAAATGCAGCGTAATAGTAAAAATAAGCAACACTCAATGAAACTTTTTCTAAGGAGAGTCACTGTTAAGTTCGGGTACTTATCCTCACACTTTTCATCTGCAGACGCTGTGCTCAATGTTTGTGACACTGTGCTCGTTCCCTACAAATTCCTTATGGACGCCAGCACGTCATCAAGGGAGGACAAGTTCCCCACCTTTAAGAAACTATCTTCCCTTAATGCCTCTTTCACTTCATGAAATGACTTGTCAACTCATAAAATGCCTAATTTTTCTATCAAGTCACAGGATATCTTATTCTTTTCCATCAGTATTTCATGAAATAAATCTTCAATAAATCACTTCATGAAGTTCTTGAATATTGAATGCCTTAGAGGCAAATATAAACAGCAAACCTTATATAAGTAATTCAGATACATGAGGTGGTATAAAATTTACAGCCCAATTGCAGTTTTTTTATTAAATATACAGGAAAACCTATGTTAGTCATTCTATTATTTCAAGTACATTTAAAAAATAAAGTTAAAAGGCTGAAGAGCCAAAAATACATTGATATTTTTTTAACTAAAATGTTAGACAGATACTAATTTATTTTATATGTGCTGTATTGATTGATATATATTATTACTTACAAGTAGATGATTTTTATTACAAGGAAAAAAAAGGCTCCACCAGCTGACAAGAATTTGCATTGTGACACTAAAGAGTCACTCTATGTTAAAATATGCAGACATTTACAATGCTTTAATAAAATGTTTACTTAAAATTTAAATGTTGTTCTCTGGTAGCGTCTCCAGTGAAGCGAATGCAACCTCCTCCATTGTATGCATCCTCACTATAAAGTTCCATCGAACCCTTCTCCATTGACGAGTAAATCGGCTGAAGAGACTGTAATCCCAAGTTATACCAGGGTTCATTAGATATGGCCTACAAAAAAATTACGTATTTTTTAAAACATATCTATAAACTTCCACAGTGACAGATGCAATGGACTATTTTAGGAAGAGCTAAGAGGAATTACGATTATCTTCTGCTAGGGTGTTTTAATTTTTAAATTAAAACAAAACGCAGAAAATTAATTTATTAGGTCGTTTTAACTATTAAATTTTCCGAGAAATTTTTGTATTAAAAATTTAAAAATCTCACTTTTCCGTATCTGAACATTTTCTTTCCGAATCCAGGACAAAATGAAGAACAACATGGCAGTTCCTTTAATTCTCTTGCAGGACTATATTTTTGAAGAGCATTCCAAAACCTAAAAAGAAAAAAATCTTAGGTAAATAAATTAATTTATTTACAAAAACCAGTTTATACAAATCAGTTTAAAACTGTGCACTTTCCCCACATAAGCACACAGCTGAAATGAAACTTCTTTAGTCATCACAGAACCTAAAAAGGTGTCAGGACAATTAAAATAATAAATGCACTCGATGTTTCAGAAACATAATTCGATTTCAGTCTCACCAGGAAGAAATCCAGATCACATGACCTGTAGCATCCAATCAAAAGATTTCTCCCGTTTCTTCTTTTTCCGGATAGCACAGACAAAATGCTAAATACTTTACAGGTCTATAATAAAAGCCATTGTCGTGGACTTTAGGATGGTATAGGTTTTATTGCATATTGACAAACATTTACTGAGCATACTAACATTTCATGTTTGATTTTTGCATCAAGGTCATTTAGGTTCACTAACCTCTCTAAAGAAATTTCACTTTATGTGCTGCAGATATTCAGAACCAGTAAACTAGCTATCTTGGAGTATAAAGTTTGAACAATCCATGTGTGTGTTTGTAGGGTGCATAGCTTTTGTTCATTATATATTAAAAATTGTTTTATTCTCCAGTCTGAAAGTTAGTTTCAGCATTTAAATATAGCACAATTTAGATCAGCAATTTGGAAATATTTAAAAATTACATTTTCAAACGCATTGTACACTACAGCTCCGGCTGTTTCAAAATCAGTATGAATATGAACAATTTATTTAAGAACGTTTCATTAAAAAAACTGCCAGATATCTGAACGGATATCCGGCAAAATCCAATTCGGACATGCAGTATTGTAATGTGCGCCAGATATCTGGCAACACCACTATCCGGTTTATCCCTAATTTAACTTCTTTAAAAAAAAATTAAAATTCAACAACAGGAAAATGAGCGTAAAAATTATACAAACCAAGTTTTGTTGGATTAACACTAAGAAAGAGTAAAAGATAAATTACTAGTGCTTCAATCTCTCCCCTACCTTTAACTTTTTTCAAATATTATAAACTAAATAAAGTTAAAATGGGTTTACTATTTTTCTAAATATTTACTTGAATTGATTTTCTTTAAAATCCTTGACATCAAGGCATTCATGCACCCATCCAGGTGCAAATATTGCCACAGACAGTCCAAACTTCCTTGCTTCAGCCACAGCCTGCCAGAATAGTTTGTCAAAAAAACTGTAATATCATTAAATAAATTCGAAATTAATTCTAAAATTTTTGTACATATTTTTAACAAATCCTTGAAATGAGCAATTGTGATGTTTCAGTAAATTAAAAAATATAATAGAATAAAATTTTGTGGAAAAATGACTAATATTTATATATATTAATATCTCTAGATGGTATATATTCATCTAGTACAGCACCAGTATTAATTTTTTTTACAAAATCGGTATATTCTACAAATAAATCAAATGAGATTAAGGATTGTGACTGATATACAATAGTGCAAAACTCAGAATTTTTTTTTGAATTACCGACTTATCCGGACAGCAATAAATATTTGTTATTTTCTGAACAATTTTCTACCGTTTTAGAACTTTCTTTCTAAACATTTTGTTTTTTAATATTTTTCAGGTTTGTAGAAACTAGAAACCATGTCTGCTATTTAAGAGGAAAACCACGAAGGTTCACTTTTTGTTGAACTCGAGAGTTCAACGGTTTAAATTATTTACAAAGATTTATTTTGGAGAGGATGGATGACGGATGCACATGTCATTTTTGAAAAAATAGACATTTCCCGGTAAAAGAACAAGTTATAGTAAGTAATGATCATTCTCAAGACTTCAAATAATTCTTCTCAGTGGAAAAAGATTTTAAGTATACGTTATCACAGTTTTATCTTATAAACTTTAAAGCTGTTATTCTCCAATTTACTAAATTGTAACTTAACATCACGACTGTCACAAACAAAACAAAGGTAAGGTTCCCCCGGTGCAACAGGGTTGCTTAATTTGTTCATCCACTCATCTCTTCAATTGTAAAAGAGAAGAACAATGAGTCTATAAAAAAAATATTAAAAGGTCATAATGCTGTGTATAATGTTTCGTGTTCATTCACTCTGCATGGACCATCACCTTTCTTCCCCTGAACCTTTCATTGGCAATTTTTGAAATTATAGCATAAAATGTATACTAACTACATCTGTTGAGAAGCCACCTCCACCAAAACAACCCCTGCCGAATACATCAACACCAACGTAAACGTCAGTTTGGCGATGGCCGGCTGCTTTTAACGATTGAGTGAGTTGTTCTTCTTTCCAGTTGTAATTCAAAAATATACCATCGGAGACGGCAAAGAACATCCTGAATAGAACAAACTTACTATAAAACTTTTACAATCACATAAAATGACAAGGCATGTGCATAATAGTTGAATCAAAGGAAAAAGATCGTTATAATTAATAAAATTCCAAAATAAAATATTTTATTATTAGTAAGCTTAGTAGTACTTAGTTAAAGTAAAGCTTATTCTATGCTGGTAATTTTGACACATGGAACATTTCGCTCACTTATATTTAGAACCTACACTATTATATAATAAGGCTATTATTTTGGCAACCAAAATATTTTTTGACAAATTTCATGTTATAAGTAACTTTCATAGTTTTCATACTCTGTTGACATTGAAAAAATAACATTTTATAGTTTATTTCGCTTTGACACATAATTTAAAAAATACGACCGACATTCTAGAAAGGTAACTTTTTTCTCTGTTGATAGGTGGTTTAAGCATGAAATAATAAAGCAATATTCAAAAATTACAATAGCAGTAAAATCATTCCAAGTATTTCTAAATATAATTCATGCGAAAAATAATAAAATGTTCGTCACCTGTTAGAATCATTAAGAGCGTTTTGCCATTTTAAATCCCCATTCTTTATGACGCTATCATACCAAATAACTTGAGAGCCAGGACAGAACGAGGACATTTTCAAGGTCAAGAAAGATACAAATTTTTTCAACAGTGGAATTTGATAAGGCTAAAAATTAAAAAAAAATTATAATTAAAAAAAAAATGGATTCCTTATGTTTTACATTCTGCGAAAAACCATTTAGAAAATACTTCCCAAACTTAATTTATTATAACAATTTCTGTTAATAAATTATCAAGTTCGTCCTTCCATACATGAACAGAAAACGTTTCCATCACTTATTGTAATTGGAACTGCTTTTGTATATATATTTAACTTAATTTTGAGCAATGATTGTAACATACTACTTTCTAGTTAGACATTCAAAATTGTTAGGATTTTTTTTATTAAAATGAAAAAATTAATCTTTTTTATATTTAAGTTGCTGTAAATTTTTTAAAACTCTATATAAGCACTGCAGCATTGTTAAACAAAATCAAGATTTTAAATTTTTTTTTTTTTTATCTATTAGCTTTAAAGCATTATAAAACAACTTTACTATATTAACAACTTTAACATTCTGTTACCAAAAACATTAGACTTAATTTTTATTATTTTAAAAATTTTGACTTTAGCCTGCAAAATTGAATATGTATTGTATAATTAAATTTTATTTTCTGTTAATAAATTATAAATTTTGTGTCATTATTTTGTGCCGTTTCAAGCCGTTATTTATTTGCTATTGAGTAACTACTGGCTTTTTATTAAACTAAAGGCGCTGACATATATGCACTTAAATTTCAATGCAATAAAAATGCAAGTATTACAAAATTGAGACACAACAGTTCCAAAACGACTAACCTTCAGTCTATTTTCTATGTTGATTAACCAACCGTCAAAATTACAATGCAGCGCAATATTGACAAGTTGCATGCCTAAGTGATAAGCAGATTTTTCATTTTTCAAAAATTCGTCACACATCTTTGCACCATCATCCCACTCAGTAATAAAAGTTCCTATGTAAAAGCACAACATTACATTCAAACAATAATACAGCTATACTTACATGAAATTTGCTCTACAAAAGTGTTCATAAAATAATACACATTACTTTTCTATAGCATTCATTATAGCTAACCACCAGTGGCGGCTCGCCCACTACAGCAAGTACAGCCGGGCTGCACCTAATTTTATTATATTTTAAAACTAAAATTATATATTTTACTAATTTTCTTAAATGAAGATTAGAATTGGAAATGGAGATTAAATTTCAACTCTAAGTAAAAAAAAATCTCCGATAAATAGCAAGCGTGTTTCCGTAATGCACAAATTCAGGAGAAAAAAGAAAAAAAAACTTCATTCAATCAAAATTGCAGCTAAAAAGCGAAGTTCGAAATCGGCTGCATCGTTGCCATGGCAACCTTACGTAGTATGACTTCCCCAGCACGCTAAAATGGAGGATGTGACGACACAAACATAGCACAAAAGAATTTTTTCAAATTAGTTGTACTAGGGATTTCGAATAAATCATTGGTTCATTGCTAAATCGGCGAGGCGGGATGGAGGAAAACGTTAATTTCGAAGAATCTCTCCAAACGGAAATAGTTTTCGATAAGTTTGCACGTGTGTTGTTGTTTCTTTACTTAAATTAATATTAAAATTGACCAATTCGCAAGTTTGATAGGAGGATTGATTTTATTTTCAAAAAATAAGTAAGTGTTTTCTATTATTTTTACATGTTATCTTTCATAAAAGTTGAAAGGAAACTTTGGTTTGAGTAATAAATTTTAATGAATGTCCGTTCGTGTATGGTTGTGAAAAAGGCGAGGGGGGGAGGAGTTACATGTTTTCGACTGCACTAACATTTTTGACCACGGGCCGCCACTGCTAACCACTGCTTATAATATTAAAACACATTTAGATTAAATTTAATCCATCAAATTTGAATTAATTTTACTGCATGGCTAGAGACATACAATTGATATCGAGATAATTTTTATGCGATACTATGATGAAATTTGCTCTACAAAGGTGTTCCCAAAATAATACACATTACTTTTCTATAGCATTCATTATAGCTAACCACTACTTATAATATTAAAACACATTTAGATTAAATTTAATCAATTTTAATTATTTCAAATTAATCACATTTTAATTAATTTTACTGCATGGCAAGAGACAAAAATTGATATTTAGATATTTTTTATGCGATTCTAAGAGTATTGGCATCCATACAAGGGACAAATAACATATTTTTTAAAAATGGGCGATTTTTGGATTGGAAATATAAAATTCGGGAAGTTACTGCAGTCAAACTCTGTTAATGTGAAATCGCTTATCATGAAATTTCATTTAATGCGGAATAATAGCGTATTACATGCTGTTAATAAATTTGAAGGAAAAGGTTGAGGATTGGAAATAATGAAAACATGGAAATTACCCTCTTGGTATGGATTACTTCATTTGTTCTAACGGTTGGATCTCCGGTACTATTTTAGTTTTAAGCTAAGGTCCATGGCTTAACGCTAAGTTGAAACCTCTAAATAGAGAATCAATTGGACACAATGAACACCAGTGGCGGCTCGTGAACTACAGCACGTACAGCCAGGCTGCACCTAAATTTATTAGTGTATTTTAAAACTGAAATCGGATATTTTACTAATTTTCTTAAACGAAGATTGGAATTGAAAATGAAATTTCTATGGTAGTAAACAAAATCTCCGATAAATAGCAAGCCTGTTGCTGTAATGCACAATTCTGGAGGGGGGGGGGGGGGAATTCACATGATTTAGGCTGTACTAACATTTGCAACCATGGGCCGCCACTGACGAACACACATCTTACATACAATTGTATTAACTTTTGTTGATACATTGTAAGTTAGCAAAGACATTTTATTTTTATTTATACATAATTTTGTTATGTGTCCAATAATTCTCGGATACCCAGTACTTTGTTGATGTCACTGTACAAGTCTTACCAAGAATCTGAACTCCGTTCTTATGGGCTGCAGATATCCAACTGCACGGTGGAATTGTCACAAGATTGTGACTGAAGTAAACAAAAATATCAACAGATGGCCAATGGAGGAAAAAGTAGTTGTCTTCACCCTTCGTTTGGTTTATGAATCTGCAACGAAATTCTGTATCAAAGCAAACATTTGAATTAAAAGAAAATGGGTTGCGTGGAAATCTGTTCGAAATAAAAATGGGGAACAAAAATATTCCCAATCGAATTTTACATTCAGGTATAAGTAAATAATTAAAAAACTTAAAAATTTACAATTTTATTTGAAATAATATAGTACAATCTTAAAATGAACTATGGATCTCGTCAGAAAATTATTCTCACTTTTAACATAACTCATATATAAACTGAATCTCTACTATTTCATGAAAGTTTAGGCTTACATTTTTAACTTAAATGATAACACATAGAGGCAGATTCAAAAAGTGTGCAAGAGGGTACCAAATAAAAAAAAAAGGCAACCCAGATTCTTTAAATTTATTCCCATTCATAATCATACGTTAATAGGTTTTGTTATAGTCCTTGCTTTGGACCCTCCCACAACCCTCCCCCCCCCCCCCCCAAAAAAAAAAGATATTTAAAAAAAAAAGCATAAAACCCATGTTCAAGTGGTCTTATTTATTTAACAAACCTAATAAAAAAATTTATTTTTAAAAAAATCATTTGATATTTCTTTCCTGACTTTAAGTAGTGTATCATAATACATATTAGATAAACTGAAATTGTTTAAAGAAAGTGGCTGGAGAAACGGCCTTCCTCGAAGTTCGTGGCGATTCATCAAGCTTATAAGTATGTACCACTCGCGATGTTCTGGTGTCTTTCAAACCTCCATCGGACTTCTTAAATTAAATATCCCTTATTATCAAATAAAATATTTCAAGCCACAAACTTAAATACCAAAATGTGCAATTTCTAATCCTTAACATCGTTTTGTAAAGATTTATAAAAACTTAGAAAACGTCAACTATTTTCTGTCAGCATCGTTGACTACTGTCGCTATTAAATGCGGATGAGCAGTTTTTTTATTCATCTCGGAAGGAAATACTACTATTGTCGGAATGCCCTAGTGCGGATACACACCACTAGAGGGAGTTATTTTGTAATGTGTTCCAGCGCCACCTGGGTGTCGCTGGCAACACTGATCAGTTGTAAGAGAGAGCTAGAGAAGTGTTGATGAAGGAAGGTGGATTTCTATCCACGGGAGCATGGAATAAAAGCGTTGTGGCGTAATAATCTTGTACTGCCCCTTATTTCGTTCACCATCACCCATCTCTAACTCCACATGGGGGCTCGAGGCCGTGTGTGAATCACTGAGCAACAGAGGATTAGTGTTGCGGCAGAATCGGAAAACGGAAGGAACGATTCGCAGCACAGCAGAATCCAAAAACATCGTCGTCAGTGAAGAGCGGATCAGCGACGTGCGAAAGCAATAGTGGAGTGTACAAAAGTGACTAACTTTTGCCCTCAAGATGTCGTACCTGGCAAAGACGCGTAAGGTAGATTTGATGGTGCTTTTAGACGAACTGGATCTGACTCCACCGGAAAACCCAAAGGTTATACAAATGTGCAAAATCATAACTGGACACACAGGGTATGATGAAGAAATTACCAAAAACCTGTTATATGCCATCGTAGCGGAAAGAGAAGAAAGAGAAACTCATGAAAGAGAAGCTCTAGAAAAAGAGAGAGAAGCTCAAGAAAAGGAAAAAATACAAGAGTTCGAAATAGCGAAATGAAGAATAGATGCAGAAAACCGTCGAACAGACTCGTCGACAACAGAACAAACAAGTGTCTCCAGTCGTAACGTGATAAAGCCCTTTGAAGGAGGCGACATTAGCATGTACCTGGCTTTATTCGAGAGACAGATAGTTCGACTGGGAGTGGACAAAAATACATGGGTAAATCACCTGATTGGTCAACTACCACTGGAGGTCGCAAATGTCATCACGAGAGAACCCGAAAATGTGACGAGCGACTACGAACAGATCAAGACCATCTTACTTAGGCAGTTTCGTCTGACAGCGGAACAGTTTCGACTAAATTTTAGTTTTGCCAGAAAAGAACCAAGTCAAACATGGAGAGATTTTTCGTACGTTTTAAAGAACTACCTAAACGAGTGGCTAAACGGAATGGAAATAAACACATTCGAAGCGCTCAAAGAACTCATGTTAGTCGACCAAATCAAAAGAAAATTACCGAGGGAGATGCAGGAGCATTTCATTGATGAACTGCAAAAAATCAAGGACGTAGCAACTCTAACGGATAAATTAGATGATTTTCAAGCTGCACGAAACTTCAGAAGAAGCACAAAGCCGTACGAAAACAAAGCATACGAGGAGACAGGTCTTCGAAACCGAGACGGCGCCAGCGCGCAGACGGGAGGAACTTACGCAAAGGAGCGGGAGCCTACCCAGCAAAATCGACAGGTGAATAGAAAACTAGGAATAATATGCTTTGCTTGCGGAAATATCGGGCATAAATCGTTCGAGTGCAGGGAAACTAAAGACGACAGTGAAAATAAAGTCAATAGTACGAACGCACTTAGATGTGGATTGATACGAGTGATATCATCGCAAAACTTGCAAACACAGACGGCGCGTCAGCCTGAAAAAGACTGTGCACCAAAGAAAATAAGCGAAATAGGTTTGAGAATCGCTTCGAAAAAAGAAAACTCAAAGATGTTCTCTCAAAACCAATTTGAACATTTCCGAAAAACAAAACGGAATCGGAAGAGTCAATCAAAATACAAATTCCCGAAGAGCAAAAGCTACAACCACAATTGGCGAATTAGCTCGCAAGTTGATCCTCAATTTCCAACTAAATACAAACCAACTGATGCAAACGAACGAGGTTGGCGACGGAATACAACATGCCAAGTCTGCAATTGGCGAGCAAGCCCAAATCATAGGAACGGCTTTAAGAGAAGCAAACCTACCATCCAACAATTTGGAAGCGAGTGGAGTTGGCGACAGAAGTCACGTTTTGGCGATCACCGATCCATAGTTGAGAGCTGCGGTCCAATCACAGATCAGGATCAACGAACACAACCACCTTGGCGACGATATGGCCCAAATACAGAAGCCAACTGGAGAATACCAATGCGTTAAACAAGGAGTAAGCGACCTTGGCGTTAACTATCTTTTTTTTTGTGAAGCAACCCTTGAAAGTGAATCTTTATTTTTTTTTGTGCTACGAAAAAGTTGTATGCAAAATTGCGAAATGTGGAATATTTGTTTATTTTTTTATTTGAGGTTGCGAAAGTTTTTTTTATTTTTATTTTGGGAATTCGAATAGCCGTTTGAATTTTTTTTTTATCAGTGGAAAGAATTTTTTTTCTGAGAGAAGCTTTATTTTTATTTACAACAGCGGTGAAGTAATAAAGTGTTGCGATACTTTGCATACACCAGTAAATAATGAAAATTGTGTATCTTTGAAAAGTTTTATGATTTAATTTTTAGATTTCAAGCGTGATGTCATTTTTAAAATTTAATTGTGAGGTTTACATTTTTGAAAGGATTTGAAAAGAATCTATTGGTGAAAAGTGAAGAACTTTTTTTTTTGTGTTAATTATTTTTAGGTTTGAACATTTGAATTTCTTGAGTATTGAAAGACTTTGGAACATTTTTAACTTCGAAACTTTTGGAACACTTATTTTTAGAACATCTGGAACTCTAATGATAAAAAGTGATTTGAGTATTTAAGTTTTTAATAATAAATTTGATAATGTTTTGAAATTTTAAATTTGAAGTAAGATAATAATTGATTTATAGATGTTATGAAATAATTTAAAGTTATAATAGGATAATGATTAAGGTGTGAAATATGGGATGATGAATGTAGGTGTAGATGTGTAATGTTATGTATTGTAATATAATGTATTGTATTGTAGTATATCATTGTAATTATGTGATTCCGAAGACGGAATAGTCGAATGGCCGAGTGTCGGAATGCCCTAGTGCGGATACACACCACTAGAGGGAGTTATTTTGTAATGTGTTCCAGCGCCACCTGGGTGTCGCTGGCAACACTGATCAGTTGTAAGAGAGAGCTAGAGAAGTGTTGATGAAGGAAGGTGGATTTCTATCCACGGGAGCATGGAATAAAAGCGTTGTGGCGTAATAATCTTGTACTGCCCCTTATTTCGTTCACCATCACCCATCTCTAACTCCACACTATTATTTTATGGATGAATATATACTTCTTATTAAAATATTAAGTTTTTAATTACGAGATAAATGACTTGAAAGTAGAACTTGAATTCGCCGATTAGCAACCCCGATTTTACCGCTTTAAAGCTAATTCCATCTAAAATACTAATGAAACAACTATTAATATCTGTACATAATATTATCAAGGAATAAAATCTGCATTGAGGAAATAAATTTTGTTTAATTATTGCAATCGAGCAAGAAAGACATTGACTTTAAAGTGGTGTCATTCGCTACGCACGATGTCAACTCCTTAGTCTTCCATCCGAAATTCTATTAAAGTAGCGTTTACTAGCTTCATAAATTCTACAAACCAATTAAATATTTATCAAAATATATACTTTTTATTAAGTTAAACTGATTATTTATGTGAGTAGTTAAATTTTGCGTTACGATTACGCTGCGATGCGCAGAACGGTCTTCAGTCAGCACGTAACGCACATTCTCGATCTCGGAAATGTGTAGGCGCGATTTCAGAAGAATCCCCTAATTTCAACTTCTCTCCTTTTCCCATTTTAGGCAAATTATATTAGAAATTTTAATGACCCGCGTATAAGCCAACCCCCGTACTATTTGATGAAAATTTTGACTTAAATTTCTAGGCTCGGCGAGTACATACGGTATTTGAAATTTTATTTAACAATTTAATTTTTATACTGCTACTAGACTATAAACCGACTCAAAAAGGAACCTAAATTATATATTTTTCTAAATTTTTGTTGTAATTAATTTGCAGTGATTTTAAAGCGATGTGTGTGATGTCACACTTCTTGTAACCCCCTTTGTCACAATGTATAACAGCTTCAAGATCCCCCCCCCCCCCCCCCCTACAAGTGGGACATTATTTGTGGACGGTCCCGAAGGAAAATACTAATATTTTGTTAGGGATGAAACGGATATCGGGTAACTATCGGATATCCGGCTGTTTTTTTAACTATCCGATATCCGGAAGTAAAGTGCCAGATATCCGATTTATCATTCCAAAATGTCGCAGATTTTTATTTTGACGATCAATTATCTTTTTTTAAAAAATTATATAATTTTTTACTTTGAAAGTCCTTAAAAAATAAAAAATAAATTCAAATTTTTATCTTTAAAATTCTATTAAAAATTATTTTTTAATGAATCGGTATGATGGAGGGTCATTACATCTCACAAATAATATAAAATTGAATTAAAAAATAAATTTCTCAAAAGTTTAAGCAAACTTGAGTTTTTATGTTTGGAATGAAAGGGCATATTGTAAAAATACAATTCTTCAGAAATTGAGTGTAAAGCGTACGCCCATTGCAAGCGGCACCCTAGAATAACCCTTTGTAAATAAAAAAGTTTTTTGAATGTTTATTCAATCTTGGTATCATCTTAAAGATAAGGAATTGGGAAATATTATAGAACAAAAGAAAATAATTTTTGACCGTTTTCCGTTTTTCCTAGTGTGTATGAGAAGATATTTTCATAAATAGAAACTGCCGGATATCCGGTGTGAAATGTGCGTCGGATATCCGGCAAAATCATTATCCAGTTCATCCCTATATTTTGTAAATATACACTCTTACCTATCTTCTAAATAACCACCTTTCATATCATGACATACAAGAGTTTTTGGGCCATTGTTTTTAACCCTTTTGTATAAATGCTCAGTCCAATGTTTGTGTCCTGAAGGTTTCCAATTATTCAAATCTTCTATGGTGTTAAACGGTAAGCACTGCTCCTAAATTAAATAAAGACATACTTTCATTGCAGCTTTTATTCTAAAAATTATTTTTAAAAAAAATAAAATTCTCATTTGTCTTGGCAACTTTTCTATAAAACTTAAAATAAGGCGTCATAATCAACCGATTTTAAAAAAAATGTAGCAAGCCTAAAAAATAAGCTATATATGAATGAGATTGCTCGTAAGACACAAGGGTAAAATCTTTGTATTTTTTTTACCAATAATCTGTTTCTACAGTTCTAGTGTGGAATTTGGCCTACGTGGTCGGCGTCATCCGGGAATCCAAGGATTCCTGGTTCGATCCTAGGCAATGGACTAGACAAAAAAAAAGTAGTGATCTTGTGATCCGAGGGTTGCCGCATCGCTATAAAATACTAAAAAAGTCGTCCAGAACATCTGCAAAAATTAAAGACGTGTATACGGCACTGGTGCACGATAAATCTGATTGGGTGCAAAGTCCCGACGTCTATTGAAGACGTTGGGTGCCAGTTCAGGTGTTTCCTCGTCATCTGACCATGGTTCTAAAATAACGAGGTGCATGTATGAATGTGTTTCCGGGTTCTTCGAGATAGACCCCGAACCGTCGCCAATAGCCTACTGTGCAGCTCTAGTGCGACGTTAATTAACCAAAACTAGTGTGGAATTTCTCAAATTCAGTTTACTAACTGGCAGCTGTGATTTTCAAACGTAACTGTATTACAACAGGCTTAAATGTTTAGGTTGAATTTTTATGAAATTTTTTTATCCTTCTCTATGCAATTTCCAAATATTTTGGGGTTGTTTGGTTGAAGAAATTAGAGCTACACAACGACAATTTTGGATATATCCCAAAGGAAAGATCAGGGAATACTGGCATCACAATTTCAACCCATGATCACTGGTCAGACAAGAATAACACTTGAAATGGCAACCTACACACCAAAACCATTAGTTTGAGTTTCACACCTCAGCCAACTTGAGGACATTTGCAGATCATGACAGATTTAATTTAAACCAGACCTCTCTGAATGGCAAATTGTTTGGTCGGATGATGATCAAACTTCCAAACCCTGTAATTGCAAACTGGCTGTTTTTTTGTTGACAATGTTTGAATTTACAATGTTATTACTAGAGTTCGGCACTTTACCAAACAGGTTGTTGGAGGCCCAAGTTTTTTTTTTGCATTTGTTATGAAATTTATATTTATATTCTATAAAGTTATATATTATATTAATATTTTGACCAAAAACTTTAAAAAAAAAAAGTATAAGCAAAACAGTTCACTTAAATACAAAATACGGAACAGATGTAGTATAGGACATTTGGCGTTTTTGGCAATGAAAAATTGCCGTTAAACAGTGCTATGACGTCATAGGGTTGCCAGATTGAAAGTCGCCACAAGAATCGAAATTACCAACAATGTCAGATTGAATTGCCATACTATAAATTTATCGCCACTATAAATCACGCCAAAAAGAAAAACCGCGCCAAATGTCCTATACTACATCTGTACCCAAAATACATCAATATCATGAATATAGTCATAACTAATTTTGAAATATTAATAAAGTTTAGTTACTTACTTGTATAACACAACTTTCAGGGACTTTTTCCTCTTCATTGAAATACGTATGCAAAATTTCCTCCAAACCATTTTGGTTGATAAGAATCTCATCATTTATAATATCTTCTATTACATCAGACACTTTTCTAGGATTGGTTCTTACGCCATTGACTTCTTGCTCAACATAAGCAACTTTACCGGCAACAATATCCAAGAACACAGTCCCTTTTACGTTCTTTACGACAAGCTGACATGAACTATCCTTAGCAAACCCATACTTTCTTTCCTTCTTATCACATTCAATAGTAACTGCTCTTCGACCATTGTCGTATACTTTTACTCGTTGCAACGCGTTGTTTTCTGTCGAGATAATTTTACGATTGAAAATATTATGCAATTCCAAAAACTGTGAAGGCTGAGTGAAATTGATATTCAAATTAGCATGAATGTTTTTCTTCTCTCCACGGTGGTAACCATTAAAAAAAGCTCCAGGAAAACTCTCATTTAAAAATTCTTTAGCAGCAATCTCCCCTTGCTTTATTCTGTTTAAATACAATGTCGCTCTTTCTACGAATTTTGCCTGTTGCACGCCATCGCATTTCTCTTTAATTATTTCCTCAATCTTTTTGGAGAACTCTTCGTTTCTCAGAAGAGAAATAAACAGAAATACGTTTTTCCCTCGTCCATAGTATTTTGCTATTTTATCGAATGGATCGGCTTCTTTGCCGTCATTGTAATTAATGTCGGAAGAATCGGTGCATGGGGTGTTTCCGAAATATAGTTTCTTGAAATCGGACAATACCTGTAGTTCGTCGTCTTTCAGACTGTCTTTACTTAGTGTACGTGTGCAGACAAATATTCCTTCCAGATTATCCTTTGATTCAGAATTGTGTTTCATTTTGATTAATGAGATTGTTTTGTTAAAGATACATGCTCTACCTATTAAACATAAGTAACAGAAACTTGTAAACCGAAAACAAGTTTTTATCAATAAAAACTTTTCAGTTCTTAATTTCACTTAACTTTATTTACTAGAACTACAGTTACCACTGAGCTAAAGTAATAATAGACACTGGAGAGATGACTAAGCGATAGTCCTTACGCATAGGTTTGCGTAGATTTAAAAGCACATTTCTGGTTTTTAAAAATACATTAAATGAAACACATTTAATGTTTTCCATACTTACAAGAGCCAAGGTAGAATATTTTCTCAACATTTCTTCCGTATTGTATGCATCCGCGCAGAAAGGTAAATAAATACCTTGTCGCTCAATGGAATTCCTCGCTTCAGTGTTTATATTATTTTAGCTTAGTGTCGGCTACACAATGGTCAGTAATTTTAAACCGTGGACAGATGATGGGGCCTACACGACCTTATACGGCATCCCACTCTACATACTTCCACTAAACGAAGAATGTTTGATGTACAACGCGATTTACACTAGCAAAGATTACGAACTCGGCTTTCTTTCAAAAGGATGTAAAGCAGGAATTTGCTTCAAAAGTTTGATATTTTTTTGGTTTATTAGGTATTTTTTTTTCTTAGCAAAAAGTAAAAATCTTTATGTAACTTTTTGCCGGGAACGATGCCTCGTATTTTTGAACCATGGTCAGATGGCGAGGAAACACCTAAACTGGCACCAACGCCTTAAATAGACATCGGGAATTTGGACCCCGATCAGATTTATCGTACACCAGTCCCGTATACACGCCAGTATAATTTGTTAGATATTCTGGACGACATTCTAGTATTTTGTAGTAAAGATGGAAACCCTCCGAGCACAAGATCCCTACTTTTTTTAGTCAAGTCCGTCGCACAGGATCGAACCAGGAATACTTTGATTCCCAGCTGACGCCTTTATCCACTCGATCACGGAGGCCCCTTAAATTTATTCTTGAGATTTCAGCTAATTAAAAGGTTTTTATACTCTGTGTGAATACAAAACTCGAAAAATGTTTTCTTGGAACCAATCTTTCATAATAAAATTGAAATTACAAATGTAAGAAAGGTGTGAAAAATCGGTTGTCAAGAGCATAGACAAAATAATAACTAATTAACCCTTTTAGGTGTACTATCTAGTGGTACTTTGTTCTCATTTCCATTGGAATTGAACAGGATCCAATTGAACCTAATCTAAAAAAAATAATGAACAGGAACATGACGTTTTTATTTCATGAACAGGTTTGGTTGGTTGAAATAACGTCGCACTAGAACAGGAAAGGGCTATTAAGTATCGACTATTATGTTTAATTGCAGATGTTTTGACAAATGTATAAAATCACCAAAAAATGTCAGGTACGATTAATTGTTTTCTATAGTATGGAGAAAAGGTGTATGGGACAGGTTTGAGGGTTGGTCATCCTATACAAATCTATTTTATTAGTACTTAAACTAAAATTTTGAAATTTACAGACTCAATGGAAGGGTTCCGACAGATCCTCCAACTTTTTTGTATGCATGCCACTGATGGCTGACTATATTTAATTGAAATTTGATTGTTTTCAAAAACTACATAAAAAAACTTGTTTATGAAAAGAGTTAATTTGCAGTAACTATTCACATATTTAATACACATATAAAGTGAAATTAAAAACAAATTGTTTATAAACGGAAATTGGAACTATAAAATACATGTTTTTACTCGATATCTGATCCGAATATTAAGAATAGTTTTTGTTAAAATGTTACATAAATTGTTTAAGATTAATTACATAATACACCTACATGTATAATCATACAACTTCAGCAGATCTAACTCTTGTGGAGTGAATGCAAAAGTCCAAATTCAATAATTTTCAACTAAAGAATTTATTTATGGAAAAAAAAGAGCTGTGAAAACAATTTGGTGGATAAATTAAAAATTTTCAGTGGATGAATTTTTTAAACAGTTTATTCATTCTAAATCTTAAGCAACATTCTATTACAGAAGACATATCAATATATAGTTATATATTCATTTCATTAAATATTGCTCTTTTAAATGCTCCACAGTTACATGTCATAACAATATATAATCATTGAGAGAAATTTCTTGTCATAGTTATTTGTTATGTCGTTTAATATGTATCACATTCGATTTTTTTTTTATATATTACTAATTTATATACACTACAATATTGTTTTTAAGTTCAGAAAAGTAAGAATATTTATAATTCAAATTATTCACATGCATCCGAAACGTATATTAACATTATGAAGACTATTTTCATAAATAAGAATATATGCTACAATGAAGAACATGCTAGCAAGGGTGGTGTGTTAAATTTGTGGATTTAATTTTATCAAACATATATCATGAATAAAACATATCGATATAAACAATTTCATTAAACAGATCTATATTAAACAAAAAATTTGACATTTGATATAGTTATTTAAAAAAATTAAATTTCCATATTTTTACATTGTGTTCAATCTGTTGTTCATGTGATAGTAACAGTGATTATTGTAATAAAAGGATAGCTCTCCATTGTGAATTGCAACCACAAGATGTTTTCTTTTTTTGTGTATATATAATTATTCAAAATACTTCATTTGATATAGGCAAAAATTAATGACATAATACTATAGCATACATTAAAGGTTTGGTTGTGTATGGCTAATTCTAGGACAATGTGAACATAATAAATATCATCATATATATTATTTTTGAAGTGAAGATCCCTTTTGTTGCCCTTGTACTCTTAATACATGATGTACCAAAAGAAAGAGAATTTTCAGAAGCACTGACAAATCGTATGTTCATCTTATAAATATCAACGTTTTTATTTTTAAATTAGTAAAACTATTTTTTTTTAAATAATTTATCTTTAAAGTATAATTGAAAAATGATTTTTTTAAAACTAATAACAATGTATTGCAGAAACAGTTTAAACAATTTCGCAATAAAAAAAACTTCCAAATATAAAGTTTGATTAACCATTTAAGCATCTACAACCATATATTTTTTGTGTGCATAAAAACAATGTTCTTTTTTAAAAACTTATATGTTCCGGATGAATTATCGCATTCCAAAAAGGTGCTTCTACAATATTCCTTTACTTTTTAAAAATATATATATTCTTAATTTTTAAGGAAGCTGTTATAACATAGTTATTCAATAACTATGTTTCACTATAATCCATTTTTTCCAATTTACCATACATGACTTTTAGATAATAAATAAATCTTCCTACATGACTGGAAACGACCATATTTATACACATATGCACAATAATGGGTACACACATAAGCCACCCAAAAATTCAAAACCAGCACCTTTGGAACAAGTGTACAGAATGTAATTTCTCAACCAAAATTCACACATTTCTCATAAAAAAAACTATTCATTTATAAAAACTTCAGACTTCAATTGCCTTTTGAAATTTAGTGCTTTGAAACCAAATTCACTTGCAAGGCTAGTGGCGGTGATTGGATGCTAAAAGAGGGGAGGAGTCGGGGATATATTTGGGCCCCAAGCAATAGAAAGGTCAGAGGGGGGGGGGGGGGGGAGATAAATAGCCAACCTGGATAACATGGCCCACTTAAGAATATTGCCCATAAGGTAATAGTACATATCACCAACATCTTCAATGCATGCCTCAGGTTAAAATACTTCCCAAATCAATGGAAAAAAGCAATCGTAATACTCTTTAAAAAAACCAGGAAAAAGACCCCTCAACCCAGTAATTACAGGCCTATCAGTCTTAGGCAATTAGTAACTTCTTAGTTAAACTTAAATCCCGCTAACGTTATTCTATTTACTAGACTTAATTCGATGAAGGTGTAAGGACCTCCGGTCGACACACCGTAAGGTTAATTCCGATTTCCATGGCCCACATTCCTCACACTTTATCCACAAAGGCTGATTCCCCGTGAGATATAGGAGTGGAAGCACATACTGTAACCAAGGGCAACATTCATCTCTACGAGGTGCAGAGGAAGGGATAAATTGAAAAACGACTTAGTTGACGAGTTTTCTTTTCCTCCACACGATGGTAACCCATTTATCTCCATAGGATGATTCCGCGTGGAGTAATAGGAGCGGAATTGTATACTGCAATAGTTGCAGACGACTTCCCTTTCCTTCCCACGTGGCGCAAATATCAGAGGGGAGAATGGATTTACATCCTTCGTCTGTAGTAATGAAAGAGGGTTTCTTCCTTCAACAAAACAATTGACTTTTTTGTTACTTTTAAAATATGCAATAATAAAAAAAGTGAGGGGGGAAAAATCCGACAAAAAGTACAGGGCAACTGCCCGCGTTCTGAATCGCTGCCTCTTCATTACACTAACCAAAACAATGAATTGATAACAATGATTCTTGTCACCTTAGCTAGCATGTCTTCCTATATATGATACATTAATCCATTATAACAGAATGTAAATACAAACACAACATTTATTCTACTAATTTCTGCAACATGCTAGTAATACATTAGAGTTCATGCTGGATAATGTAAAAATAAGTGAGCCTATAACAGAAGTATAAATATAGGGTAGCTAATCTCATTAGCTTCTGATGAATCAAGAGGTGTAAAATCTTGTTATAGATATAAAAGGAATAAATTAACACAGATAAAAACAAAACTAGCATTCGACTAGACAATAAAAACATTCCTTTAAAAGACAATAAAAATAGACTACCAACAACTACCTGTTTGGGATAAGAAGTAAAATATATATAAAAGACCAACAATCACCTTTTTGCTAAAATATGTGTACATATTCAAGTAGTGTCTGAAATGTTGAGGTTTTTAAAAATATAAAATCTCATTTTATAGTTATTTTTTTACATACAATTTGAATTTTCTTTTTAAAATATAAACTACATAAATGTATTAATACGAGGAATTATTTGTAGTTTTAAGACTAATTGAAATTCTGCTGCTTTCTTTCTAGTTTACTCTTTTAAATTACAAAACAAAAGCGGTGTAGCATAATAAAACTCATTTAAATTTACAATGAAATAAATTGTTAGTATAAATAGTAGTTTAATTTGTATAGTATTTACTATTTGTATAGTATTTACTATTTGTATTATTAATAGTATTTAGTATAGTAGTATTTAATTCGTATAGTATTTAGTATAGTAGTATTTAATTCGTATAGTATTTAGTATAGTAGTATTTAATTCGTATAGTATTTAGTATAGTAGTATTTAATTCGTATAGTATTTAGTATAGTAGTATTTAATTCGTATAGTATTTACTATTTGTATTATTAATAGTATTTAGTATAGGGGTCATTCCATGTCAAATCAACCAAAAAAAAGAGGTTTTGACACCCATGATCACAGATTTTGATGAAATTTGGCATGTTTGTTCCTTTTATAGATTTAAGTAAGAATATAAATTTTTTTTGCTCTGTCTCAAGCGGTTTAGGTTTTACAGCCTGTTAAAGTTTTCGGAATTTCTCGGATTTCATAGATCGGATAGAAAAAACGCAATTCGCGTTTTTATAGAATATAAATTATATCTTCTTTGTTTACCGACTAATGTTGATGAAATTTTTTATGAGTATATATTAATATGTAAGTAATCCAGAAAAAAATAAATCAAACCAGCAAGTATATACATATGGTCAGAAAAAAATCTTAAAGTTTTATTTATAGATATTTTTAAACAAAATAGTGAGTTCTACGCTAAGCGGAATATCTTCAAAAGGGAAAAGGATAATCAAATTTTTAAAAAAAAAATCTTATTCTAAAAGATATGCTCTACCACATGGAAAAATAAAAATAATGGGTAATTCACTCCTTCATTATGTTTTTTCACTTCAAAGATAAAAATTACTTTACTCACTCATTTTCTTGAAATCTTTAAATTAAAATATATTTATAATGTTCATTAGAATGGAACAATCCTTCTTTTTTTTGGCGATGACTCCAGAAACTATCATGCCGAAATAAACCATCAACATGATTTGTCGACTCTCCAAATACTGGGAACAGCAACCTCTCTTTTGCCATTAAACCATTGTGAAATATTTCAGCACAAGTGGGCCAACATATGTGTGGGGCCCAGTCTTTGATCTGTTTTTGCAACCAAAACACAAAATTATATGCTTTCTTAACTATTGCGCTGATGGTCTTTTACTGTGTAGAGCAAATGTCACTGCTCCGCAAATATAACAGAAGTTATTAGCACTATTAACACAAGTATGTGGTATTACACTGTTGATTTTACACTGTAACAATCATGTGTATATTACAGCTTCGAAAAGTATGGACGAAATGAGAGGAACTTATGACAGTTTATGGTATGACAGCTGGCTTCTCAGCATCAATAATTCAGGATTGGTTTCTATCATCTAAGAAGCAATTTCACTGTGGACCAGTGTTATTTCAAAACTTGCCATTAAAATATTTCATGTATGTAAATTCTATGTGTTCTTTAATATTCTCCAGTTTTTTCATAAGCTAGATTGAACATGTGTCATGCATTCATGAGAGAATTGGTAAGTTCTTCCGGTCGTTGTTTTTGGAGGTTCCACAATTGCAATGACATGAGGGATGGGTAGAACACATTCATCTTCCCTTTTGGGCCAGAAAAATGATGGTGAAGGTCCATGAGGATGTAAAAATTTAACAGTGACATCTTCTTCTTCTGTATTCACCTCACTCACCATACCAAAATACCATAAGCTGTTGCTATGTTCACTAAGTGCATGTAATTTCATTGGAGAACATCCAATTTCATGGAACGAAGAATTTAGTTCATCCCCCACACTTTTTTTTTTGTAACTGGAGTTGTTCGTCAGAGGCTAATCCCACATCAGCAATACCTTCACCTTGTACATTGAAGCTACTTTTTCTTTCCACAATACTCTCATCAATTTGTTCGTCTTTAAGTAGATTCTTCCTGAAAAAAGCACAAAGTTTTTGTCCTGGTTTCACTTTGTAACCCTTTGATAAAATTATCCTACTCTGCTCTACAGTTACAACTCAAAGACTTTTTTTAATTGAAGTTTTATGTGTTTTAAAAGGGTCACAACACACCTTCTGTAAAAATTCATACTTGCTCAAAAACACACTTTGATGATGAAGACAAATAGTCTTGAACTCATAACTTGATGCCGTTCTCAATTTTAAAAGGGTTAAATCAGTTTCAGACAGTTTTTCAATACTTTGTATGGATTTATTCTGGATATAGTTTAATAAATGGCAATCACTATGAGTAACTTCCCCCACACTGCACTTCTCCATTTTTCCAAGACACAGTTAAAAAATACTTAAATATTCTTTTTACAATAGCATTAATATTAGATACTAATCAAAATTGAACATGTTTAGCTGTACTCTTTCTTGTTAACCAACCAGGCATTAAAAGAATCCAACAAAGTTATGCAGATTACACAAAGGAACAGGTGACATACTGTGGATGCCAAGTTCTGTCTACTGAGCAATCTGGAAAGTTAAGTCTAAACAAGTTTAGACAGATGTTCCATATTTAAAACAATAATCCAGTTTAATAGATAGAGCACCATTTAATGATTTTATCACAGCTTGAAATGAATGATTGGATTGCTTGTAAGATTTCGTGAAATTAGTTACTGTTAGTGAGTTGACTAGTTTAGACTAGCTTTTAAAATTAAATTGTAATGTAATTTGCTTTTATTTAATTAGGCCCAATTGTTAAAAATAAGGAAATCATTACAATCTTATTTCTAAATAATCTCAAAATATAATTATGGATAGCCTATTTTATAACGTTTTTTTTTTTTTTTTTTTTTTGGTAAGGGCTGATTAACAATTTTGAATTTACTATATTATTTTAATCATATGCCAAAACCACTTATTCTTTTAAATTTATGTAAATTTTGAATTCTTTGTTTTATTTTTAACTGTTTGATATGTGAAATTTTTAATATAATTTTACTAAAATTGTAATTTTAATTTAATGATTTCAAGGAAATGAGTGAGTCAGGTGATTTTTATCTTTGAAGTGTAAAAAAATAATGAAGGAGTGAATTACCCATTATTTTTATTTTTCCATGTGGTAGAGCATATCTTTTAGAATAAGAATTTTTTTTAAAAAATTTGATTATCCTTTTCCCTTTTGAAGATATTCCGCTTAGCGTAGAACTCACTATTTTGTTTAAATATATCTATAAATAAAACTTTAAGATTTTTTTCTGACCATATGTATATACTTGCTGGTTTGATTTATTTTTTTCCGGATTACTTACATATTAATATATACTCATAAAAAATTTCATCGACATTAGTCGGTAAACAAAGAAGATATAATTTATATTCTATAAAAACGCGAATTGCGTTTTTTCTATCCGATCGATGAAATCCGAGAAATTCCGAAAACTTTAACAGGCTGTAAAACCTAAACCGCTTGAGACAGAGCAAAAAAATTTTATATTCTTACTTAAATCTATAAAAGGAACAAACATGCCAAATTTCATCAAAATCTGAGACCATGGGTGTCGGACCCTGGTTGATTTGACATGGAATGACCCATAGTAGTATTTAATTTTTCACATTAGTAGCTTATATATGTATCTCTTAATGAAAAACAAAACAAGACTTTACTGTCAGTTCTCTACATTCATAAAATAAAAAATTTAAAATTTTCAAAGATCCTTTTCCTTTTTAATATTTGTAAAATAAGTGAAAATAAAGACAAAATTTCACAGTCGTATTTAGTAAGTGGAAATTATATTTTGGGGAATTTTTTAAATATAAGATATATTGTTTTAACTAAACAATCTATTGGAATGTATGTATTTTCGTGAATCACATAAGAATCACTGAACTGATTTTTTATTTTGTTTTCGGAAATTTCCGTGTTCTTATATTAGGAATTTTATTAAAAATTTAAACTTGAAGAACCAATAAGTTTAAATATTAACACAATCTACAGTTTTATATAAAAAAATAATAATAATACCAACTTAATTAATGAGATGCTTTTTCTTTAATTTCAAGTAAATTAAATATAATATTTTTTTCTTATTAATTAACGTGAAAATATTGTATAACTAATAATTTTTCAGTAGGTCAAATTTAAATAAAAATGAAGTCTTCAATGAATGCATAAATTTGAAATCCGATATATTTTAAAAACATGTCAATTTATTAAATCATTATGTCATTTTCTTTGAAATTCAATACGTTAGCACATATTTTAGCATGAAATAAATATCACAATTGTTAAATAAAAAACTGCAAAAGCTAGATAATTAAACAAAAATAAAGGAATATATAAAAAAAAAATAGGAAGATTCAGAAATAAACTTATTACATAAAATTTACTAAAAAGTTCAACAAAACAATTTGATCAGTTAAAAACAAATCTATATTAAAAGAGATCAACAATAGTTGGCACATTATTGAAAACATGACCTTTTACAGTCTCTTAGCTTGTTGATAAATTAAGGCAAGTTTTCATATATAATATATACAATTTAGAATAAAAACATTCTACAATGTGGATTTTTTTTTACAGAAACCTAATATTCGATATTTCATAAATAAAACCACCAAAGTTATTTTTATCAGTGTTCGATGCAACTCAAGAAACACATACTTGCCTCAATTTATCGTTTCCAAAAACCCTGCTTCGCTGAGTTTCAACCAAAGCAGACATTAGACAAACTTTGAAGTGGCAAAAGTGTACGTATTTCTGTTCGTTTTAAAAATTATTTTAAACTTTTTTTCTTTAACCTATCAACAAATATTGGTTATGGAAAGCTTCCGGAGCTGTTGACCAACTGTTTTAGGGCGTTGTGTACGACGTTTGGCATGTGATCCGCAAGCATTCTGGGGCTGATGATTATTTGGTTGAAGTAGTCGACAGTCACCCACCTTCCACTGAAGCTGAAATAGTTAAGTTACTTAAACTAAATATGCAAATAATATATTAAGTTTGAAACCCCTGATGTTTATAAATGTGATACATGGGCGATTCTACAAATACGGGAAAAGGTGTGTTCCGTACTCATATATTCTTTTTGTTTTGGAAATTGAAAAAAACTTTTCAATGTATATATTTACACTCCTTTAGCACTATTATTCTGACTTTTATCTATGAAAAAACTTCATATTTTATTCCATTAAAAAACCTTATTTTAATTAAATGTCATCCACATGCCCTGTCCCATACCTATAATTTGTGTTTTCCAAGTAATTTATCTAAAAAACCAAAAGTGATTTCCTGTTCATTTTTCTTTTTATTAATGAATATATATATGTATGAATAATATTAAGCTAACAAAAGTCAAATTAAATAAAATTATTGCATTAAAAAAATTAAACAATTTAGCAAAAAATATACATCATACTATATTCATTTACAATAACTATAACAAGTTTTTTTATATGCATAATCAGCACAAGTTGTCTATTGTATTACTATAAAAGATGAAAAGATGTAAAAAAAATTAGAGTTTATACCCAGGCAGCATATACACGTTCAATGAACGTCTACAAACGTTCACGCTAGTTCAAAAGTAGTTCAGATGCACAGCACACCAAACGTGCACGTTCAAATGACGTCTAAATTTTGTACATAATATAACGTACAATATTAACTACGTTTTGGCGTTTTACTGAACTAAAGTGAAACGATCAACAGAGGGCGCGATCATCAAAGAGCTGTGGTGGTCGAGACTACAACTGTGGTCGGCACACTGGTCGAGAAAAATGCGAATTCTTTTCAATTATGTTTTGTTAAATATTATCTCACTGAGTTTATAATTTTCAGCTTATTGGAGTTTTCATCTAAATACAAAGTAAGTACACATATTAGCTTTTACTTATTATTAATATTGGATCTGTATTTCAATATTTTGTTTCATTTAAAAAAAAGAATACGTTTAGGCTTAATTTCATTCATGACTGCGTAAGCTGCATGAAGTATTTCTTTTGATATTAAATCTATTCGATATTTCAAGGATAATATTTTACATTAAACAAAAGATAACGTTTTTGCATAAACTGCGTTGATGTTATTATTTCTTAAAAATGTATATTTATTAGAATTTGACATTTAAAGATTCCGATTGACCGCTTTGAAACTAGTTTTTATTATTTCCTCTCAAGGCTATATTTTTGTTTACTTTTTTTTCTCGCAAACGTTAAATAACAAAGCATAATATAACTAAAATCGTATTTCAGCTCAAAAAATTATCTGTTTATATAGGAGTACATCCACATGTTTAAATACCATGCAGTCAATAGTCACACTTATAGATATATTTTGTATTTAAAATCTTCTGAAAAATTGTTTATAGTGTTTATTATTCAAGTGTATGTATATTTGTGTCATGCAAATTGTATGTACGCTTATGTGTCAACTAGTTATTCAAAGAGTCAAGATGTATTTGTAAAGAGTTAAGCAGCCTCATATTTTTGAAAAGTTTGTTTATCTTTACAAAGTTTTTAAACAACAAACCAAAGAGTTCAACCCCCCCCCCCCCAAATCTTTTGCAATAGATCCTCAGTTAACAAAATAATGATTTTATTATACATTAGATGTTAAAAATAAATTGTGAGATAGATTTTTGTTTTGACACCAAGACCAGTAAAATATTAAGAATTCGAAGGTATCTAAATCACTGAGTAACTAGAATATAATTTTATCTAGATTATTTTTTTGGTAGACTCGATATATTCTAAAATCAACACTTAAACAGTTATAAGAAGTATATTCTTGGCATTATATTTTCAAAAATATTCCCAATTTATAATACAGAGGTTTTCACACCTTAGTGTGTATTTACAAATTACGATGTCATCAAGTATATTTATTTTTATAGGCTATGACTATGATTCACAAGAGAACTTTCACATTGGCTGCATTTCCCCCACCTGAATAGGATGTGCTTTTGTCTTACCTACACCCAATAGTAAGTTTACCTTGCAATATTCGTTTTATTTTCCATATCTGCCAACTTGTACAGTCTCACTGAACATCCATTTTGCATGGCTGTACGAATAACTTGTAAAATTGCACATATTTCACAAGATCTTCTTTTTTTTTAAATGTACCCTTTTGACAGCTAAAACGCCTCATGAACAATTGGAATAACACATATTTGAAAGAAAAGTTAAATTGTTTTATTTCACTTAAATTTTGTTTTTTAAAAGTTTTTTTTTAATGCGAGTGCATAGTGGCAACTTAACCTTTAAAATCAGGGAATTATAATGAAATTCTTTAATTCTGGAAATGTCAAATTAAATTTTCAAATTTAGATCACTAAAACCACAGTTATAATCTATTTTGCATATTATAGTTATTAGGGATGGAACAGATATCCGGCATATCCAGCTGATTTTTAACTATCCGATATCTGGAAGTAAAGTGCCGGATATCCGGATGAATAGAACATTGAAGATTTTTTTTTTTTTTGGCGATCAATTATCTTTGTACTTGCTTTAAGTATTTTCCTGAAAATTCTACCAATGTATTCACAGTGTGCAGATTCTCTCTTGAATTTTCGTGGCTATTCAGGTGGGTAAGGAGTGCGTCTTAGACGAGGTGAGTCACAGAGAATAGATAGCAAGGAAGATAGGCTGTAGACATTCGAAACACGCTACTATAGTGGAGTATCTTCGAGTTAGAACAATTTTAGCAGTGTGTAAGAGTGCATAGCTACATCTCTGTTCGTTGTATATTAGAAATTGTTTTATTCTCCAGTCTAAAAGTTAGTTTCAGCATTTAAGTATGACGCAATTTAGATCAGCAATTTTGGAAATGTTTCAAAATTACATTTTCAAACGCATTGTACAATACAGATCTGGCTGTTTCAAAATCTTTATAAATATGAACAGTTTATTAATGAACTGTTAAGGTGTACGTACACACTTGAATATATTTTTTATAATTTTAAAACTATTTTTTTCATGTATGAAAACACTTTTAAAAATCACGATGCATTATAAATAAAACTTAAATTAAGTTAAATGCTAATTATCATGTTTTTTTTTTAAACATGATTATGCAAGTTTTAATTAATCTAGAAGCATAATTTTTGTTGGAATTACTTGAAGTATCTTTCTTAAAGTTATGACCCTCCAAAACGTTTATAGCATGACAAGTTTTTTTAATATAATTTTTTTACCTTGAAAGTCCTTTAAAAAAAATTTAACTTTAAAATTCTATTAATTTTTTTTTAACGATCGTTATGGTGGAGGGTTATAACATCTAACAACTAATATAAAGTCGAATTTAAAAATAAATTTCTCAAAAGTTTAAGCAAACTTGAGTTTTCATGTTTGGAATGAAAGGGCATATGGTAAAAAATACAATTATTCAGAAATTGAGTTTAAAGTGTAGAAAACATACGCCCATTGCTAGCAGCACCCTAGAATAACCCTTTGTAAATAAAGAAGTTTATTTAATGTTTATTCAATCTTGGTATCACCTTAAAGGTAAGGAATTGGGGAATATTTAGAAAAAAATACATTTTGTAATTTCTGATCGATTTCTGTTTTTTCTAGTATGTATGAGAAGATAATTTCATAAAAGGCTGCCGGATATCCGGCAAAATCCAGTTTGGATATCCGATATCCGGTTTGTAATGTGTGCCGGATATCTGGTTCATCCCTAATAGTTATCAATATTTCGTTTTAGTTCTGAAAAAGTTTTTTTTAAAGCATGGGTGTGCACATGCATGTGCAGTTCTGTTGTTGAAAACAGGAACGATTACTGCAGGGAGAAATGAAAGCAAAGCCTGTTGGATTTGGGATTGTAAACAACATTTGCGTGAATAATGAATATGTGATTGATTGAACTAGGAAACATTTAAAACTTTAAAAATTATCTACAAAAAATATAATTTGAAAAAAAAAATTACTTTTTTACATTATTTAATTACTATTGTGCCTGTCACACTTGTAAAATTTTTGTTGTAGCCATAAATTATTTCTTTAACTGAATATAAGTATTGCTAATAATTTTACATTTACAATACAATATATTTATTGTGGTGTGAATACTTTTTCAATCGTAAGTATGTATAGCAAAATTTTTTAATACTTTTTCAATCGTAAGTATGTATAGCAAAATTTTTTAATGTAACTCAGTAAAATCAGGTAAATTTGTGTGACAATATAAATGTACATTTGTAAAGGGAACTATTGTTTAATAAACATTAAAGTTGATACTAATGAAATTTTAAATCTACTGTTATACAGAACATTTTATAAATTTGTTGTGGGAAAAAATTATATGAATTCAATTTTTGAAATGTTCACAAGTATTTATTTACCTTGTATTTGAGAGCATAATCACTTATGGTAAACACTTATAGATGGCCTTTCGATAAAGTATTTCCAAAAACCAAGTTTAATCACAAAAGGCTTGATTAGTTCGTTACAATTTCCAAAACATAAATTCATATTAAAAATATTTAATATATAAAATATTATATTAATATATATAAATAATATTTATTAAAAATAAGTTAGTTTTTGCAATCCCTAATTATTCAGATAATAAATAAGCAGTTTACCTGAACTTGTTGCAATACTTAACATTTAGAGCCTCCATAGCACATTAAGAAACCATTTTTAATTATGATTTTGTGTGTATCATAATTTTAAAACGTGGTTCGATTACAATGACAACATCTGAACTCCTACCTCACTCACCATTATGTGGCTTACTTATACAACACAATAGGCTATTGTAACGGTTATCGATTAATCCCAGCAATTGTTTAGTTAGTTGAAATAACAACGCTATAGAGCTACTCAATGGGCAACAGTCCAACATCGATTCAGGAAGGTATTTTGTTTGTTGAATTAAAAATTATGGTAGGTGAAATTAAAAGTTTAATCCGGCCCATTTCAACTAACTATGTATTTTAAAGCAGTCAAAGTTGTGTTTTGTATTTTTAGAACCACTGTGAACAGGCATAGTATTGATTACCCGCAGGCAGAAACACGGTGACATCAAGTTAGGCTTAGTTTGGAATAAAAATGACCTCGTAACATGTTTTTAAAGAATTTCGAAAACTATTTTCCAGGATTCCTACCCCAGATAATAGTTTTCAAAAGGTGGTAATGAAGTATTTTTATCTCAAACTAAGCCTAAAATTTCGTCTTTGTGCTTCATCATCTAGCATTTTGATGTCGTCAACAAAAGGGAAAGATCGTCTAAAGGAGGATTCCCCCTATAGGGAGAAGGTACCTAAAGAAATACATTGCTCAGTCACTGAACTCCCACCCCCCATGAAAAATCTATACCTATGTGCCTGAGAACAGTACCTGACTACTTTTATTTCTATATATTTTTTTAAGGTTTCATAAGTCCTCTCACAATAGATTTGTATTAGTCCAGTTTTAATTTTTTTCAATCATTGAGGGAAGATTTCTGATCATAGATTTATTTTAATAAAGCAATTTATCAGTAACAATGATAGATGAATTGTAAATATATATTAAGTTCAACATCCTTAATTGTTTATATTCTTAAATTGTCTCGCTTTTAATATTTACTCATGTGAATTCCTGTTTTTTTTTTAGGTATTGTGAAACAAAATGCTTCTACGAAAGGTGTGCCAGTCATAGTGCATTAAATAAAACATTATTAGTTTAATTGAATGGATAGAATATAGTAGAAATAAAATGGATTTAATTTCTATGTGTTTTATTTTACTTGTGTTGTATAATATTTTTAGGGCTACAAGTCCTGTCCAGTCTGATGGTTTATAAACGTTTTAAGTAATATATATATATATATATCAACGTTTTCTTAAAAATTCATTTGTAGATTACCAAATACTTTTAGTTAAGGTTATTGCATGAATTTCATTCTCCGATAGATTGAAAATAAGTGTCGGCGAAGGTTTTTGAGGAATAAATTGGATTAGCATCATACTCATTTTTGTGATTCTTGATAATACAACTGGAATCTATTCCTTATTTATATAATAAATATTAAATATATGTTAGTCTACTTCGCTTTCACTACAATTTTTTTGTGAAACTGAATTATTGAAGGTGTATTCAACTCCAAAGTAATATACATTCACTTTAGCTACAAAATCGTAGAATAACAAAGAAGTTGAAAATATAAGCCTATTAAAGCAATAAAAATCTTGACAGTTTTGTGTTATAAGTTTTCAGGTACACCAAGCCTAAATAATGTAATATCAATGATTTTTAATTTATCAATTCTATGTCTAGGAAAATCAGAAATTTTATAAATAAGTTTTTTAATTAAAAAATTCAATAGAATTTTATAAACAATATTTTTATTATGAATTGCTTTTAAAGTAAAATGGTAAGTTAAACAGTGTTGGAAGAATTTCCTCAGTTAAAATTTAGTACTAGTATGAACAAAATTATAAGTGTATTATCAAAGCTTAATTTTTTGTTTTTGAAGTAATTTAAAAAAAATTTGCAACATATCAGTGTATATTATGAAGATGTATAAGTTTGAAATAAAATTAAAATAATTATAATTTTCAAATATACCAATTTCAAAATGTTCCGGATTTTTCATTATTTTTTGCATTTTTAGGTACATCTTGAATATAAAAACTTTGGAAACCGTTAATAAATGTGGAAGTATTTGTTTTAAAAAAAAAGTTTCGTTACGATATACAAGATGTATCTGAAATCCAAAAAATAACTAATCACAGCATTTTGAAATTTGTTTATATTTCGCATATTCAAAAATTAGAATTTGAAAAATATTAATGTTTATATTCCAATGTTTTCCTATCTTCATTATAAATATAAACTGATATGCCGTAAAAATTTCAAAAGAATTGCTTCAAAAACAAAATTCTAAGTCTTGATATTCGACTGTTTCCGGGAAACGCAAAATAAATGACAAATAAAACCGAAAACGGTGGCATCCGACACGTTTTCTGCACTTAATATAGAACGTATTATAGTAGCGCAATGTACGTCCAGCCTGCACCAAATAGTACTAGGTCACACTCTTGTAACACTGTTATTGTACAGTTCAAAGAACGTTAGTTGCCGGGACACATAGACGTACAGATAACGTAAACACATGACGGTGTTTGAACGTATTGCGAGTACGTTTTTTGAACTAAGTTTGAACTATCTTGTGCTGCTTGGGTAAGAAAATAGAATCCAGAGAGAAGAAAACAGAATTCAGATTAAATTGTTTGGAATTATCAATACTATATCGCTTACCTTGAATCTGAGCGTGTCATATGCAGAACCCGTCCAGGGATATATAGCGGAACAGGTGCACAATGCCGAGCATGAGCTGCTGCTTGGCCGCTGCTCACGCTACCTTCAGAGGAACCCTCCTACAAAATTAATTTGTATCAGATACCAGGTAGGTAGGGGGGGGGGGGGGGGGGGGTCACACCCCTCCCATTAAAAGTAATAAAAAAAAATTACTGTGAATACTAATGTTGGTGGGGGAGTTTGTTGATTTTGGGGGGAGGTTTCCCCCTTCAACCCACTTCTTGGTAAGGAGGTGCAAAATATATTACCTAAGAATTCTGTTGCTCCGCCACTGAGCCGCCCAATGCAAAATTTATATCTACATGCCTGTTAGAAAGAATGTTATCCGCCAAAAAATAATGGTTTTCACAAGGCTTCAAAATATTTTGAGGTCGGTTTTTATCTCAAACTAACCTTAACATGCAAAGCATATTTTAAGGAATTCTCACTGATGGGGACAAATGTTATGGTCAAAGGTAGGATGCTGATAGATCCTGATAAGATAGCTGATCCTCGATGTTAACCTTTTCGTGGGGACTCCGTAACAGAAAAGTTGCACTGGCTGTGGGCTAATTCTTAAACGAGGAAAAATATTCACTTTGGAAGGTGGGGGGGGTTATTGAAAAGCGCAACCTAAGACGGTCTGTCTAAACCATTAGTGAAACGTTACTTGTCCGAACATGTGTAATGACCTGTTATGTTGCAAATAACATATTTCAGACTACATCTGTTGTAAAAATTCCCCCCCCACCATACATTGGTTCGAAAATGTCCCAAGCGCACCCCTAAATCACTCTATACTCTATAGGGCACATGTTGTCCCATCTTATACATAAAGGTTAACAAAAGCTTTGTGCAAAAAAATGCTAAAAATTATTTGTTTGACATTCAAACTAAATGAATTTATACTTATTTAACAAAAATCATCAATGTGTTTCCTTCTATAAAATATTTAGTACACTAATAATAATAATAAAAAAAAATGGGTGTCAAATCTCGTGAGTAGTGGGACTTTTCTTAGCACTGGAAGCCCCACTAATTCTATGTTAAAATATGCCCTGAAACATGATGTTATCGTTTTTTATTCCCTAGTATTTTTTTTGTTGCCGACACAACGAAGGAAAAACATTGCCGAACGGGGACGATCTCTAAAACATGCCATGAAAATCATTAATTACTCTAAACTAAGATTATCAAAATTTAACCTACATTATTTATTCTCTACATTTTTTTCAGAATCATGTAGTGATATACTTATTTCTGTTTATGTATGTAAAAAATATTAGTAACGATTTCATAAAAATCAAGGATAACTGAGGCTATTTCGATTTTGTTACTTAAATGGAAATTTGTTACTTACATTTGTTTTGTTTGGGAGGGAGGAGAGTAATAAAAATTTGAAGAGGGGAGCGGGTGTAATATTTTTGGGGGGGGATGTCCCTCCTGGATGGGGGGAAATGACTTACAGAAATCAGTTGCTCAGTCACTGAACCCTCCCCCCATGAAAATTCTATACCTACGTGCCTGTTATTACAAGCAATGACATTTTATTTTTTTAATACAAGTGAAAAATATTATAATAATTTATTAGGATAATTATTGGAAGCTTATTAACCAAACATTTAGATTCTTAAAGCATGGATATACACAAACACACACAATCATATATTCATCAAAATTCAATAATAGTAGATTTTTTTTTTAAATGTTATTTTTCTTCTTCAAAATTTCACACAGTTAATTAATTTGAATTAATATACTATTTATCAACATTGGTCACTTTTCAGTTTTCTTTTATAGAAAGCACCATAATAATTACTTGTGAACTGTTAGTAGTGTAATTCCCGCTAGAGCTGGCCTGACCAAAGTTTTCCAGTAAAGGACGAGACAAAGGAGCCGTACTGGCATCTGGTCGAGACGGTTGCTTGCTACCAAAGCAGTCAGTTAACTTGTGAAGAAATATTTTGTACTGAAAAGAAACAAAGAAATAAGGTCAAAACAAAGCTAACTAATGAATGTCAATAATTCATATATGTTTATTTTTAAGAAATGAGATTATTGAAATGACTCCCAACAAAATAACAAGTTTTAAAAGGACCGAACAAGCCTTAAATAAATTATAAGACTCAATTATCTGTAAGTCTCTTTACAAACTTGGATTGCATATGTTCCTTTTATAATTTTTTCTTTCAAAATCATACATTTAAGGCAGTGTTCACTCTAGGCGTTTTTTGAAGGGCGGTCCGCCCCGCCCGCCCTTTTTTCATCTTAATAGCGTCTTCATGCCCCTTTTTAAAAAATGCTGCCCTCTTTTTAAAAAATTCCGCCCCACTTGCCCTTTTCAGTCAAGCACAAGCGTCCTTGCTTCCCTAGCTGTCTTTAAAAAAGGCAAGGATTAAAAAAATGTTGTGTGTAAACTGGAATTAAGTGAATTATAACAGTAGAAAAACCACCTTTTTTTTAAGTGCGCATGTTGTGTGATGATTTCCCTTTAATTTCGAGCACAGGGCATTCCACAAATCCTATTGATTGCCTGTGCTCAAATATGAAATGCTTAAGTTTTTTTCTGTGTTTCTTTAAAAGAGAAGATGGTTTGGAGTAAGGTAACAAGATTAGGCATTTTGTTGCGAAATTTTGGATTTAAGTAGCCTTTTCATCAGTTTTGTAAGGGGTTTGATTAGGGAAACTTATATATTTGGTTTTTAAGGAAAAAATTAATTTACAAATGTTACATTTTTTTATTTTAAGTAGTATATTCATAAAGAGACATGAATTTTGTATGGGTATTTCCTTCGAGATAGACCCCCAACCGTCAACAATATCCCAATATGCAGCTCTAGCGCAATGTCAACCAACATTGGAATTTTTGTTTTGTTTGTTCACGTGTACGATGTGTTTGCGGTGGACACGCCCAAACCAAACTTTTTTTTTTTAAAAGTACCCTTTTAAAAACAAGAAGTGTCTTTTCAAAAACAGGGTTCCCTTTTATTGTAAACAGGCGCCCTGCCCCTTTTTATTTCTAGAGTGAACACAGTTTAAGGAAAACTTTAATATTAAAACACCAACTATAAACAAAACCACGAAACAGCCACCTACTTTCGGCTTCTCGCTATCCAAAATGCAGCTGAGCAGCTTCCTCTTCATATCCTCCACGTTGGGCACACTCAACCTCGGCACCAAATCGTCCCCAAGGGTCACTGACATCACAAAGTCCTCTGCATACTTCGCTCCCTCCAGGCTCACTAGCCCTCCCGGCGGGCTGAAAGCATAACACCTCACATTCGGGTAGACCGGCCGCAGCAGCACCGCCAGCAGGGCTGCTGTCCCCCCTCCGAGACTGTGCCCGGTGATGGCCAGCGTGTAGCTCTGGTGCAAGGCGAATGCGTCGCTGAGAGCGTGGCTCTCCTCCAGCTTGTTTTTGACGAAGAAGGCCGCCCGCAACATGCCCCTGTGGCAGAACACCCCCTGGGGGCATCCCTCCGTGAAGAGCTTGTCGCAGTCGGCGGTCAGGTCCGTCAGGGTGTCCGAGAGGGAGAGGGTACCGCGGATGGAGATGACCACGGAACAGGTGGTGTGGTCGATGGCCACGTAGAATGGGATCTCGTAGACACGGTTGTGGAAGGATACGAAGATGAGATCTTCGTCGGTGAGGCCGGTGGCGTGCTTCAGTGCGGCTGTGTGGCATTGGCAGCAGTTGTCGTCCATGATGTAGCTGGGAGGTTTGCAGCAGCATGCACAGCAGCTGTGGGGTAAGGAAGTGTATTAATATGTGTTTTGCAGGGCCACTTTACTTGCCAAAAGTGTGCCCAGAACAATTACAATTAAGTTTTCACATTAATATTTGTTTTTACAAGGGCTATCTTTATATATAATTCTCTTACGCAGTGCTTGAAAAATGCTGTTTTTCTTTACGCGAAATGGCAACAGTTAGTTTGTTTACTAAATTAAGGATTGCGTAGCAATTCTCCGGGGGCTGGCGGAGCGTCAGCAGAGCCTACTAGTATAATTTATTGCACATGCCGACTCTAGGATTACGAGTGTTGCCTCATACATTTTCATACTGTAGAACAGTCGATGAATACAAGCGATCAAATAAAAAATTACTGCCTTTTGTAATGGATGTTGTCTTTTTATTTCATCTTGTAAACTTAATTCATAATTCTGCCAGACAAAGGCTTATCAAAGTTTATTTAAAAATTTCCTTTATGGTTTTGTATTAAGATATGCCTTTCAAGTAAAATACATAAGCGTGACTGCAACTTGGTCAGGATAAAAACCAACACTCGCTTTATCCCAATCTATCCCTTAAAGACATTTAGGGAAATAACAAATGGTCACTGCCCCAACATTCAAAATTATACAAAAGGAGCAGTAGTTACATAGCCCAGCGTAATAAATCTTAGTATGCACATTAAAAGTTTATATAAAAAAAAAACTTGAGTAAATATAAATATAAAACCAAATAATAAAATTACAATGCAAGTTAGAGGACAATATTTAAAATTTGATAAAAACAACAACAATGAAACCTTTAAAATAATAATGAGGCGAAGATACATGAGGTAAGTCACAGATTGGTGTATATAACATAGGACAATATAAAGATCTTTTAAGTGAGTGACATATTAGTTGATTTGAATCCTAAATATATTACATTTATTAAAACTGGAAAAAATTATTTAGTTCATTAAATTATTTCAGTGAAAATCTGTTTTTAAGTCTAGGAACAGCTGCAAAAAGTTATTTTTTGATTCACAGATTGATAGTGCTGTTATTAGTTCTGAGATTTAAAAAAATATATTTATGCCCATATTCAGCAACATTAGAAAACATAAAATATATAGAATACAACAAAATACCAGACAAATTAGGAATATTTCATCGACTTACTGCAGAAAATCATTAACTAACAAATTATTACAGCTGAGAGAATAAAAGTATTATATCTTGGACATATGTTAGGTACTGGTTAAGTGATTTTTAACATAGTAATTACTGAATTCGCATATTGATATAAAAAAATTTAAGTTAGTAATGTCTAGCAGAACTACAGAAATTCAAAGAATACAGTTAAAATTTTATTATATTTTTATTAAAAATCCGATACATATTTTATTAACTTCTAAAATAAGTAGTTCAATTGAAATATATCAACATATAAATACTTTCTAAAAATCTTTTTTGGTTTCCAAGTATTAATTTTGATGTATTAAAAAAATTAAAATATTATAAATACATCATCCTTATGTAGATTATGTAAAGGGTATTTTCTAACACAAAAAATAAGAAGCACACATATAAAATTAATCTAAAAAAATCGTATTAAATTGAGATATTCTATTGGCTATTTTTTATAACAATAAAGTAAGCACTCAACACAGTAGCAGAAACACGGAATCCACTCGCCTTATATCCCTCCATATTTGGCACATGCCAGTGAGACAGTTGGAGTAAAGGAACAACGGCCAGCCGTAGCTACCTTCTGCAAACTTCATGAAATGACAGGCGAGCTCAGGGGTCATCCAAAACTGGTTGGCAGGCGGGGTGAAAACACCAGGGCTGGAAATAATGCTTCCCTGAACAGCCCCTACAGAACAATAATCAGGAAAAGTTTTAATGTGTAGATATTAAAAAAAATCTTGAACACTTGAAGATTGGAAGTACAAGTCATGTTATGTTTCATAAAGAAAAAAATGAAAATTAAGAGATATTTGATAAAAAACACATTTAAAGTTATATTTAAGTTTATTCACCCAAGACAGTAGTTCGTCATCTGACCATGGTTCAAAATATGAGGCATCGTTCCCGGGTCTTTTCTTCGAGATAGGACCCAAACCGTTGCGAATAACCCACAGTGCAGCTCTAGTGCGACGTTATTTAAATAAACCAACCCAAGATATTTGTAAAAAAACTCTGTATCTTTTGATTTTCTCGTACTTTTATTTACATACAAGTTAGATTAAAATAATATTTTTTTATTATTTCAATAGTGTGCATGCATATAAACGAAGGCAATATATAATTTTTATAGAAATTTCAATGACATCAATTTCAAAACCATATAACCATAGCAATTTTAAAAAAATATACTTCTGCCCCATTTCGATGTTTGGATTTTGACTCCAACTCGAGGGACTTCAATGGCATAGCTCTACAACAAAATGTTGACTCGAAATTAATACTTTTAATTATTCCATGTTATAAAAGTAAACTTGTATTAAGCCTACATAAGACCTAACCTCCTCTCTACCAATCTCTCTATATAAATCTCTTATGCAGGGATCGAAAAGCGCTGTAAATCTGTTTGGGGAATGGCAACATCGAAGTTTGTTTACAAAAATCTGTTGGTCTGCATTCATATTTTGCCATTGTGTATGGGCTCAGTGTCTACGCTTTCAAATAAAAGCTAATGCAGTGATTCTCAACCTTTTTTACTCATTTACCTTTTGATGAAACTTTTCATTTATGAGTATCTCCTTTTCTCATAATCCTTCTCACCGCATACACTTTTTTTTTGTTGGGCAGTAATGTTCTTAAATTAACAACTCAAACTGATACCGCTTACAAGGTTTTTATTTTATTTATTACATTTATGTTAGGTATTTTCCGCCATTACAAGTATTATTTTCTGGTCGGGCAAATATTATATCCAACAGGATCACCATGTACTCTCAGTCGTATGAGTACCACAAATTGAGAACTACTGAGCCAGTGTCTTGAGACCCTCTCAGTGATTCCAGTATCGGTATAGCAGCCTTTTTAAGCCTACTTTAACCTTCATATGATGTTTCAATAATAGCTTCCACAAAAAAATTTTAAATAAAAAAGATTAAAATAAAATTTATTTCCTTGCCATATATCCAGGTAATTTTTTTACCTGCCATATCTTTCCATCCTTTTTTGCCTGGCTTACCCTTACATTATTTTTTAACTGTCATACTTCTTAAAATACTTTTAAAAACTTTATGTGTATGCTAGAAAGTGAAAAAGTTTGTCTCACCAGTACTAGTTAACGAATCAGGAGACTGCACAGAAAAGTTTTCAGAATGCTGGGAGGTAGAAACACGGTTCACATTTTCCATGGACTGTTTCTGTTGCAAGAGAATTAAGCCGGCAGCTACGTCAGATGGGACGAGATCTACATCCTGGAGCAGAAACACAAAATCAACAAAGAATGGTGCGAGAAATCAAGATCGCATAACTTAATACTTTTATCACCTTTAAAACAAAAATTTTAAATTAAATCATTTTCCTCTTAATAAATTTATCGTATATACTCGCGTATAAGCCGAGAAATTTAAGTCAAAATTTTCCTCAAAAAGTAGGGGGGTCGGCTTATACGCGGGTCATTAACATTTCTAATATAATTTGCCTAAAATGAGAAATGGAGCGTCACGTGCTAACTGAAGACCGTTCTGCACATCGCGACGTAATCGTAACGAAAAATTTAACTACTCACATAAATAATCAGTTTAACTTAATAAAAAGTATATATTTTGATAAATATTTAATTCATTTGTAGAATTTATGAAGCTAGTAAACGCTACTTTAATAGAATTTTGGATGGAAGACTAAGAAGTTGACATCGTTCGTAGCGAATGACACCACTTTAAAGTCAATGTCTTTCTTGCTCGATTGCAATAATAAAACAAATTTATTTCCCCAATGCAGATTTTATTCCTTGATAATATTATGTACAGATATTACTAGTTGTTTCATTAGTATTTTGGATCGAATTGGCTTTAAAGCGGTAAAATCGGGGTTGCTAATCGGCGAATTCAAGTTCTACTTTCAAGCCATTTATCTCGTAATTAAAAACTAAATATTTTAATAAGAAGTATATATTCATCCATAAAGTAGTAGTATTTCCTTCCGAGATGGATAAAAAAAAATACTCATCCGTATTTAACAGAGACAGTAGTCAACGATGTTGACAGAAAATAGTTAACGTTTTCTAAGTTTTTAAATCTTTACAAAACGATGTTAAGGATTAGAAATTGCACATTTTGGTATTTAAGTTTGTGGTTTAAAATATTTTATTTGATAATAAGGGAGATTTAATTTAAGAAGTCCGATGGAGGTTTGAAAGACACAAGAACATCGCGAGTGGTACATACTTTTAAGCCCGATGAATCGTCACGAACTTCGAGAAAGGCCGTTTCTCTAGCCACTTTCTTTAAACTTTTAATGTCTAGGCTTAAATAATTATTTTTCTAATTAAAATTTCACTCTTTTGTCGAGGATTTTCCGATTTTAATCGGAATTTTTCATGTACGTAAATACAACTCGGCTTATACGCGAGTTTTCGATTTTGGACAAAAAATCGGTCTAAAATTAGGGGGTCGGCTTATACGCGAGTATATACGGTAATTGAAAAGGGACATATTTTTAGATTGTAATCGCGATGAAATTAATAAAAGTCATTATCCTGCATTATTTGGAAAGAGTGAGCAATAGTTTGTTAGTATCCACCAATGTGATAATTAGCTCATTTTCTGGAAGGTAGAAATATGATGCATGTTGAACGAGGTTGAACTGGTAACTTTATGTAATAGCTTTAATACTACACTGGTTCCGCATTATTGGGCTCCTATGGTGAGCCCATTTCGTACAATGAAAAGAAAATATGCGAAAGGGATTTCTTGGCAATAATCGTGTATTTTGGCAGAGATTTTAGTAAATTTTTAAAAGGATACTAGTGGTTCGCAAATGACTGATTTATTACAAAATATTTTTAAATAACACAAGCAATAAAATTATTAAAAATAAAGTGGTTTGAAAATACTGATTTATTACAAAATAATTTTGAATAAAATGTAAACCACATATGGCATTGTCTATGCTGTGTATATGTGCGTTAAAAATACTGGTAATACTTAAACTATTGTGTTAAAAAAGTGTAAAAATTAAAATGATCATGTTAAGGGTGGTTTATCCTGTATTAAAATTTTAAGTCTTGTATGAAAATTCACTGTGGAGACTGCTTTAAATTTTTATTTTTTTAATATTTATAAAACACCAGTTGCTGTTTAGTTCATAGGTATGAGTTTTGGAAGCAATAGGTTAAAAAGAATTATTAGCAAATATGCAAAGTCTAAACTACCTTTAATCATTGTTGTATATTAACATTTATATGTCAGTCTTTGGTATGTTTTCCCCTTAAATTTGAATCCAGGAAAGTAAGGGAAATAGTATTTGAGTAAATGGCAAAAAATACTTACTTCAAAATGGTAAGTGAATAATTTGGCAATATCAGAGTAGGCACTCTGGCGTTTTTCATCTTGGTTGCCACAACAACAAAACAAACGAATTCTGAAAAGGTAAATTCTTAATTATATATTAAAATTATATTATAATTATTTGTCTATATGTTTCATTAGACAGTATTTTTTATTAACTAATTGTACAAAATATCTTAATACATTTGCGTTTAAAAATAATATTGATAAAAAAAAGATGTTACATTTAAATTAGATAATAGACATTATAAAAGCAGGGCGGGAAACAGAAAATTTTGCTTTTAAGAAACTTAACTATGATTGTATAAAGGTAAATTAGTCAAAACTGTTATTCGGGATAATGTAAGTAAGCCAAGTTTCATGTCGATTTGATAATTGAAGTTGAAATTAAACTGCAAGAATTGATTACAATGACAAGATTGTGAGTTATATAAAAACGTGTAATAATACATACATTTAATAGCGATTATACAATTTACTCTATACTTATATAGATTAATTGCTGGGCAACATTAGGCATTTTTACTAGTAAGATATAATAAAAGGTAGAACATTTAAAAAAAATTAATGTTCATATTTTAAATCAATAGCTAATTAGTAAGCTTAATACACATAAAATTAATGAAATCAGGTTTATAATTCATAAACTTAACTTATTTTAATACATATTATGAAATTGAATTAATTCCATGCATCTCTTTAGTAGTTAGGCTATGCAGACCATATATCGGAGATAGTAGTTTGTAGGTATTTATTAGGTGAAACCTTTTTTTGGCTAAAGTAGGGCAAACTTTTATCACACTACAAAACTTCAGTATGGTTTATGTAAGCTACACCATGAAGAAATAAAAATAAACTTTGATGCGTCTTAACATTTAACAAAAGATCAATGACACAGAAATTAATTGTTTATTATCAATCACACAAATCACTAATCTACGATAAAATAATTGGAGATGAAACGGATATCTGGGTATCCGGCTGATTTTTAACTATCCAGTAATTATCCGATATATGGAAGCAAAGTGCCAAATATCTGGATGAATAAAATGCAGCATATTTTTTTTTGTGGCGATCAAAATACTACCAATGTATTATGTAGTCTGCAGATTCTCCCTTGAATTTTTATTGGGCTATTCAGGTGGGTAAGGAGTGAAGTGATAATTTTCTCGTTAAAACCTGACCGGGTGGATTTTAGACACGGTGGATCAAAGAGAATAGATAGTAAGGAAAATATCCTGCAGAATATGGAATCAGCCACTAGCTACCTTGGAGTACCTTAGAGTTTGAACAATCCACATGGGTGGTGGTGCGTAGATACATCTTTGTTCGTTATATATTAGAAATTGTTTTATTCTCCAGTCTAGCAAGAGCTAGTTTTAGCATTTAAATATAGCACAATTTAGATCAGAAATTTAATATTTCATAATTAAATTTCAAACATATTGTATAGTACAGCTCCCGCCATTTCAAAATCAATACGAACAGTTTATTAAAGAACTGTTAAGAGAAAATCTTTTCGTAAAAAAAAACTTTGCTGAATATCCAGTAAAATGCTAGATATTGGATGTGTGCTAGATATTGGATATCCAGCAAAACCACTATCCGGTTCATCCCTAAAAATAATAGAGAACAACAAAGCTATTACACTTACTGCCACTCCCAAATCTTTTTGGCCTTTTCAGCATTGGCAGCATTCAAATTTATATACAGCGGCTGGGGTTCCCCATGCTCTACGTCCGATACTCGATGTCCACTGCCATTGGCTTTATAGGAGCCAACAGGGTCAAATACTAGTATGATACCCAGCATCATGATACCAAGCAATCCCCAACTACAGATTGCAATAATCTAGAAAATGTGACATTAGTCAATTTGTAGATCAATTGGTGAAAAATATGAGATGTGAAAATAAAGGGAAGTATAAACATTACAAATTGTATGTCCAAAAAGAGAACAAGCAATTTGAGGAAAAAAAATCAATTGTTCAATTTAATTTTCTGGTATTGTGTAAAAACAACTTCATTTAAAATTATAATATGTTAGAGGAATTACAGGATGCAATATAAAACACCTAATTTTTGAGAAATATTGTCTCATTCAATAACAATTATGTAAAAACCACATTTTTAATTTGATAATAACAAACAAAAATTTATCTATAAAGAAAATAATATCTCAATCTTGTTTACACACAGAATAACCTCGATTACCCGACCAAATTCGGACTGGAGGTAGGTGGTTGAATCGAAAATTCCGGATAATAGAGAATTGTCAATGAATAGAACAACTAATAAACTAGCAATCGATGTTTTTTTTACTTAATTACAGGACTTATTCATAAGATGTGTTTAATTTAAACCCATGACCTATCACTCATATTAAAATCCCTCGACATCACCTTGTATAATAAATTTGAACAGTTGAATTAAATCTTCTCTAACCCTTCTCTCTTCCAGAGTATACATATTTAAATTTCTTAATCTATTTTCATAATTCATGCCTGAAAACCCTTGGACCATTTTAGTAACCCTGTGCTGAACTTTCTCTAATAAGTCAATGTCTTTTAAAAGATATGGTGACTGAAACTGTACAGCATACTCCAGATGAGTCTTTACCAAATCTCTACACAATTGCAAGATTATATCATTAGATTTTGATGAAACACTTTTTCTGGTGTACCCCAACATTCTATTAACTTTTTTGCCAACCGCTGTACATTGATGACCCATTTTAAAATCCTCATTTACTAATTCCCCCAGATCACTGACTATATGACTATTATGAATTTTTGCCTCATGTAAAACATACGCAGCTTTTCTAATTTTGATACCTATGTGTAAAATCTGACATGATTGGTTAACAGAGAGTTTCTGATGAAAGAGCAGATAATCAAGGTTCTACTGTATTCAACATATATATCAGTGTTCATTCTAGGCGTTTTCTGCCCCTCTTGCCCTTTTCAGTCAAGCACAAGCATCCTTGCTTCCTTAGCTGTCTTTAAAAGAAGGCAACGTTTAAAAAAAAAATTATGTGTAAATTTGAATTAAGTGAATTATAATAGTAGAAAAACAAACTCGTTTTTAATTACGCGTGTTGTAAATCGCGATGATTCCGCGGTAATTTCAAGCATGTGGCATTCCACGAATCCTATTGGTTGCCTGTGCCTGCATATGAAATGCTTAGTTTTTTTTTTAAAGAGAAGATTGTTTGGTGCGAAGTTGCAAGACTATTCATTTTAATACCAAATTTTGGTTTTAAGTAGCCTTTTTTATCAGTTTTGTAAGGGATCTGATTAGGGCTACTTACAGATTTGGTTTTTGGGGAAAACATTACTTTTTAAATGTCAAATTTTGAATTTTAAGTAATATTTTCATAAAGAGACCGATTTTGTACGGGTCTTTCCTTCGAGACAGACCCCTAACCGTCATCAATAGCCCAATATGTAGCTCTAATTCAAGGTCAGCCAATAAATTTAAACTTTTTTTATTTGGTCACGGGTTAGATGTGTCAATGTGTGTACACGCCCACCCCCAATTTTGTTTTTAAAGTGCCCTTTTAAAAACAAGAAGTGCTTTTTCAAAAACGGGGTGCCCTTTTATTGCCAACAGCCCCCTGCCCCTTTTTATTTCTAGAGTGAACACTGTATATACATATATACAGTGCTCGATTTCTAGAAATAGAGGTACCGGAACGCCGTTCCGGCTCAAATCGAGCCTTGAATATATATATATAATAGAAGTTACCTGAACTAGAATAACCACTTCTTTGGCTTCACAGCTGTGGTCTCCAGGTGTAAAAGCCCATTTTGTGCCTATAGCATTCCAGACAGCCTCCAATATCATAACCAGTAATCGCAGATATAATATTTTACAAAGATGCCTACGAGGTCTAGTCTGAAAGGAAAAAAATAAGTTCATTAAATAAAACTTTAAAAATAAAATTTGTATTTTTTAAATTAACGTGAAAGTAATTCAATAGATAAATAAAGAGAATATTAAAATATACAGTAAAACAAAAACAAACAGACAACGAAATTATTCTCTAGTTTAAAGTCAATGCAGGTTACTTACTACTAAGATCACTAGCACTGTATAAAACTAAAAATAATTTTTTTTTATTAAACTGTATGTACATATTTTTCTCTAGAAAAGCTATTTTCACAAATTATGATGAAAGTATATTGCAGTTATATCTTAAAAATTAAAACAGTAAGTTGTTATAACTAAAAATATAGCGCAGATTCCAATACAAACTGATTGGGACAAAAAATGTCTCAATATTGTTGTGTTTTGTAGTAAAAAGGGTATAACACTATATAACAAAATTATTTTAAAGTCAAAGTAAGGAGTGATGTTGTAAAGACCTGAGTTATGGTTCCTCTGGAACTTATCCAAGCAATCATTAAGTCTAGAAATAAAATGAAAGCCAAGCCTGCCAAGGAGAATATTAAGTAGGTGTGAAGCAGCCGATCCCCTTGACATTGCAAGTGAACTCGATGCTGTACAAACACAACAAGCACCACAATGCACCTGAAAAAAATAAACATACTTTTCAGTATTTTTAAAGATTGAAAAATACACTCAGTATTCAATTTTTTTTGCCGTTATTTTTTTATCCTCATTACATATGCTGAAGCAGTGTTCACTCTAGGCGTTTTTTGAAGGGCGGTCCGCCCTGCCCGCCCTTTTTTCATCTGTATAGCGTTGACGGTTCGAGGCCTATCTCAAATTTTACATTTAAAAATTAATTTTTTCCCTAAAAACCAAATCTGTAAATAGCCCTAATCAGACTCCTTACAAAACTGATGAAAAGGCTACTTAAATCCACAATGCGGTAAAAAAAAATGCATAATCTTGCAAATATGCCCCAAACTATCTTCTCTTTAAAAAAACACAGAAAAAAACTTAGCATTTCATATGTAGGCACATGCAACCAATAGGATGCGTAGAACAAACGACAACAGCAAGGACGTTGAGTCTCATTCATTTTGGCTAACAGTCCAGTGTTTAACACTTTTAATACAGCTGCTCTAGAAAACTTCATCTCTTAATATAATTCTAGAAAACTGATGCTCATTTCATGGCTCCAAGCACCCACAATCATCCCACATCAACCCATGAGACGTTTTGTTTGAACCCATACTTGTTCAAACAAGTACTTGTTGAACCCATATTTGATCAAACAAGTACTTGTTGAACCCATATTTGATCAAACAAAACGCTTCAACAAATCGTAAGATGTCACCTTTTCCTGTTTTTACCTTCCTCACCCTCTAGTAGAAAGTGACATCATAGCTCATTTACTTAAAAATGTCAGGTGGTCATATTTTTTGGCCACTCAATGCATAATATCAAGTATACAGATAGTGCCGTTACACAAAAAATATTTTGGGGGGGTTGAAACAAGAAATTTCACATATTAACAATTCGAAATTCCCAACTTAACAGTGCTGAAAATTCCCACTTCCAACTTATAGACATTTTTTATCTTTTTCTATATATAATTTAGGTAATATTATACAGTTATCTCACAAGCATTGATTTGTTACATCCATATTCCAATGCAGTGTCTGTTCTGAGGTCTAATTTAAATGTAATCTTACAAGTTGGATGATTTATAATCAACCCTAACTTTCATTTGTTAATATTATTAATTTTCTTCAGGCATAAATTTTCCCAACTCGGGATATTTAGAAGTTGAAATTCCCAATTTTCTGGGTTTTCAGATTCAGGGGGGTTCGGACTCAGTTAAAGTTAGTACAGTCAAATAATATCAAGTATTACACATAAACTTTCCACTTGACAGTGACAAAACCTACAATTTGACTTAAAATTTAAATCATACGAAATATATATACTTAACACAGTAATTTTACTTCAGATAAAAATGGCGAACCACTTATTTGTTGTTATTTGTTTGTTATACTATATTGCTACTCAAAATTAAGATTAAAATTCCCTAAATTTTCCAGAAGGTTATCAAACAATTCTAGACTAAGAAACACATGAAAAGTTAAATATTAATGTTGGAACCCATAAAAATAAAGTGCCTGCAAATAATAACCTGTCAAAGTATTAAAAAAAATTAAGAAATTATAATTTTTATAAATTCATATTTTTATAACGAAAATAAAATTTTATCTATGGCGAGGAAAGGAATAAAATAAGGCACCTTCATTAAAACTTAAAATTCCAGAAAAGTTAAAAAATTTTTAATTTTCCTTGATAATTCTACATTTTGTGTGTAATAACCTCCATTTAATACACTGAAAAATTTAGGAGATAAAAAGTTTAGAAAAAAAAAATATAGTGGAACCAATTCTTTATCGGGCAATAAAATACAGTACTTAAAAGTAAGAAATTTACTATAAGGAATTTAAGTATTTTTGAACAGTATTAGGTTACATTTTTTAAAAGCTTTAATAATAATTTTCAGCAATAGGTTTAAATTTTAGACAACATTGTAGTAGTACGTGGAAAAGAAAATATTTCAACTACTTACCAAATCAACCTCAGGAAAAATTCTGCCAATGACGGAAATACAAAATCATCGCTTGCTATCCGCCAACGGCGTTTAAACATAACAAGTCCAGGCATTCTTGATCTGTAATATTCAAACAAAATTAGTGGTAATTTTTTTTCACAAACTTATTAAAGCGTTGCCACAAAATATAGCAATTATTTATTCTGTATAAATAAAATATTCTATTATTAATTAATAAAATTAAAATGCACTGTAGGGCCATTCCATAATACTTGCTCCCTTCACAATGTGTTATTTCTATTCTATTATATATTAATTCATGTAAAATAAACCCAATTGTTTTTAGTGGGTTTATAACTAGTTTTGGAACAGATGTAATATAGGACATTTGGTGCGGTTTTTTTTTTAGAAGAAAAATTGCCGTTAAACATAGCATAGGGTTTCCAGATTGAAAGTCGCCACAAGAATCGGAAAATACAAACAATGTCAGGTGGGGTTGTCATACTATAAATTTATCGCCCCTTTAAAACATGCCAAAAAAAAACTTGCGTGCCAAATGTCCTATACTACATCTGTACCCTAGTTTTCAGTTGAGTTTTTTTAAAATTTGATTTATTTTATATTAATAAAATATTGTTTTAATAAAATTTATATTTTATATAAAATAAAAAGTTTATGAGCAAATCATGAACAAATACCGAGGAATGGTCCCGTTGGAGACATTTCTGAAAAAGCAATGCTAATTTCGGAACAGATGTAGTATAGGACATTTGGCGCGTTTTTGTTTTTGGCGACGAAAAATTGCCGTTAAACAGCGCTATGACGTCATAGGGTTGCCAGATTGAAAGTCACCACAAGATTCAGAAGATACCAACAATGTCAGGTGGGGTTGCCATACTATAAATTTATCGCCCCTATAAAACACGCCAAAAAAAACTCGTGCGCCAAATGTCCTATACTACATCTGTACCCTAATTTCATTCTTGGCGATTCCTCCTTCATGCAAGGTTGCAGAAAGTGGTAGATAGATTTGGCGAAAAATCAGGGGGACCATAGAATACATTTTAACCCAAATTGGTATGCTACTTAATGTTGTATAATTTCCAAAATGATTTATTAAAATTTTGTTTGGTTGAAATCAAAACTTATGGAGGAAACTTTGTTTATCGAATAAAAATATTTATAAATAAGAAATTAGTTTGGAATTTTGGGTGATCGACTTTGAAACAGAAACTATAATAAATTCAGCAATTGAAATATTTAAGTGATCATGAAAATATATTTATTACACAATATATTTATAATAAAACGGTTGAAGTCAGAAAAAATCTCACAAGGGCATTCATATACTTACTTAAAGTATAAATATACTTGTCAAGTAGAAGTTTCAGAAAATATACATTTGAAAATCATGGTTTTAAAATGAATTGTATAGCGTGAATGACACTTTTCATGGATTAATTCACGGTAATTTACTGATACAAACTCAAAATTACTTTAAACATATCCTTAAACACGCATAAAATAAAAACAGCTGCCGCAAAATCGCTTAACTTATGACATTTAAGAAGATTTCTTATTTTCTTACAGCAGATTACAAAGTTGAGTTGAGCTACTTTTAATCAGCTGCTCATTTAGTTGCGGAAAATGAAACTAACAAAAATCCAAAAATTCACAATTATTTCTACATATTTTATTCGTTTGTGATAAAAGAAAATTAATAAAATGTAATTTGATAAGTATATAAATAAAATTAAATATATTAGAAATGTCAAACCTTGACAGCGATGTACGTCACGAGCTTAGGTGATTGGCTCATTTAAACAATGTATCTGTGGTGTGATTGAATGTGAAGTGAACTTGGGGAAGAATGAGAGCGAGTGGGAGCGTGGAGTGACTGACCGTGTTTTGTTGTGAAATACTATTCCACTACTCACTTAAGAAATATCCTAGTCTATTTAAATAATCGGTCACTACCCGTCTTTGTTTTGGAATTCCGCTACCCGTGTTTTTCCGAGCTATTTCAAATCGTTTGCTCCAATGGATGAAAGTAGCCGTGTGCCCCAGCGATCGCGACCTCGACCCTACGATTTGAGACGCAAAGTCCTTCTGAAAAACTTCTTGCGGGAGCAGATGACCCATATTCCGCTGCCGCCGCCTCGATTGCCGATGGAAGACGACTCGATCGCCGATGATGAGGTCTCGTCCACCGTAGGCAACGAAGAAAATATCGGGCAGCCCAGCAACGTCCAAGAAATGCCAAACCACAAGCAGGAAAGCGCGTCACTGGCTCCGGAACCGATCGCAAGCACCTCCACATCGCACATTACTTCCACAGAAGACTCTCCAGATTCTTCCACAAGTCAACAACTCGAAATGGAAGTCGATAAAAACACCCAACCAACGTTCACAAGATTGTCGAATCTGTTGAAACTCAAGATCAACAGCGTGCGCAGCAGGCGTAAAGGTATTACGAAGGCTAAGCTGAAATTGAAGGCCAAAAGCCCAGCACAGAAAAGCTTATTACGTGTCACGAACAACGCCGAGCAATGCTCTAAAGGTAAAGCAAAGTCTATTTTCACCCTGTTCAAGGCTCGCCGTGGTAAAAGAAACTTAAAATCCCCCACTCGTATCTCAAGTCCTGTGTCTAAAAGCACGTCCACTCAGTCTGTCCAGACAGATGTCAGTTTCACCCAAGACGAGTTCAATAACATGGAGCAATCTAACAGGTGTCTTCGCGAGGAAAATCGACTACTCTCTGAAAGCCTGTCCAGTTTCATGACTGATTTTGACCTTAAATTAAGTCCATTGAAAATTCCGTATGGTACTGATTCATATATAACGTCATCAGGTAGTTCACAAGCTACAACTGCACCACAGCAAACCTCCTCGTATGTAGCTAAACGACTTGATTACAACGACAATGAGAGAATCAAGATCCCACGCTCAAAATCAATGCAGGACAGGTTGGATAAGCGATTCCCAAACCGATCAAGGCCGATTCGTACGAGAAGTATGAATTACGGTTTGACCAAACGATTCTATGATTCGAGCTCGCTCCAACAGAGAGACCCTCATCCTTACCGAAGAAATTTCAATTCGGAAACCTCGAATAACTTTTATAACTCGTCACCACGTCGAGGGAAACACAGACCGAATTCTTTTTCTTCTTTTGATTCAAATCCCAACCGAATTTCAATCCCAGAACCAAATTCAAGGATGTTGCCTCACCGAGCATCTGTGCTCAAGAATTTACCGATCAATAACTCGAGTCGAGCGATCGTTCGTCGTTCCTCCATGCCAGAAAGAACATCGTACCAGCCGACAAGGCCCTTATTGCGTCATAAATCTACGAGAGTCAACGGTTATGATCGCGGAAATGTTTACAATAATGATCACAATTATAATGTAGCTAATGGAAATGTTCCGATTCGTCGTAGATCTAATTCTAATGGTGACTATGGTCGACCCGTGCCTTTTCAAAGCCTGCCACCTGAAGCTTTTTATTGAACTACTAAATCATATTAGCTCAGATGCAAAACGCGTTATATACTTCTATCTTCTTTTTTTTTTTTTTTTTAAAGAAAACAAGTGCTATCAAACCTTAAGGTGTTTTTTCTCTCATTATGCAGTATTCACTCTAGAAATGGGAAGGGGCAGAAATGAAAAGGACTTTTCCTTTCTGCTTATGAAGGGAGATGTATTTCCCGAAACATGTCTAGATCTTATGTATTTTATTGCATATTTTTAACGTATTTTAATATTCTTAACGCAATGTTCTATAAGACGAGTTTTTATTTTAATTACCGGATAGTTAAAAATCAGCCGGATATCTATTTAATCTCTAATGGAAAGTTAAGGTTTTTTTTTTCTTTGGTCGTAATGTCTACTGTTCCCAGAAATACTAGTTGCGGATAATCCATAAAAAGGCAGGAGGGTGCAAATTTCAGGGTAAAAGAGTGGGCTGGCCTTTGGGAAGAAAAAAGCCTAGAGTGAACACTGCATTATGTGTTAAAAATGCAAGTCAAAATAATGAAATGGTACAGATGTAGTATTGGACATATGGCGCACGGTTTTTTTTGGCGTGTTTTATAGGAGCGATAAATTTATAATATGGTAACCCCACCTGACGTTGGTGTTTTCCGATTCTTGTGGCGGCTTTCAATCTGTCAACCCTATGCTATGTTTAACAGCAATTTTTCATTGCCAAATGTCCTATACTACATCTGTTCCAATGAAATTGTAAATAATTCCAATTCTCATTTTTCCAATACGTTTTGAATCTGGGCTACTCATATCATTCATTTGTAGTTTATAAAACTTGTACATTTTGACTGAATTATAAAGCACTGATGAATGTATCATACATATTTGTAAATTTTTTAGCATTGTTCTTGGTGTAAATGTTTTATTAAATTAATGAACATGATATAGGCTCTTCTGAATGGTGATTATCCATTTCAAAAAGTCAACTTATTCAAATTGACAGTGTGCACAATTAAAAAAAAATTGGGTTAATTCGTAGTGTACAGTGCCTAATGTGATTCGGCGACAATTGGTGGGTGATAAATTTTATATTTCGGCAACCCTATTTCATGACGTTCCTAAAAATATCATGATGTACAGCAACCCTAAATTTTTTTCATGCACTGTTTCACATTGTTTTGGCAAGGCCTTGGTGCCAATTTTCAGAATTGCCTGTACACTAGAAATTTACCAATTTTTTTTTTGGTAAATCAGTTGGAGTATTTTGCCAAAATAAATTGTGTATGTTTTTAATTTAAATTGTGTGGATCTGTAATCGCCTGGTCAAAAGAATGCCGAATTTATAACCGAATGTTTGTGAGTCCTTGTCTCAAGAAGAGCAGCGAGGTCTTAATCGGAGAGATTTTAGAATGATCTTCATTATTTGCTAAATATTTGCTGTGTTGAGGAGATTTGTGCATGGTAAATCAGTTGTATTCCAAATGTCTCCCTGATGGCCATGGTGTTGAAGTTTGGAAAGCGGGGTGTTATCTCGGGGTATTGTTCTCATCGTCCTAACTGGTTCAATATGATAAGGCAATGTTATTGTGTTTCCTTCGAGCTAAATCCCAGACCGTTGTTAATAGAACATTGTGTAGTTTTAGTGTGATATTAATTCAACCAACTAAAGTGGTTCATTATTAGTAAATAATGTTTTTGAATTATAGCAATTCCAGAAAAACTATTTAAAATTTCTCAAGTGAGAAATAAAAATTCTTAATTTATATTGAAAAATTATCTGCCATAGCACACAAATTGCCTGAAGTTAAAATCTGTCCTGCTGAACTATATTTTGCTGCCAAATTTAATTGGCATTGCACTTGATGGCATTTTGATCAATTCCTAAAACATTGCCCCCACTGAATATGATAATTATTAAGCAATCAAATACATATTTTGGGAAAATAGAGAAGTTTTGTAATTGGCAACAAACCGTTTTTTGGCGCTAACATTTATTAGAACATTTTGCTGTTGCGAATACTGCAAATTTTGAGAATTGTGTGAATGAGCACTAGGAATTTACTGCCATTTTTTATGCTTTAACAGAGTAAATTATTTTTCCTTGTAACAAAAATAAATTTTTCACTAAACTGAAAGTCATTGCCAATAGCTCATCTATTGGTAAAGGGGTCAGTAATGAAAATTACCTAAAAAGTCAGGGAAAATTTACAATTACTCAACTTTTCAGGAAAAGTTGGAGAATTTTTAAAAAAAATTTAGACAAACAAGCTTTATCATATTCCTTTCATTGCCATCGATTAAATTTTCTTTTCGTTTTAAAAATATAAATTTATCAAAATGACAATTTCTATTTTTTTTTATACTTTGACAGGCTACTATTTGCAGGCACTTTACGGGTCCCAACTTTAATCTTAAAAAAAAATCATGACGTTCCATGCATGTCACAGTCTGGAATTTTTTTTGAAAAGTAAGGGAATTTTAAATGGTGGCAACCCTGTCAGTACCATGTCCCGTAGTTGTACTACATTTTTTGAGCCTTGGTTGAAATGGTATGTTTTAATTTCGTCTGGACACATATAGCCATTTGTACTTGACCCATAGAAAGGGTAAAACATGTATTTCAGGGTTTTGATTATCTCATGTACAGTGTACAGGACTTTAACACTCATTTTTATGAATATACATACTAAATTATTATCCAATATTTCTGTATAATGTTGGAAACAATTTTTATAGGAATGTTTTTAGAAACGTTAATATATGTTTTATCGCATTAAACAATATATTGTGTATTATTTATTATTGAATAATTTTATATGAATTATATACTAATTTATTATTTAAAAGTTTTTCAGTTATAATGCATATCCAAGTATTTATTATTTTCTTTATTCAAGAAATCTTTTTTGTTTTGTTTTGTATTAGCTCTTTCAAATTGCACTTTTTTTTAATGTAGAGATTAGATTAAGATATTTATTCAGAGTTAGAATAAAAGTTGCTCATTTTAAATGTTAGGTTTTTTAAAATTTTTAAAAAGTTTATAGTGTTAGGATAGTTATATTTCGAAACTAAATTTTTCACAACTGGCTCGATTTAAATTTCTCATTTTAAGATTGCATTTTTTAAAGGTATTATTTATTGTTGTATTTATTACAATATGCATGTTTACTAAAATATTTGATCTGATATAAATTTTCGAAGTATGTTTGTATAATTTTAATAGCAGAAGGTGTTCCATTTATCATGAATATGTATTACAAAGTTTCACATTTTACATATACTTATTTTAAATTTCATTATAATATATGTCTGTACTCTTACTCTTTAGTTCTGTATAATGCTGCAATGTGCTAATGTACATATGCCTTTTTAACACTCAACTACGGTTCCATAATATATTTTGGATTTATTTTTATGAAAATTGTTAAAAATAAACGTATTCTATTTTTCTTAAATGGAGTTTTTTTTAACCTACTGAGAAGTGCGCCAAAACACACCAAAAAAAGGGGGTTGTCAATTCGACTTATGTATGCAAGATTTCGGTTCGAATTCAAATAATTAATTTTTTTTTTAATTGGCACTAAAGTTTATGTAAGTTTTTTATAAATTGGCTATAACTTCAAAAAGTTGTAATAAGTATAAAATTGATATAAAATAATTGAATTTTTCAACTTGTTTGTAAATTTTTTACATTTTAGTGCATTTAAAAAAAATTTATTTTATTACTGTTAGACTGTATTGCATTGAATTAAGATTCTAATAGGTTGTTCTCACTTAGTTTAACTACCTTATGCACAAAAACATTTAAAAAAGCTGGATTTGAAGTTTAATGTATGGATTTTAAATTATATGCATATTTAAGACTAAATACATCTATTTACCGAGTACTACCTAAACACTGATTAGACCATAAGCTTTGGCCTACTCTATTTGTAAAATATCCATGGCAAAACCCAATTCAATATATTAGTAACTAAAACTGAAATTCTAATTTTTCATTTGTCTCCATTTTTTGTGTTTTAATAAATATTAAAATAATTAATAAACAAACTGATAATTTAAAATTGTGGATAACTTTAATAATGTATGTACAAGACAATTACTTTAAATATACTCTTTCATTAAATGAAAAAATATATAATATTTTGAGGGTTTTTTTTGGATTTAAACAAGGCCTTATTTTTGTTGAGTAGGAAAATAAAAATAATTACAAACCAAATTATTAAGTTACTAAAATTAAAAGTTATCCCTGTTTGCAATCTACGCTTTTAAGTTCAAAATATTATATTTGCCATGTTTAATAATTGTTAGAATTTTAAGTAAATTATTACTTACTAGCTGAAATACCCGTTCTACGCACGGGAAGGAAATAAATTACAAAATTGATACAAATACAATATTTATAGCGAAATAAACAATATTCTTCATTTGTCACCCATGAGGGGGAACCACAGTATTAAAAGTACTAATTTGAAATGAAATTTTATTGGCAAGGTCCTGCAAGAACTGGAAAGATTGCTAATATGAAGTTGTCTACACAATAACGTGAATATGTATGTATTACTCCCGTTGATCACCATCCATATTTTAACTTTTAGTAACATTCCAAAGATTTAAACGGGAAGAACTCTTATAAATGTTAATAAAAATTATCTGAAAAAGTTTTATTAGACACCTATGTCAACATTTGTCGTTAAGTTTCACAAATTGGTGAAAATATAAGCAGAAAAAAAAACAAAAAAGAATTTTAAAAGGTTTATTTGCCAAATTCAAGATTTTCATATTTTTTCTTTTGTACGGTAAACCTTATCAATAAGCGAGAAGGGATGGTTCCCCAGCACTTTTTTTAGATTTTGTCCCCGAACTTTTTAAATATTTAACTTTTTTAAATAAAAAATAAATCTTATTTTTTACTTCATTGAACTTTAAATCAATTTTTTAAAAAAAAGCGAATCAATCCCCCTACCCACTACTACAGAAGATTAACGCAAACCCAATCCCCCTCTGACACTTGTACCACGTGGGGGGAGAGTCTATAACAACAGTTTTCGATTCCGCCACATAACTACTCGTATAGGCATACCTTCATATAAAGAAAGGTAGGCCGCATAGATCAAGCCGATTATTAACCCATTCCGCCGCTGACCGTGAAGGGAATGTCGCCCTTAACTGCAGGCTATTTCGTTCACTATATTACTCCCAGGGGAACCGTGTTATGGGCTATAAATGACCTACCATGGTATAGGAAAGAGAGTCGCGTCGATCAGGTCGTTTGTTAACCCATTTTACCCTCTGATCTTTATACCGCATGAAGGAAAATGTCACCCTTGATGACAGGCAGTATACACTTTCACTCCAATAATTCTATGGAAAATCAGCCTTCGTGGATAAATGACATAACATGGAGTAGAGGAAGGTAGGCCGCGTCAATCAGATTGACCATTTATACACTCTTCCTCTGACCTTCCTACCACGTGGGGTCCAAAGTATTCATTAACCAATTATTACGGTACCGAGTGGCTTCTACCTACCAGATAGATTATTTTTCTATGTAAGATATAAGTAACAACTCTGTCAAAATTCATCTTCCTGGTTATACAGAAAGTTAGAAAATTAGTGATGAGTCAGTGGATAAGTGGCAAGATTTACTTTTGGCAGTTAGAGTTTGAATTTTTGAAAATGAACATCCTTTCTTAGTGAGCAATTTTGGCTTAAAATGCCATGCTCCATGCCAAATTTAATTTTCATAGTTGTTGTAGTACGGAATATCCCGTTATCCATTCATATTTTCACCATTTTGACATATATTTTATAATTTTTTGACACTAATTTCGCCATTTATATGTTATTTTTACAAATATGATCATATTTTAGTTCATTTGGCGAAAATTTTTATTCATTCGGTGAAATTTTAATTTATTTGGCGATGTTTTTAATAACTTGCCGTAGGTTTTATTTATTTGGCGATATTTAGTCATCAGCCAATCAGAATGCTCCTTTACATATATGATCATATTTTAGTTCATTTGGCGATATTTTATTAATTTGGCGAAATGTTTTATTCATTCGGTGAAATTTTAATTTATTTGGCGAAGTTTATTAATTTGGCGACAGTTTTTAGTTATTTGGCGACAGTTTTTAGTTATTTGGCGACATTTTGGCGATATTTAGTCATCAGCCAATCAGAATGCTCCTCGTACGTTACATAATATTAAAAATTTCCATTGTTTAAATTTTATATTTTGCATTGTTACATGTTCTCCATGTTAATCCTATGGAGAAGTTTCGAAAAAGGGGTTTTACAACCCCTTAAATCCGTTCGATCGGAACAAAAATAGCTTACTTTTCCTATTTAAGGTATAAGGAACAAATTTGCCAAATTTCATCTTCATAGGTATACAGGAAGTTGGAGAATTAGTGATGAGTGATGAGTGGGTTTTTCGCATTTATATATATAGATTACAACATGAAATAAAATAACTTACACATACAATAATGACTTGAAATTTAACTGTTCTTTTATACTCATCTTTCTTTTTAAAAAACTGTGTCCCCATAAATAAATATTTTAAAATGTAATGTTTGGTTAATTAAATAACATCACACTAGACCTACATAACGAGTGACCCAGACCCACTGCTTAGTAATTTTGAATCATGCTTATATGATGATGACAAAACCTGAGCTGGAACCCCACTCGCTAAACTGCACACTCTTGCCTTAATTACTTGATTTCATGTAAATTTTAAAATATATCAGGTTTTGTGTACATCAATATTTCCATACGCAACTACAAGAACCACAGACATTTTACAAATAACTATATATTTTTTATTTAAATCAGAATATTTTCATTGTATAATACAAAAGTTTTAACACACACATATAGCACAATTCACACCATTGGAATTCTCATTCATTTCCTTCCTCAGTCGATTATGTTACATTAGAAAATATACAGAACACGTGAACTGATAACCTTTTTTTTCTATTGGCAGGAGATAGTAGCGTGAGCATAGACGATATGCTGTTGGACGAAATGTGTTTGAAATATTGAATCACTAGAAAACCATAGACTTTTTCATACTTATCTATACAGTGTTGGGTTAAAATGAACTAAACAGTGCCATCAAAAACTTTAACAAATGATTTTTCTTCTGAAAATCAATCAAATATTTTCAATTAGCTCTGGGCGAAAGGTAGAGTGAAATAATGTCCCACGAAAACATGTGACTGACGTACAGTAGAACCTCTTTATAAGGGACAGTTAAAAAAATTGTAAACCTAGAGGTTGTAGTAACCATTGAACACCATGGCTGACAACCATTTATGTTTCATTATTCAATATAATGAACACAATCGATAAATGAAAATATGTTTTCCCATATTATGAACACTTACAGCCTCTGCATCAGTTATATATTGAAGATATAAGCAGGAAACTGACCCGACAGAAAATCTTTTTTTAAAACCAATGAATGCAAGCAATCAACATGAACCAGGACGATCTTGTTCCAACAAGGTTTCCACTCAATATTTAGATCAAAATTCCCCGACTTTTCCAGGTTTCCCAGAGGATTTTCAAAATATTTCAGACCAAGAATTAAATTATTTTTTCACAATTTTAATATTGAAGCTGGAGAAAAGTGGTTGTACAAATAACCTGGTAGAGTATGCAAAATCGAATATTTAGCATTTTTATTTTTACGATTTTACATCAGTGACAATAAAAAAAAGAATATAACCGGTATTTATAACTAACCTTTCTGGAAAATTTCCCCCGACTTTTCCAGAAAATTAAAAATAATGTTCATTTTTAATTACTTTTAGTCTTTTACTTGTACATTTAACATTCATGAGTTAGTTACAGCACTGATTTTCGAACTATATATAGGATAAGAGAAATCTCTGTTTTTGGTTCATAATCTTGTACAAATTCGACTGCAAGTTTGATATTTTTACACTTAAATCAACGAGAATATTGTCTATCATAATATCTGTTTTTCCTGTAACAGTAAGTAGAAAAGGCTTGTTAACTCATCCAAGATGTGCAACAATGGTTCAAATAAATTAAAGCTTTCTTGGCTTCACTTCGAACAGTTTCTTTAAAAAAAGTTTTAACCATTTTATCTTTGAACCCTGAGGGTCCGCAAATTGGTCTGAGTGATGAATAAACAAAAAAAATTAACTTTTCGTACTTTAGATGTGTTAAACACTTAAAGTTCCTTTAAAGTTTATTTCGTATAAGATCTATTGGGAAAAAATAATAATTAAAACTCAAAAAGAGTAACTTTTAGAAGTGAAATAATTTCATTTGAATAAGTAGTCAATGTATTACTAGCTTTCATAAACTTCCATTAATGATCCCAATTTTCTCTTTCGCCAAAAAGCAATGTATATTTCATTTTAACCCAGAGTTATATAGCGAAAAATACAGTGAATATTTATCATTCAATACTAGACAACAAGGGAAAACTGTGGTAACAAATATATTCTTAACAAACATGTGGTGAAAATGAGTAACATTAAAAGGATACGTGTGTCCTTCAAAAATCGCATTAAAGCGTACATTGTTACTTAATTCAATTTTTTGACAAAAGCAATTTTTACACTTTGACATCATAAATTGTCTTCGTAAAGTTATTTGAAACCAAATATGTAAATTTGTCTCCAAAATATTAACCAGATAAAGATTGCAAGCATTCTTTTCAGGATAACAATGCTTTTACATTAAATTATTCTTGAGTACACAGCAGCCCACTTGGAAAATTTTCTGCGAATACAAGATGCATTGAATATGCAATGTGAAAGAAAAGTAGCATTTACAAATAAAACATCTGGCAAGTTTCTAAAAGGAAATCCAATGATTTTGGAAAACTAAACATTGGGCAACTTTTTTAGTAAATCTTTAGATGAATTATTTTCTGGCTAATTGTATTTCTAATTCATAATTCAAAGCAAAAACATACAGTTAAGTGGTAATGCCTCGCCATTGCCAATTTGCATTAAAGAAAAACTATCACCAATTAAGTTATTTATGCTCTTGGCAATCCACCCTAATAACATATTGAATGGCTGGAGATAGTAAATTATAGCAACCCTAGACTTTTGGTAGTAGAGCACAATGTACTTAAGGCCAACTAATCAAACATTTTTCATGCAATAGCACTGACCTTATCACATATAAATAAAATTTCGAATGATTAAATATTTTTAACAATCATGAATTGCAAATCAGTCCAAGGGTAAAACAATTGTAGTCCATACAGTTTATAGGTGTTATGATTGAAAGGTTTGGGGTAACAATAGTAAACCCTTAATTGAATTTTTTCTTAAAAATTACACTGTGAATGTTTTTATTTTTATAAATATTCAGACTAAAAAAAAAATGGAAATTATCCCCACATATTTTTTTTCTCATTTTTCCCAAATTCCAGTTTTACAGATACTTGTAAACTCTGAATATATTTCAACAGGTACTCAGAAGGTCAGTTTATAATAATATAGAGCAAAACAACTTCATAGTTGTTGTTGTTGAAGATTTCTGTTTTTAAATATTTGATTACACCTGGTCAGTCGTAACATTTTGCTTAAGAAATAGCTTTAATACCTAAAGTTTTCAGTCGTGATCGAACTCAGGACAGTGCAGCCTTTGTTAAACTAGGCTACCACAGCTCCCATATATATCATTCAGAGAAAACTGGAAAGATTACGTTCTTTTAAGAAAACTGAAAATATATTTTGTGACTAATTGTTTTTCCTACTTGGACCATTCAAAAAGCATTACAGAAATAAATTAAAAGTCGATATATTACGTAATGTTTCTATGATAAAGAAAATAAATTTGAAGATGCCCTCCTTTTGAGGTATATTATATTTTTTATATAACAGTAAAACTAACTTTAAAATATAGATGCAACATTAAACACAAAATTAATAAAACATACAAATATAAATTCTAAACAATATAACAAAAGACAAGTATAAAAAATAAAACACTTATCTAAATGAAGTGAATTAACACTTTTGTGATGCTTCAGATAGGGCTTTTGATATTGGTAAAATTTTAATACTGATACACAGCAGAATTTTATTTTATTTTTATAAAAGCTTGACCAGTTATCTATATTAATGAAAACTTTTGGCACAGTAATAATTTTATACAAATGTACCAAAAAATTTATTATTTAAATGTTACAAGAACATGCTAATTTTAATCAAACAGCCAATATTCAAATGTGATGACTGAAGAAGATTTAGTTTTATAAATGTTTCGAAGTAAAAAGAATTTTAAAATTCGTATTGAATATACAGCATTTCATTTAGGCTTAGGTAATATTAAAAGTTGAAATGCTTTGTAACTAGGAGTTTTAATCATCGTACTTCAAACAATCATATTAATCAGCTAACTAGAGATTGTACAATCACATAATTTGATATTCTTCACAAAAGGCATTTTGTGAATTGTTAATTTCCATTCTGGGATTTGAAATATGTGGTCAGTTTAGCTCCATAGACATATAACCAAGAAAGTATTTTACAAAATTTTGAGTTTGAACAATGCAAAATATGTAAAAGCTCAATTATCCAGGCCAACAATTAACAGGAAAGTTTATGAAAATTAACAAAACTTTAATAATTTATATTGCAAGAAAAAGATAATGCAGTTCAGAATTTACTTTAATTTAGGTTGGTTGTTTGGGGTTTATTGGCACAAGGGCCAAATATGGCCAAGCTGCGCCAAACACTTTAATTTAGGCAAAACATCTCAAAATGTGTAAGGACAAATACAGAACACACACATATTGTTTAAAAAACTGTCATTGCACAAACATTAAATAAAAAAAATGTCACTGAATTCTATGTTCTTTTTCTCAACTTTCGAATTTTACTGTAAAAATATTCAATTGAGCATGTTATTAATATTAAACTCTGTAAGGATCTTGATTATATTTAATTATTGATCACTTAGTTTATATAGAATAGATTGGCATTGTCTGACAGATGGAAACTTTGATGCCCATAAGTAGCTTCACATTCACATAATTCTTACCATTATTCATAAATAAAATCTTTTATTTCATACTTTATCATTAAAGTGCACTTAAGTTACATACATTAAGAATTTTAATGGAACTACTTTTTATTTGTAAAAAAATACTAACAAGCATTGATGGATCCAGGGGAGGGGCCGCAAGAAAATTCGTTTTAAGGTGCACATGTTCAAATCGAAATTAAAATTTCATTTAATCACAAAATTAAGAACTTTTCAAGAACAGGGTGGCAACAACATTCTGGAAAAAAAGTTCCCTGATATTTCCATGATGGTGTCACAAAATTTCCCTGATTTTATAATTACATTAAGAAATGTTGCAATACATGCTTTGTATAGAAACAAAGTATCCACACTGCAATGATCTAATAATTATATTGCATTAAATGAAAAATTATAAGTAATACTTATTGACAATTAAAATAATAATTTGTGGATACACAAATTATACAATTGCGACAGGCATAATACTAATTAAACATGTTCTCTGGAAGCAGATAATCCAAAAAAAAAAGCAAGTTTTTTCAAATTATTTCTTTTTTGTAGATAATTTTAAATGTTTTATATGCTTCAAATTTCCCATTCCAATCTTCAAGAAATCGCATATTCATTAGCCCCTCACATGTTGCTTACAATTTAAAGTCCAACACACTTTACTTTTGCTTCTCCCTCCAGCAGTGGTTCACATTTTTACAAAAATAAAACTGCAAATATGAAAATGTGCATAACCATGCTTTTTAAAAAAAATTCTTTTTCAGAACAAAAAGGAAATATTTACAACTAAACTACCCAGAATAAAGTGCATAATAGACGCCAATTATCGTTTTAAGGATCCAAATTTGAAAATTTCCCTGATTTTTTGTGAAATTTTTTAAAATTCCCCGACATTTCCGGAATTAAAAAATTCCATGATAATTCCCTGATTTGAGGTTATGTTGCCACCCTGCTCTTCTACTCTAATAAGTCGGAATCATCAATAACAAAATCTAACATTTAAATTTATCAAAAATTAAAATGGTATTGTACATTTCTTATAAGGGCTGGATTATTGAATTTTTACTAGTGCTGAATTATAATTAAATACATGACACATTTCATTAATATGAATATTAATCGGACATTAAAATATAAAAATCTGTTCATTGATGCATTAATTGTAATAACTACAAATTTAAAAAGGAATCATTGACAATATAATAGGTTAAATATTTTCTAGTTAAATTATTATAAACAACTATGATGTTACAAAAAAGAGCCAATGTCCAAATTACACTAACTTTCAATTAAATATGCCAATTTATTGATCTTTGCAACTCAGAAAATTTTAATAGGACAATGACACTATATAATGAATTTTTGCAGGCATTGGTAAACAATGTAAAATCAGTAGCCACAATATCGCAGTCACAAATGTAAATAAGCCAGTAACTATTCTTATTAGTAATGTTCTGCTACATGTCTTTGTCACCAGAAATAAAGATATATTAACGCTAATATAAAAGCAGTGGTATTTCGATATAAAATAAAAAATAACAATATTCGCACAGTAGTTTTAAATACAGTTAAATAAAAAAATTCAGTGAATTCCAAGTTTCATTAAATGTTTCTAAACAATATGTATAAAATAAAATTAATTCAAATTATATACTAATAGTTTTTTTCTTAAATTTTCAACCTGCTTTATTACTTAATATATAAAAGTTTTCGCATTTTATTATTGAAAACTTTTAAATTATAATAAGATATATCTAGTAACTAGATAAAGAATAATATAAACCAAATGACGCTAAATTATGCTGATTGTCATTGTCAAAAATATGAATATCCGCTGATATTGCAATTAGTGTTTTGTGTGAAAAAAACAACTTAAAACTCATTAGGTTTGTATGTTTTTACTGTATACTAGAAATGAAAGGAATGAATCTTCACTTCACTCTATCATCAGCTTAGAATGAAAACCAGTTATATTTAAATCATATATTCAGCATCCGTATTGGAAGCTGCTCACAAGTATTTGGATCATTCTTCTTGTTAAACAATTTCACATTTAGAAATGAATCGCCCGGAATTCGTCGGCAAGCAGCTTCCGAAATGCTAAATCTGTGGTTTAGGTCAATATTACACTATCAAATTTCTTCGACAAAGATCTTTTATAAAATACTTACTCAAATATATTTTATAAATAATCTTTTATGACAATAAATACACCATATTACACTTTATAAAAGTTATGGTCAGTCTGAGTTTATAGGTGTTGTTACCGGTAGTTTTCTTTGAATTATTCCTTGATTCCTGACATTCTGACTACAAAAATAGAAACAAATGGTTGAATGCTAATAAAGTAGCTATATACAGTAGACTCGATTTTTTCAATATCTCGAAAACAATCGATTTCCCTGCACCTTCATTACTTATTTAATGTAATTTTATCTCTTTAAATCGAAGTTTTTTGTCGTTATTTTCGATAACTCGAAGTTTCCTCACAACTCAAATTTTTTTTTTCCTGTCAAAACTACGGATTTTGAAGAACCTTTTGCATATATGTAATTGCCACGTTCTTCTTTATCAGTTCTCTTTCTTATTGTGCGTTATTGAAAGGGTATACTTACAATGGATTCCTACCTGTGCCTCACCCTTTTGTTTGAATGTCGCCAGACTGGATTCCCTGAGCTGTATCCCCTCCTCTTTAACACAGAATCAGTCCAACAAGGAAGACTAAGGATTTATCGTCCTTCAAGCCAGCTGGCGTTTTCGGTAAAGTGCGAGTCACTTTCTTGGAACATTACCGACCGTCCAGAAAGCAACTCACTTAAAATATGAAGACGACACTAGACTTCTTATTTTTGTTTAGGCAATGCACTCTCTATAGCAGCATTTGATGCGAGGTCGCTCTCAGAAGAAGAATGATAACCGCTTCCAAAGATAACTTTGTAACAGGCTCTATCTTCCATAAAAATCTATGCGTGCATTCATTGAATTGAGGCCGGAAATGAAAACATCAGAGACATTTCAAGCAATCGTGCATTTGGAAAATATAATTGATTTCGAAAAAAATAGAAATACTCACCAAACTATTTTGGATAGATATGTTAAATAAAGTCGTATAAGTATACTAGTATTTATTTTTTACCAATAACAGCTTTATTATAGGATTTTCGATAACTCGAATTTTCGATATCTCGAATTTTTATACACTTCCTTTTGAGTTCGAGAGTTGTCTGCATATATACATATATGAAGTATTTTACTCAGTTATATATCATTTGCATTTATTGAAATGGTTTCGATTTTAAAATGTATTGCTTAACAATCATATAAGAAATTATTATTACTCAAAAAAACTGTAACAATTAATAATGTGTACTTATTTAAACTTTTCCACAAGGTACCGGTTCCTCAACTCATTGTTTTTTACTTCTCCATTAGCATCCAATTGTTTCTGTAGTCAGTATGTCGGGCACCATAGATAAATTCGAATTTCTGATATTCGTATAATATCATCTTTGTAGACCTCACTGGCCACCTATCACCCATTTTTTAACAACTTGTTCAACCCAAACGACTTCTTTCAAATATTGCTAATGATGTTTATTTGTCACAACAACTAACTTAACTAAAGCGAACAGAAAACAGCGAAAGTTGGAAAAGGTTTCCAACTGTCAAAGACAAGGTGCAGAAAACATCAACATACATCTTTTATAAAACATTCGAAGCCGAAGCCAACTTTTACAAAAGATCCTTCGACTAAGTTCGTCTTTTATAAAATTTGGCCATTGCACTATCATATTTCTTTAAGATAGAAACTCGTCTTTAAGATAGAACATTGCGCTAACCCTTTGAGTATTGAATTATTTGAAGATTTTTATGCCCATGGGACGGATTTAATTTGTCGCTATATGGATTAATATGTATTCAGATGACGAGTCAGACTCGTCCACCGTAATTTCGCCCAAGTAAGCAGATGACGAGTCTCACTCGTCAAATGTACCCAAAGGGTTAAGAATATTAAAATACAAATACAACGTTAAAATACGCAATAAAAGTCCACCAAATCTGGACATGTTTTGGGAGGTACATCTCCCTTCATCAGCAGAAAAGCAGTTTTTATTACACACCAGACTTTTCATTTTATGCTGATGAAGGGAGATGTATCTCCCGAAACTTATCCAGACTTGATGGACTTTAATTGCATATTTTAATGTTGTATTTGTATTTTAACATATTCTTTGTCAAACTTATTTTTTATAAAAAATATCTGTAAAATAAATTTTATAATGTAATGTCTGCCTTAAATATAGCTGGTTTTCATTTTAATCTGACGATATAGAGTTGTTCATTCAGAACAGATCAGTTTCATAAAATTTTGACATTGTTCAGAAAGAGAGATAAATTTGAAACTACAATTTAAAAAATTGGCCCTTTTTTTACTAAAATACAAAATAATCATCAACACATATATTATAAATGCAGATTAATATAATTTCCAATAACTAATTATTACTCAATAACAAAGAAAAACAACTGTATCACAAATATGCTTATTCGGATTTCCCCTATTTGTTACAAAGTTTGAAAGATAAAATAGAAAAGTTCAACACACAAAAACACAATACACTTTTTTTTATACAAAATACTGACCACAATCAGTTGGAACACATTAAAAACCATATAAATTTTTAAACAGGATTAAAATTATTCATTTTAATCTACATTTATATACACTACACAACATACTGAACAAATATTTATATAAATAAAGACTGATAAGAGTATTTAGTTTTTTTTTTATTTAAAAAAACTAGCCATTTGCGAATTGTCACCTATATTATGTTTCTAAACTAAAAAAATGTAAGGAATATGTCATTTTTCAAGTGTGCAACGCCATTAGTCGTACACTGAATCAAGCCTCGAAACACGTTTTTTTAAATAGAGCACATATTAGAAAAATATTATCTACAAAAATTCCGCAATATTAAAATTCTCTCTTTTCAATCTAAAGCTCCTACTGATTTCATATAAGCAGTATGATATTATGACTTCTAAAATGACAACATACGTTCAAGGATTGAAATAAAATAAAAAAATAATTCTAACAATTTATACACAAGGGAGCTTGAAAAGACAAAACATTTAACATGTAACCCCATATGAAGCTAAATACTATTATTCAATTACATTGGTGAAGTTAACCATAACATAACGAATGAATTTCTAAAAAGGTCTGTATGATAACACGAGAGAATCAAAATTTTTTAAATGATCAAGGTACGAAAAACAGTGGATACTCTAAAAAAAATGTTAAAATTCTAATAAAATTGTTAAAATAACTATTATTTAAAAAAGAGTGACTTTGAGAAAGGCTATTATTTAAAAATACCTCCATTTCGCATATATATTTCTAGTTTCATATGTACACTTAAAGGCTAATTTTTATACATTTCACTATAATAATTAAATAAAATTTAAATTTTTGAATAAACCGAGATTTTTATAATTTACAACTGAAATAAAAAAAAACAAGTAATACTGTGAACATTTTTAAATATCAGTTCCTGGAGTGGATTTTAAAAACGATTTAGATCAGCTGGTTTGATAGGGCCCAGCCAGTTTGTCAGTGCAACAAAAAGACAGCAATAAATAGAAATAAGGCGTAATATTGGAAGATTTACGATGTAATTGTGCAGTCCTTTTTCCTCACTCCACAGCAAAGCCACAGGTTTCTTCTATAGCTTGAGTCAGTTTTTCATACAATTTTTCAGAAGTTTCATATGGAGGGATGTCGATGCGATTGAAACTGAAAACAGGAGGAAAAATTTAGTTTTACAGAAAAGTGAAACAGAAGCTAACAGTTATGTGAGAGTTTGCAAATAGTGCTTCACTTTATTATTTGAATTATTACATTAAAAATACAGTTAAATTACCTTAAATTGTGTGAGATATAGATATAAAAAATATTAAACATTCCCTTTAGGGACCATCTATAAATGATTTCACACTTTTTCTCCATATTTTTGACCCCACCCCTTTATGCCCATAGAGTAATGATACAAATAGAGAAATAAAAATGCTGATTTCCGTGTGTCCATCATTGAAACCACGTGACATGTGGAAATGCCAATTCATTCATGCGCCAATATTACTTGGCAGGCCTTGGCGACTTTAAGTACTACACGAGATCGAAGTATTGTAATATGGATTTGTGTTTAATTTTGTATTTAAATATAGTTTTTTTTAAACGAGTGGCACAATTTAAGGGAGTTTAACAAATATATAAAAGAGATTTTTTTACTTTGTAGTTTTGAAATAATTGCGTTACGTTTTTATGTAAAAAATTTACCATAAGCGAAGTTCTTTCAATTGTTATTTTGTATACTTCAATAAGAAAATATGAAAAATAAAACCTGAGAAATATAAAGAGTTTCGCTTCTTCGAGTATTGAACACAAATAAAATATTTTTGTTTCGTTAATGAAGAGGAAATATTTAGCGCATATTGTTTGAAAATAAGTAAATACGTACATATATGTTAAATAGTTGAATACGGACAGAACTCCTTATCACCAAAAAAGAAGAAAGTGCGCCAAATTTGAAACTCTTGCAGATGTCTGAACGCCAAATGTGGCAGCGCTATAACCACGTGATGCGAGTTTTTCTTTTCAATGTTGACACTGCGGCCTTACGAGAGTCTGGCATTGAAGGCGCTCTCTATTTAATATTACAACTCTCTGTTTATGCCCTCTCTATTTAATATTACAACTCTCTGTTTATGCCCAGTAGCAGAAAATGTCTTAAAAGTCTGCAGCAACATTTTAGAGAGTAAGATTTGTCTTCAATTTATTTTATACAACTATCGGTATACCTTTCTTGAACAAGTATAACAGCAACGATTAAAGATAGAATCTCAACAAACCAAGAAAGAATAGGCAGAAAATGTTCTAAGCTAGAGCCGACATAAAAAAAATACGTTTGAAATACTTCAGCAAAAATTTGTCTGCAGACATTTGAAAAAATCTTGTTTCTGCTTCTGAGCCCTTATGTCACAAACTGTCATGCATGCGTCACCATAACCCTTCTGTCATATGTCACATTCTTCTACCATAGGGATATTAAAGGAGTACTCAAGCCCTCCCCATACTCAAAATTCTATACTAAAAATTTTTAATAGCTTAAGAAATTTATGCACATTTCTCAGTAATTAACAAATTATTAATAATTAGCAACTAATTGCTAATTAATCTGTACTTTTTTATTGGTAAATATCCTGGAAATGGAACTAGTTGAATAATCCCCCCCCCCCCCCCGTCACAAAGTGTAACGGCCCCTCATCCAAGCATGATATCATTTGTGGACGGCCCCTTTTCAAATTTGCTTATTACTTTGACAAATTTTGCAGCCTATATCGAGATATGGAAATGATATATGAAATTACCTCAATTTTAAATTTTTTCAACAAATCAAGGGTATATAAAAAACTATTGTTTTATTCATTTCTTAATATATTGGGACATTAATGTAAAGATGTGCACAATAATTCTGCATGTTTTCTTCACCTTCCCAATCTAAGATCTCTTCTTAAAGTATTCTGATTAGTGTAAGTTTTAAAAATTGTCCCTTCTCTGCTATTTCAAGGTGTTTTTAGTATAATCACCATCCATAAATTTTAAGTATTTAATTATAGAGTGTTCAATCTAGGAGTTTTTTGAAGGGCAGTCCGCCCTGCTTGCCCTTTCTTCATATCAATAGCGTCCTCATGCCCCTTTTTTAAAAAATGCTGCCCTCTTTTCAAAAAATTCCACCCCTTTTCCCCTTTTTAGTCGAGCACAAGCGTCCTTGCTTTCCTAGCTGTCTTTAAAGAATGCATCGATTATTTTTTTTGTTTTAAATAACGATTAAAGTGAATTATGACACTAGAAACACAAACTCCATTTTAACTACGCGTTTTGTGCAATCGCGATGATTCCGCGGTAATTTTGAGCACGGGGTTGCCTATGCCCGCATATGAATGCTAAGTTTTTTTTTATTTTAAGATAAGATGGTTTGGGGCGATTTTACAAGATTAGGGATTTTATTACCAAATTTTGGATTTAAGTATAGTCTTTTTATCAGTTTTGTAAGGGGTCTGATTATGACTACTTACCAATTTGGTTAAGTGATTTTTTTTTGTGCTATTTGCACTAATTTAAAAGTAAGAGATATCAATTTTGTACGGGTCTTTCCTTCGAGGAAAGTCCCGAACCGTTACCAATAGCCCAATATGTAGCCTTAGCGCAATGTCAACCAACAATCAGAACTTTTTTTTTATTTGGTCATGTTTTTTTTGTTTGGCCACACCCACCCCAAACTTTTTTTTTAAAGCGCCCTTTTTAAAACAAGAAGTGCCTTATTGAAAATGGGGTGCCCTTTTACTGCTAACAGCACCCAGCTCCTTTTTATTTCTAGAGTGAACACTGAATTATATATTGGATTAGAGTTGATTATTTATTACTATCAAGAAGAATAAAAATAAATTGTACAGCCTTACCATGTATGTGCTTTAGGAAGATTATCTGTGTTTGCGTCGATTTGATGGATTGTGAATAACCTCGGTCCAGCTGCCCCTGTAGAACCTGAAAAATGCTAAACTTTAAAGCAATTTCTTAAAGATTTAAAATCAAGGTTACCAGGCTAACTGATATCAGTGTTATAAATGATAAAATAGATAACCAAACATTATTAATTAAAATGTTGACATATTGATAAATGAGAAAACTTCATTATTTATACTAATTTACTACTTTCTATTCAGAATATCTAATGAAAAATAAAACTTTGATGATGACTAACGAAAAAGGTTAAAGAGCAAAGAGCTTCAATTAAAAAAAAATCTAGTCTTTGTGCACATTTACTATAAAATGGCCACATAATCTTGGGATTATAAAAAGGTAAAATTTTTCCCCTTTATGAATGCGAAGCCTAAATTTTATTGTTGTTCTGAACCAGTTTCTATTTTATTTTGATTCTACATTATTACTTACTTTTGTTTCCATTATTGCTTGGAAAAGAGCTAATTTATTCGTAGACATTTAAAACCGCCTCTAACCTTCAAATTCTTTAAGCAGATTTCTCATTATGAGCATTTAACTGTTTTGACCGATAAGGGAGTGGTCAAAAGGAAGCAAGTAAACCCCTAATATTTTTTAATTTGCAGGGAGGGGGGGGGGGGGGGTCATGTGATAATTATTGCACGAGCATGCTAGTCGAAATAAGATGGAACCGGGTAGGACACAATTCTTATTCTACAACTTTTTTGTGGGGCAAATTTCAAAGACTTTTTTTTACCACCTAGTGCATTTTCTTGGGTGGCAACAAAATCCTGGAAAAAAAGTTCCCGGATTACCATGATGATGTCACAAAAATTAATGATTCAAATTTGAAAAATTCCCTTGTAAAATTTTGTAAATTTACCTGATATTTCCATAATTAAAAAAAATCCAAGACAATTTCCGATTTCCAGGTTATGCTGTCACTCAGATTTTGGACTGAGAGTAACAAACTGATATTGTACAACAAGATTTGAATTTAAAAGCTAACATCTGAAGTTGAATATGTATTTCACCTTGAAGTGCTTTGAAACCTTGCAGAGGCACCCTTGAACTGCCAGTGACGAACTGCAACAGTCGAGCTCTTTGCTCTTCACTGTAGCTGTCCACTGCCTTCCAGAACCACTTGACGATGTTTGTGTCGGGGTTGCAGTGCTTCAACCTCGTATTGAGCTTCCAGTCTTCCAAGTCGATCTTCCCCAAGCCACCGATTACCAACTGTTTTCATAAAGAAAATAGATAGAAAGTTTTACTATATGAAATATTGGTTTACCTAAAAGTTATGTGGAATGGGCATTCCCATGATTGCTATGTATTTATTCTTATTAATATTAATATGTGTATTATGATTACTTTATACATATGGTTAACTGTATAAGTTTATTAATAAAATATCTGTAGTATTTAAGATATGACTGAAACAAGATACCCAAACCTCAGGTAAAATGAATAAACAATTGTTTCTTCACAGAATGGTTAATTGACCAAAGATGACTACTTTTCCTTCAGACAACTAATCTTTTTTTATTAGTACATTAAAAATTTCATAAAAATAAGTTTCAAAACGATAATATTCACGTTTTACTACAAAAGATTACTTTAAAATGTACAAGATATTTGAGAGGGTTTGTGTACAAACGGATCATATCCATCAAGAACCCATGGGTGAAACTCGGTAAAAATACAGGACTGCAACTCAAAATATTAGTTAAATTTGCAAATGCACAAATTTCAAAATAGGAAAAGGCAGAAAAACTGTTGGATGCTTTTCAATGTTCCACAAATGAAACAATTTTAACTTTTGCTACATTTACAATTATTGCAATTTTGTAAAGAGTAATAACAATTTTTAAAATTTGGTATGAAAATATGCCACATTGACATATTGATTCAAATTAAAAATTATAGCAGATACCCTTTAAGGAGAAAAAATTATTGAACATGAACGCATGTATATTTTTTTTAACTTAAAATTCCATGCAAAAAAAACAACAATTATTTCACTTAAAAATGCACTATGGCTATTTATCTTACAATTAGATCAGATAACAGTGAAAACAAAAATCCCAATTGTGTGACATCAATGCCTATCATTCAAAGGAATAACATGTTTTATGGTAAAGCTGTACACTTTATTGGCTTTCATAAAGTGTCAGCTTTATTTTCTGCCACATTTTGCCTTTAAAAAAAAGTGGAGGTATTAATCTGTTTTAAGATTCAATTTTCCTCTATGCTTCAATGTATCTTCCAAAAATTTCATAATAAGCTATAAATCCCCATTTAATAATGATTTAAAACCAGTTATTATCTACCACGCCGTTTCCAGTGATCCGACCAGGCCATCACAGGAGCATGAAACAGCGTCCAACCAGGCCATCTCAAAACTGATTTATTTTTTAATTTATTTGTTAAATGTCATGTGACAATTCTCTACAACCAGTGTATATAAATCATATAAACATGCTGTAAATATGTTCTGCTATACTATCGTTGCGAATGCTGTAGTAAATGTTCAATTAAACTTAGTATTTCTTTTAAGTTAAAAATTTACTTTACAGTCAAAATATATTCATTGTATATGATATCTATAGGACCACATTAAAAAATTAAACATCTTGTACAATTATCTAATTATTCTTCCTTATTAAAATAGAGGCCATAAAAATGGTTATACTTCAAGTTCCTTTTCATCAAAAGCCTTCAGTAAGTGTTGAGGTATCAACTCATTGAAGCCCTTCATTAAAGCTAAGAATTGTTGTTCGATGCCCCTCATGAACCTGTAGTTTACGTACAGCCTGAAAAATAAAATATACAATAACAAGATTATAAAAATTTCATTGGGATTATACAGCAAAAAAATTTAAATACATTAACCTTAGAGTAAAAGGAGTATTTAAGAGTCCAGGGAGTATGTACCATTTAATACAGTTTTTATCATTAATATAAATCAAATAATGGTGTGTATTACCTAACATATTCCCTTTTGTTTTCATCAGTCACTGGAATTTCCTTTCCATTTGGCTTTAGCTCATGGACTTGGATTTGACCAAAGGAATCGTGCTCCACAGAAAAAGAGGTATCAATAATTGTTGAAATATTGTTGTCCCTAAAAAAATAAAAAGCAAGCATTAATTTCTGCTCCAAGTTAAATGTAAAGATATTAGAAAAAAAATACAGCAGTTATTTTATTTGCAACACAAATGTGAGTAAGGCAAAAATCATGAAATCATTGTGTTAAGAATATTAAAAAAGTTTAGTTCAACTTTCAAATAATTTGTTTGATATCATTTAAATTACAAATTTTAACTAATTGTTTAATTATTAAATGTTTGTATTAACTCTTTGTAACTTATTATTGAACTCCAACTTGTTTTATAAATGAAAATCGATGAATAATTTGAAAAGTACACAGCATTTTAACAAAAAATTATATTCTACTTTACTTCTTTAAAAAAAAAAAATATGCATTTTGTCAAAACTATTATTAGATAAAGTATGAAAACTAAATAATTTTTCTTATGGTTCTTCAGACGTTTTGGATGATAAAAGAGCATATTTTTTCTAAAGGAAAAAAATCTTTGAAAAATTTACAATTTTATAAGCTAATTGTATAACCATAGAAAAAATAAAAATTCTGTAAATCATAAAGAAAATTTAGCAAGTATGTAATGAGATGATAAAACATACAAAGACACAATCAAGCATCTTTTACATTGGAAACATAGCTGCTACCTAGAAAAATAAAACCTTCTTCAAATTAGTAAATCATACTACATTTGCAAATATTTAACCCTTTGCACTCCAAGACCTCTTTGCATTTTCCGTTCTTTCTATGGAACAGTTATTCATCTTTCTGTTCTTTTCCCTATTATTTGTTATGCTTATAGAAAAAACAAACCTAATCCGTTTTGGATCTGCAAAAGAACAAGTTGAAAAAAAATATCGATGTTTTTTAAACACATGATCATGCTATTCTCGTTTATTTTAAAGGACAGGGAACCAAAAGAACGAGTCGTTATGTAGTCGCCTGAGCGGCGCCAACGGAGTGCAGAGGGTTAAGGTTGCATCAACAAGGAAGTAGCAAAATGAATCTCACAGCATCCATTTCAGGCTTCTCTGTAGTTCCGGATCTACTGCCTCAATGTCGTCCAGCGTGATTGGTTTGTTCAGCAGCATTTTGTAGAAGGGCAATGTGAAGCCCCCGTCTATGTAGTGGCCGTGGAACACTGCCAGTCCTATCACTCGCCCAACAAAGTGGAAGTAGGAAAGGTGCTCCTAACAAAGAGAAGTTTGTATTAGTAAATATATACCATACATTACACATGAAGAGATAGAGTAATCATAGAGCTGGGCAAAAGAATGAGGTTAAGCAGAATGTATAACAAAGGTCTGCAATTTTTAGTCAGCCTACTTTTAACTGATAGTTGTTTTTTTTAAATAAAAAGTATCTTATATATTACTTCTGTAGAAAAGTTTCCTTTTGCGGCTCTTACACAAGACGAATCCTAACGTGTGAGGTGTCAAAAGAAAGAGAATTTCCCAGACCAGCGACAAATTGTATTTTCAGAACGTTGACATCCCAGAAAGAATGCAAAAATTAGTTTTTAAGTAGGATTTTATGGATAAAAAGCATTGATTGGCAGCAAGTTTAATCTTTCTAAATTTACCATTCTCCACTGCCTAGAAAATTTCTTTGTGGTTTTGAAAAGATATGAAATTAAAACTGAGGACTGTGTTATATATATTTTTTTATGAACTATGCACGTGACCACACTCTTTGGTTAACATAATTTTTTAGAGGGTTCTTTTACGAATGATGGAATATTTTCATGTGTTACTAGAAGCACAGGTAAATTGCTTCGAGATATATTTATACTTCGTCTCAAGAATCAACGCATTCATCTGCTTTGAAATCGTTTTAACAAATGATACTACATTATTGACTTTAAAAATCAAAAGGGACAGAGTGATATTATGAGAAAAAGGATGCTTTCTCCTAAAGGTACAATTACTTTTTCGTTATCAAAGTCGGAGTAATCCCAACGTCAAATAGTCGATTTTTCAAAAGCTTTACATAATTGATTATCTGTTGATATTTAAATAAATAACGAATGTAATAAATGCTGCAAAAAATTCCATTACAGCTAAAAAATGAGCAAAGATTTTTTCATTTCCCAAGTTAAAAACCTGATGAGGAAAATTCATTTTCAATTAGCATATGCTCCATTAAGAATAAAAACTCATCTTATAGAATATTGCGTTAAGAATATTAAAATACAAATACAATGTTAAAATACGCAATAAAATCCATCAAATCTGGACATGTTTCGGGAGATAAATCTCCCTTCATCATCAGAAAATGAAAAGTCTGTGCGTGAAATAAAATATAAATAAAACCCAGAATGAAAAGCATTGCCAAAGAAAAAAGAACAAACAAAAAGCTATCTCAATCGGTTGGAGTTAACTATTGTGTGCCAACAAGCTGGAAATACTGGGATTTTTAGCAATATTGATTCGATTGTCAATGAAACATTTGCTGTCCCAGTATTTCCCGCTTATTGGCACACAATAGTTAACTCCAACTGATTGAGATAGCTTTTTGTTTTTTCTTTGGCAACGCTTTTAATTCTGGGTTTTATTTATATTTTATTTCACACACAGACTTTTCATTTTCTGCTGAGGAAGGGAGATGCATCTCCCGAAACATGTCCAGATCCGATGGATTTTATTGCGTATTTTAACGTTGTATTTGTAATTTAATATGCTCCATTCTCAAAGGAAAGGGATAATTTTTTTGCTACTGAAATTAATATTATAAGAACTAGGGATGAGCCGGATAGTGATTTTGTCGGATACCGGATATCCGGCGCACATTACAAACCGGATATCCGAACGGGAATTTGGCGGATATCCGGCAGTTTCTTTTTTATGAAATTATCTTCTCATACACACTAGAAAAAACGGAAATCGGTCAAAAATTACAAAATATTTTTTTATTCTATAATATTCCCCGATTCCTTAACTTTAAGCTGATACCAAGATTGAATAAACGTTAAAAAAACTTTTTTATTTACAAAAGGTTATTCTAGGGAGCTGCTAGCAATGGGCGTATGTTTTGTACACTTTAAACTCAATTTCTTAATAATTGTATTTTTACCATATGCCCTTTCATTCCAAACATAAAAACTCAAGTTTGCTTAGACTTTTGAGAAATTTATTTTTTAATTCAACTTTATATTAGTTGTAATATGTTATGACTCTCCACCATAACGATTCGTTAAAAATAATATAATATAATTTTAAAGTTAAAAAAAAGTGTTTTTTTTAAAGACTCTCGAAGTAAAAAAATTATATAAAAAAAACTTATCAAGTTATAAACTTTGTAGAGGGTCATTAAATTTAAGAAAGATACTTTAAGTAATTCCAACAAAAATTATGATTCTAGATGAATTACAGCTTGCATAATTATGTTTTTACAAAAATATGAAAATTAGATAATTAGCATTTGACTTAATTCAGTTTTTTTTATAATCGTGATTTTTAAAGTGTTTTCATACATGAAAAAACTAGAGTTTTAAATTTAAAAAATAAATTAAAGTGTGTACGTACACCTTAACAGTTCTTTAGTAAACTGTTCATATTTATACAGATTTTGAGATGGCCAGATCAGTATTGTACAATGCATTTGAAAATGTAATTTTGAAATATTTCCAAATTGCTGATCTAAATTGCGCCATAGTTAGATAATGAAACTAACTTTTAGACTGGAGAATAAAACAACTAATATACAACGAACAGAGATGTAGCTATGCACTCTATACACCACCATCTATGTGAATTGTTCAAAGTCGAAGATACTCCACTATAGCGGCGTGTTTCGAATGTCTGCAGCATATCTTCCTTGCTATCTATTCTCTGCGACTCACCGCGTCTGAAACTGAAACGCACTCCTTACCCACCTGAATAGCCCGAGAAAAATTCAAGGGAGAATCTGCACACTGTGAATACATTGGAAGAATTTTCAGGAAAATACTTAAAGCTAAAACAACGATAAATGATCGCCACAAAAAAAAAATCTTCGATGTTTTATTCATCCGGATATCCGGCTTGGTAAATCGGATATCCGTTACTTTACTTCCGGATATCGGATAGTTAAAAATCAGCCGGATAACGGATAGTTACCGGATATCCGTTTCATCCCTAATAAGAACAGATATTTCATAAAATGGTGAGGTGAATTGTTAAGATTTTGGGGAGGGCAAGAAGGTTGTCGTTTCATGCATAAAAAGGCAGCAACTTTCAAGATAAAAGGGGTGGGCAAGGCGGGTCCACCCATTAAAAAATACCTAGAACAAATACTGGATACTTTGTACATTCTCATAACTAAAATTTAGAAATGACTTACTGGATTTACAGAAGAATCATGATTGATTTGTAACGTATAAATATCATCTCTTGTGTATTGAAATAAGCCATAATAGGGATTGAGCATTTCATGGGACAATAAGTAGAGCCACTCTCTAAAAGAAAACAAGCAAATATTGAGATTATATTATTTATGAGCAATTTATTTGAACAACAAAATTAAAACTAATGGAAAGAGGGTTAAACAAATAATACAAAGTTTGTTATAAACTGCCATAAATGTTTACTCTAAGAGAGCATTTTATTTGACGAAGGCTTAGATTGTTTAAACAAGCATATCAATGAGATATAATCATTCATTAAAATAAAAAGTATTAATTGACTCTAAATAACTATCCAGAGTAATTTCTTTAAAAGAGATGCAATTTATTATTTTCAATTTTCACATAGTGTAAAGAAAATATCAAACATAAAAAAAAATCAATAGGAATTTGAAAACTATTATATTTCAGGCATGTTTTTATACGGGCTGGTTGGCTGTCAAGTGGTATAAGTACAAAAACATAGTTGAGATAAGAGTGTCAATGGCGAAGTTAGAATTTTTACGATGGTCATCTCCTCGAGAGGCAATTTTTTACTATTATTTTTCTGTGGTCTTCGGCAAATCTACTGATAACTGGACCCTTCGCCACTGAAGAGCATTTAAAGTTTGCAACTCTCATTGTATAAGGTTTGCAGCTTTGTCCAAGAGACGATGAATCGCTGCCTGTAGGTGGCCTTGGATGAAAGGCAAAAATTTTATGTAAGAATGATATATAGAGATTAAATGTGGTTGAAACCGGTTGTAAATGTTCGTTTTACGTTCCAGAATGTTTAATGTAACTTTATGCTTACATTTATTTAGAAATTAAATTTATGTGTTTGTCTACACTACAAGTTATTCATGGTGAACTCATACATTTCAACATGAATAATTGTTTGATCAATAGTCATTTTCGAACTTAATAATCTTTGTAGAGAAATGGCGGGAATCTTACTGGCCAAATAATAGATCCAGCTGTCTTGTCATGCAAAAGGGTGTTGGTTCTTTTTTGGATTTTTATGATTTAGACAACTTGGTAAACATTCCATCCATTTGATAAGAAGTTTGTATTGCCCATAATAACATATGTTATTAACATGTACATTTCTGAATTATTGGAGTATTATTATGGTGCAATGAACATTAAATTCACAAGTTTAACAAATACAAAACCTAGCAATGACAAGACTACTATAATATTTAGAAAAAATTTGAAGAAGTTAAAGTTATTTTTTTATGAACAATTGTCATATTGGTAGGTAAGAAACATAATGAATGAGTTATGAAAAACTAAGAATGCAAACCTTGCTACTCCACCATAATCTAGGCCTTCTTCAGATCTAAATTTTACCATAAGTCGTTTTCTTAAATCTTTTGGCCTCATTTTCATTATTAACCTATAGGATTCCTAGAAACACATTAAAAAAATAAAGTTATATACAAATAAATTTATTGTAGTTAACTAATACAATAAAATGTTTGGATTTGAAGGTTTGTTTTTTAGATTACAATTTGAAACAAGTGAAGTGCTAAATTCCAAGCAATTCTAATGTAACAAAAACAGAGTAAGTTTAAAAATATTTTTTTTTCAGAGTTGGAAAAAAAAATCTGCAACTTTCTTGTTTATGCTTTCTCATTAACTAACAGTCACTTCATATTAGTTTAGCATTAGCATTTAGTCAAAGATATAACATAAAAAAATTCTAGAAAAGTTATAAGAAATAAATGTATATGTTTACTTAGAAAATAAAAATATTTTTTTAAAATTTAATTACTGATTCTTCTGTAAAGTATAGCAAAACGAATTAAACTATTATTTTTACTTACGTTAGTTAAGTTACTGGACATGAAAAGTAAATGAATTTCTTTAATTCTTTTGCATGGTTCGCATTATTTTGAAAAGGTTGGACAATTGAAGTTACGCTTTTTTATAGTAACCTACTGGTTTTAAAATCACAAACTGGGAAAGAAATTTGACCTAGGGTCACAAGTATCTTAAATCTGGTGTTGCTTATGAAAACAATTACTGATAATGTCTCAACATCTTGGTCATGTTCTAAAATATCGCTAGCACTCACCTCAAATATATCCTCCCTGGACACTTCTAGCCTGCAGTGACCTGACTGCGGCTGCAGTGCGTGTAGCTCCTGGCGCAGTGTTGCCAGCTTCTGCACCAGGTCCCTCCTCTGCTTGGAGTAGGGGGCATCGGAGATCTCCTGTGACAGGAGGCAGGGGGGAGGGACCGTAGAGGTGGGAAGGGGTGGCAGGGGAGGGGGGTGGTTGGCACTCAGGTTGTGGTTAGGGGGAGGGATCACCTGGTTGGGGTCTCGGTTGTTGAGGGGCATCGGGTCGTCGTTGCTTCGCCTCGTGCTGGAACAGATGTCAATGAGTTTTAGTGTCATGCTTCTGTTTGAGTAAAGATATGTAAATGTTTACACATATATAATTTATTGACGTTTATTATTTTCTATGAATTTATTTGAAGAAACAATGAAAATTTTAGACTAAATAATATACTGCTACCATCAGGGCCTGATTACCGAACAGGCCCAGGCTTACACTTTATATTTTTGAGGGGCCCCCAAATCACACATTTTATATAAATATTTAACATTCAACAATTTACCACTAAATTTACATTAAAAAAGTGGCATTACTAACTTTAACAAAAAAAAATTATCACTTGTGTTAAATTTGTTCGAATATTGGAAAAATAATCAAAAACATAAATAATATTAGGAATATTTTCATTACTTATTAACGTTTATTAAATATTATTTATAATATGTTTCACGGAAACAATCCCTATCTGGCAATTTGATGGTAGTTTCTACTGCTCGGTGCAAAATTGGTCTAATTCTAGACCTTAGTCATCTCTATATAAATCTCAATAATACTGTAAGTTTGCCCTTGAATTTCAAAAAGCCAATATTTTTTTCCTGTTGTGTATATATATATATATATATGTAATACATTTCTGGCATACACAATTTTGGGTCTGGTTTGTTGTAATTAAGTTAAGTGACCAACTGTTAAGTATATTAAACTTTTTGGTTGTATGGATCTATTATTAACCCTATGTCACTGGACTAGAAAATACAGGATAGTCACAAATTGTTGGATGATGGTCATTGTTTGGCTGTATCACATTTATATCTCTATTGGCATAATAAAACATTCTTTTTTTCAACTATTTTGCTTATATTTAAAACAAGTCACTTAGCTTCCGCAGCAACGAATGAAGTAGTTAAAGTATAGCAAAAAGAATGGTTTATTATATGTAGTTAAAAACCTAAATAATGTATATCCCCCAATGATTTGTGACCACCTTGTGTTTAGTATAACATTTTATTTATGCGCTTTTTATAAAAACTTATAGTCACAAAATTTTGTTCCAAAATATTTTTTTCTTAAAGCTTTAGGTTAAAAAAAGCTGTATAACTACATTGTAAATTACCATATCAGTATACAATTTTTTAATATTCTTATTAATAACATGCACAATTGTGTACATAAAATAATAATGTTTACACTTACAGTGTATTTAGGGTGATATTAAAAACATTCCAGAAAGAAAATAAGTAATATCAAGCTTTGGCAATTAGACAATATGCCACAGTAAGTAAATTTTAGGAGTGTTAATAAAATTAAACATTTTTTGATAGTTTTAAAAAAGAGATTAAGAAGTTTTTTAATAGCTATAACTGTGAAGATAATTAAAATGAATTAACACAATTTAATAATAAGTGAAAACAACTCACTTGAGCATGTTCTGTACAACTAAGCTACTAGACAACCGAGGATCCGTGAATTGAGTCGTCCGGTTGTTGTGATCGACGTAGTAGACACGCCCGTTGAGAGTATGCCGCATTTCCCAGCCGTTGGGAAGGGGCCCCAATTCATCCACGTTTATTCCTGCAAGATCCCTAGGAACTCTCGGGTCATGCCACGTGCTAACACCCGTCGCAACGTGGTAGAAATACACTTGGCCTTGCTGAGTCGTCCGGATTTCTATTGAGGGAAAGTTTACAATTATAATAAATAGGAAAGTTAAATTTAAAGAGATGGTTGGTTGGGGTTTACTGGCACAAGGGCCAAATATGGCCAAGCTGCGCCAAACACTAGATTTTATACCAACAATAAAATTCTAAAAACACATAAACAAAACTTAATTTTAAAGAAGAGGTAAAAATCCTGCTTGGTTAAAGAATATAAATAGGGATGAATGAGGTGGATGATTTAATAAATAGGACAATGTGGGAGATGAAGTGTTAAAAAAGCGAATATATAAAAGTCTAAGACGAGGACAAGAAGTTAAAATATGAATTATGGAGAGAGGTTGTTGGCAATGATGAAACGGAGGGGCAGTTTCATTGAGTAATAAATATCTATGCTCGCAAATGACCTATACGGAGACGGGTCAATAACACATCACATCATATCGTCGCGATGACAAGGACGGTAGGAACAGGATGCTGGGAAATACAGAGGCTAATTTATTAGCCGCCTGTAACCTCCAGCCATCGCTCCAGTCCTTCTGTACGAGGTCCCGCAAAACATTACTAAATGTCAAAAGTTCAATTCTTGTTATTAGAATACAGAATTTGAAGATATAACATTTTTAGTAATTCATAATTATTCAATGCATACACACATTTTTATTGATTTACGTGTTATCATTACATGTTTTTCACACTTTTACAGAAATATACATGTTGAGGAGACACACTCAACTCTAAGATGATTAAGATTACAAAATATGTAACTTAATTTGTTCAATTGTCCACAATAAACTATGTTAATTTTCTCTTATTGTCTGCATAAACCTGTTTTGGGGCTTCCCTGCATCGAATTACACCTTACTGTACTTATCAACAGACATTAAATTTATTATCAAAATATGTGATGAAACTTTGCAATGCTGTAATCATCATTACAAATCTCCAACACATGAATTCAAATGATTATTTAATAACAGTGTATTTAAAATTATATTAGGGATACAATAGTATTCATTATGTTAGAATATCAGGTATATTGCCTATTAAGCAGCCAAACTGAATATTTAGTTTGTCCGATACTATTCGGCAACCATATATAGTTACACTTAATAAATTAAAGTAAAATTTATTGTTATAAAAATTAGATTGAACAAATTTAGAAAGGCGATTATTAAATGTTACCACTTTACAATTTCTAAATTATAAATTGCCAACCAGACCAGAAGTAAAATTTTTCATGCCTACAAGGGACGCATGATTCTTTGTAAATTCCTGTGGACTAGGCAAAATCACAAACCTAGTTGCCAAACTTGTGAAATTTTTTTTTTTTAAGTGAAACTTCTTAATTATTTTTCATTTTTTATTAAATTTTTTTTTAAAAAGGCAAATGTTTCTCAAGTTTACCAACTAGATGGAAAATTGTTAACTCAACCAGATGAAAAATGTATTAAAATTTTGCAGTTTTTTTTACAATGATTTCCCCAACATTTTTCACGCTTACGTGGGCCGCAAGAATGCTGGTAAATTCCTGACTTGACTAGAATTCCCTCTAAGTGGAAAATTGCTAACCTGACCAGAAGTAAAATTTATTAAAATATTGCTGTGTTTTACAATGATTTCCCATTATTTTTCACGCCTACGTGGGCATAAGAATGTTGGTAAATTCCCGTTGACTTTGAAAAATCACAAACTTGATTAGCAAACTTGCAAAACATTTTTTTTAAGTGAAACATCTTAATTTTATTTTTAAAAAAAAATCCAAATGTTTCACAAATTTGCCAACAAGATTTGTGATTTTACCAAGTCCACAGAAATTTACCAACATTGCGGAGAGTCTCCCCTTCCTTATCCCCCAATTAGGGTCATGACTGTTTATTATAATAGGCTCTGTTACCATGAGGTTCCACTGTAATGGAGATAATTAATGTTTTAATTCTGGGATACAGAAAAATATAAATTAGTTAAAAATGCAGACTTACCATAACCATCGGGTAGCTCAACAGCTTGATGAAGGTGATTCCTAGATAAATAGTTCCGATGCCTCGTGGACCTTCTCCTTGAATGGCCGCTTCCACTAACTCCATTGGTACTCGGAGCAATACTAGTAGTGTTATTCGTACTGTTATTACTTTCAGAGTTACTAACAGAGTTCAGATTGTTATGATTGTTGGAATTAGAGTTCGTATTCGAAGAAGAGTTTGACGTAGAATTGCTGCTGATGGCGTTGTTCGACACTTGGCTGCTGATTGGTCGACTATTATTGTTGTTGTTGCTGTGCCCATTCGCCTGCTCAATCTCATATGCAGTTCTGGAAAATAAATTTAAGACAAACGGTGAAATTTTTTTTATTGAGTACATAATGTATTGAAGGGTACAATATAGAGAAAATAAATGCCTTGAGTGAATAATAATTTTTGTTAGATGAAGAAGATTCTAGAATACCATTCAGTTTTGAGAAAATAAAGACCCAATGGGAAGGTAAAAATATAAAAAACACTGTAATACAGTCAAACCTCGGTATAACGAACCCGGGATATAACGATCCCTCGGTTGTAACGAACTTTTCAATTGGTCCCAACCGAACTAATATGTTACTAATGTATTTTCAAATGCTTATAACGATCTTTAAAAGTAAGGAATTCGGATGTAGCGAACTAAAATTCACACTTTTCCAGTATAGTTTCAGGTTTTTCCCAAAAATTTTACTCGCCCCGACCACATTCCTTACCCTTTGTTCCTTTGACAGAAGCCAGGTTCCTCAAAGGTGACAATAGACTCCCCTGATCAGCTCCTCCCCTTCCCCCGTTCAACTGGTTTTGCATACATTCTTTGACTATTCCTTTCATTCTATTGCTGAAGATTATCGTTTAACTTATGGACTTCGAGTAGGTTTAAAATCGCTCCTGTTTGCTAATGCCTATTCTTTTGAGGATAAAGCGAAAATTATTAAGATAATAGAAAACGGTGATTATCGTTTATCTACAGATATTTCATAAGAAGGGGATGTTAGTTCAGGTCCTTCAATTTCGGATGCTAAGGGCAAGGCAGCTGTGAACATTTTGCATAATTTCTTTGCAACAGAAACTGTGGATAAGAATGTAATGGACTCTTTTGATGCTTTCAACAAAAAATCAAAACTTCTTTTCATACTTTAGATAAATAAATTTAAGTAGTAGTAAAATTAATTTAATTGTTTAATTATTTTTTAAGAACAAATATTTCTTTTACTTTATTATTGTCCATTACTAATTGCAATTCAGTGTTCAGTGTAAGTAATTTGTTTCGCACAAAACGTGTTTAAGGACTTTAGGAAGTTTTTATATCGTCAATATTTGAAAATTCGGATATAGTGAACCCTCGGCTATAGCGAACTTCTGAACCAGTCCGTTGAGGGTTCGTTATAACAGGGTTTGACTGTAGTATATTAATTACTTCTTATTCATTTTTAAACAAAAATATTTTCCTTAGACAAAAAAAAAATCTTAATGGAATTTTTATCCAATATCTGTCTTAAAAGAAATACTCTCGTATGTACACAACAATTGGCAAATCCAGACCTTTTCAGAAAATTTTGTACATCAACCTATTACTACACATATAATTTTTTTTTCTAAAAATAAATAAATAATAATGTGCACTCAAACTACCTTTCAGAAACTTGAAAAGTATTTAACAACCTTATGACCATAAAAAGGGGTCTAGGTCTCAGGAGTGGTAAAATTTTATAATATATAAAATAACTTTTTAAACTATCCTTTGAAATACTCTTTATGTACTATTGCACTGGCTAAAATTTTTTAGAAAAGATATTAAACAGATAATTTACTTATCAAGTAGGAAAGTTTATGTACATGATATAACAATTCTTTTTTTTCCAGGGTACAGGGTTGCCATTTAATAATAAAATCTTAGTTTCCCAATTTTTTTAGTTTTCCTAGAAGGTTTTTTAAAAAAAACTTCAGCCAAAGAAATACAAGGAAAAAAAATACTTTTCACATATTAATAATCCATATAAAGTATAGAATTTTTAAATAATAACCTAGCAAAGTATAAAAAACCCCAAGAAACTCATGTTTACTAAAGTGCCATGAAATTAATATGACAAGGCATATTTAAACCAAAAATCCCTGATTGTTTCATAAAATGTGGTAAACCAGTTCCAATTTTTCCAAAATTAAATTTAAGAGTGGCATAATTTTACTGAATAGCATTTATCCTTGGTCAGGTGACGAGGACGGCACCTAAGGTAGCACCCGACTCAACTTCAATAGGCATCAGGACATTGAACCCCGATCAGATTTATCATGCACTAGTCATGTATACACGCTGGTATATTTGTTGGATTCTGTTGTTCAAGACAACTTTCTAGTATTTTTGTAAGGACACTGGCAAATCTCTTATTGCAAGATCACTTTTTTTATTAAACTTTTCTTTGTCTAGTCTACTGCACATGCTCAAACTAGCAATCCTTGATTACCAGCTGAACGCCTTTATCCACTGGGCAACTGGATACCTCTCTGATTTAGCAGAGTCAAGTACAAAAGTACTGGAGTTATGGAAATAAAATATAAAATACATTGGCATTAATGAATATAATACATACAATTATATATAATTGCTATTTTTTTAATAAAATAACTCAGTTTATTCTTTACCAAACACACACTTTAGAATACAACTACAATTAATATCAAGGCAGCAAATTAACAAACAAGAAATATAAAAGCACATTCACAAGTTTACTTACACCCTAGTCAACACATGCAAGTAGCTTAAAATAACAGAGCCCAAAATGTTCCAAAGTTTGTTAAATTGGGAAAATTAACGTCAGAAGATTGATAAGGAAACCCTGCAACCAATGAAATGAAGTGAACAGAGGAAAGAAGCAGAAAAAAAAACTAGACGAGAAAAAGATACACAAGGAGGAGACTAACTTAAGAAAACAGGCATTGCTCTATCTTCCTTTGGTTGTTGCAACCAAAACAAATGAACTGCATTATTACCTCGTTGGTTTTTCCCATTGGGTTGATCTTGTAAAATGATTTACGTAATAAACCCGTCCAGAGGCAGTTCTCCTTTCTTCCCATCTAGTATCAAAAAATTTTAGGTTTCAAGTATAAAAACAGCCAAAAAAATACAAAAAAAAGAGGAAAATATGATAATTTTGTTATGATCAAGTCGCATAAATGCTTGAATATAAACATACCAAGTTTTCAGGTATTTTGAATGCAGGTCAAAACATTACCTTTTGATTTGTTTTATTCTTTAAAATACAGTTTGGACAGTTTCAATCTCTTAGTTTACCAAAATATTGGAAGGTTCCATTGGAATTAAATAGGATACATCATTTCAGCATTTAAAATAAATATTTACGGCCTTTTGAGTTGATTTGGGTTGTTTAAAATGGGCTAAAAATTACTTAAAACGCACAGTATTTGACACATATTACAAGCTGACAATTATCATCCACAGTCTATGGAAGATTAAAACGATCTGGAAATATTTTAAAGCCTTATATATTAAGATAATACTACTTCAATGATAATTTTTAATCTTCAAGAATAAATTTTAGGTTTTTTTTGTGAAGGGATGCTGGAATCTCTAGTAGATGTTTTTCTTTACTATATGGAGGACTTGGCCGCAAAGAAACAGTTCCGATATAAG